>LPNX010385361.1:783919-820694 GCA_001517045.1 Pseudotsuga menziesii | reverse complement strand
ATAGATAATTCCAGCCATCTCATGTTTTTCAATTTGTACAGTTATAGGGGTTAGTTGTTCATACATACAAACCTTTATAGGCATGCTTCAAGAAAAAATATTCCAATTTAATACCATCCCACTCCTAGAAGGTTTTCAAAGTTGTTCCCCCACTCATCTATGTGGGAGAAAATTATAAAATCTATCTTCAAGATGAATTTGGGAAAAGAGCCTCTGATAGAAAAAGGGTGTAAGAGCTTAACCCGCCGGGATACTGAACAGGTCCACTGGCAGTGGGTACCGACCTGTGGTATAAACAGGTAAACCCATCAGGGTACTGAATAGGCCTGTTGGAAATGGGGCATTCTGCCTGGGGAAGAATTTTATTAGGTATTATAGTTACCCCACCGGAGTACTGAACAACCTCGCTGGCAGTGGGTTTTGACTTTGATATCTATTTTGATGCCTCATTTATACTTGTTTGTATGAACAATGTACCTTTGTAAATGTTAAAGAGAAGACATGTTTGGTTAAATGAAAATTAAAATGAACTGTTCGTAATAGCCATTCGATAATCATCTTCAGATGCTTTAAGTCTCTACTACCTGATCTTTACTATAGAGGAGGTTCATGCCTCTAGAGTGTACTTATGTCTAGTGATTCAATGAACATAGCTGTGAACCTTATTTTCACCACTCAAACATTCTTGTGTGAAGCTGAGCCAAGTTGATCAGTACACAATTGGTCTCATTTAATACTCCTTTTATGTTGTTTTTTTAGAAGGCACCATATTTTGTGAAGAAATTCTATATGGATCAAGAGGATAAAGTCTGTATTTATGGATTGAAGTTTTGAATCTTTTTAATAATTAAATGCGAGAATGAGAGTGATAGATCATGGATTCTTTTTAATTCTACCTTTATATTGATAATAATGCGTAGTTTTCTGACCTAACCTTATTTATGTGTGGTCAGATGAAGAAGCAACAACTAAATCTCATTAATGGAAACTGTGCAAGGAATTTGCTGGATAGAACAAATTTTTCAGGCAGTTTCAGTTTTCTTTTTCAACTCACAAAAGTTGGACATTTTGGAGAGAGAAAGCTATTTGTCCTTGCTTGCAATATTGTCATCCTACTGGAAACCATTTGCAGCTCTGCAAGCTTGAAAATGCCCCTGTATCTGAACATGAAAATACCAGACTCAGGCTGGGTCAGGTGCCGGATAGGGTGTTGGAATAAGTATTAGGAAAACTGGTAAATTAAATTTTTGAGGTAACTTCCAAAACGTTGGAGTCAGTTTTAATTGTTGAAATCCA
Source organism: Pseudotsuga menziesii (assembly GCA_001517045.1). Lineage (NCBI taxonomy): Eukaryota > Viridiplantae > Streptophyta > Pinopsida > Pinales > Pinaceae > Pseudotsuga > Pseudotsuga menziesii. Next base: position 819,398 of record LPNX010385361.1, on the reverse strand, counting down.
GGCATCTTTTTAAATTTGAAAAAATGATTAAATAATGGGAATTTACCTTGACTAATTATATCCCATAGTTTATGAGCATCTTAACTCTTATGGTTCCTCAATTGGGCGTAAGTATATTTTTAACCTTGCTTAGAATCACCTCTCTTTTGTAAGTAATTTAATGACATAGAAACCATGGAAAATTTTTATTTCATATTATTGATTATTTTATATCAACAATTCATACACAATAGTTTATGTTTTAGTTTGCCACTTTAATTTTTATGTCATTAATTTTCTAAAGTCCGAATCTTGACTCCATGATTAAAAATGACATTTGATATGTCTTACTGCTATTAATTTATCCTGGGACGTGTTGATATTATTATAAGGTAGGGAAGTATGGGTAGTACGTGCCTTTACCTACTATAATTTCCCTTGCACATCTGTCATTACCATTCTAATTTTCCATTCCTTGCCATCATACTTTTAAATGGGCTGGTTCCAGTTTTCGTTCTTGCCATCTAGAGGGAGTCTGATAGAGATTTTTTATGATCATTCTAATTACTATGTGTTCTCACTCCACCATTTACTCTGTTCCTCATTTTATCCCTGTGTCTCCACGATGATTAATCGCCATGAACCCACTATGTATGATCAATTATTGGCCATGCCTGAGTTTTTAGCTTGCAGTGAGTTGTTTGTTCGAGCCGGATGGAATCCGTTCTTAACCACTCTTCAAGGGCATGACGACGCACTATAATTGCAATTTTCCCTAGGGTTTGATGGTCACGCTGCCAAGGTAGGGTCGTTGGTGTTTCAAGTCACAGAGGAATCAGTTGCGCAGGCTATAGGGCTTCCATGAACAGGGGACCGATAGTTCAAGAACTTCAAGATGCCACGCAAGGATTATGACTATGTTTTTAAACTAGAGTTCCTGACTGTGAAAGGAAAAAAAGGGTTTTCGAAACTATGGATCAGAGAAGAGTTTATCAACCCTCTAGTGATTATTACGAAGCTTATTACTTGTGAAGGTCGGTTTTCTACTTTCAAAGCCTGCCATTTTCGACTGCTTGCACATTTTGAATTTGGTAAGCTCCTCAACTTCCCATTTTATTTCTGGAAAAGTTTAGGGAAGATGGCCTCTCAGTTCAGAAAAAATGTAGAAAACCCTACTCACAGTCTGTATCATCATGGTCTTATTAAGATGGTTGTTTTAGCTGAATTGAAGAAAAAGAATCATACCTAGGAACAATTTCTATACGAATTATCTAACTCCCATATTAGTTTGCCTCTGGTTAATGAAATAAGTGAACCCCATATTCCTAATATTCCTGATAAGGTATCCTCTATGAATGTTTCTAAATATCAAACTAGCCATATTCAGGAACAAGGAATTAAGAGTTGTAAGAGAGCAGGAAGGTCCAATGCTAAGAAGCCTCAGGGGTTAAAAGGGAGACAAGCAAATTTTCAGTCTAATAGTGGGAAAGGATAGCCCGACTTTGGGAAATCTCGTGTTCTGTCAACCCGTAGTATGGCTGCCTAGGAGAAAAAGATAGAACCTAAAGATAAAATGCCTGTTCATGTCCATTTATCTTCATCCACTTCTTCATTTGCACATGATGATTCTCATTCGACTGATTCCCATTATAGTCATTCAATGCCAAGTCTTGTTGCAGATTCTTCATTGCCAATCCATTTCTTAGCATCTCGGGTTTTCAAATCTGATAAAAAATCTGTCAAATCTCATCGATCAACTACTTTAGCCCAGGGGGTTGAATATTTTCAACAGAGAAACCTTGAGTTAACTAACCAGTTATAGGAATATGTTCGATTGGATCGATTTGTTAAACAAGAAAACGCAGTCTTGAAAACTAAGGTGGCATCCCTGCAAACCCTAGTTAATGATATAATTGGGTCCAATCATAGTCTTAGGAAGTAGTTGAGGAAAAAGGATAAACAACTTGAGGAATTGATTAAAGCAAAACAGAGAACAGCTCCATCCCCTCCTCAAGTGCAAGTGTTGTCTAACACTTCAGCTTCAATATCTGGAATTTAACTCAAATTTTGGTCATCAATTTTGTTTCTCAATTTTGTATATTAGGGTCAAAATTTTCTTGCATTGGGACATGCAAGGTCTTCAGTGTAGGGGAGATGATGGCCTCCTGTTTTGCTTGCTTACTTCCCTATTTCTAGTTTGAATTTATATGGAACAAGACATCTTTGAATCTATCTTGTTATATATTTTATGTTCAAATATATATTTTCAAGGACTATATCCCAAGGTTTTTTAAACAGGTAAATTCTTGATATTTTTATTACTTTGTTTATCATTTTGATGCATTTCAATTTATAATTGAAAACTCTAACTTATGATTAAAAATGCTGATCCTTTGTCAAAGTCTTGTTTCCCGTACAGTTAATTTATTTTCCTGGTGGCTTGATCTCGTGCCTGTTCTGGCACTCACTGAGCATGTATTGATTGGTTCAAGTATCTGGGGGATTTGTTTGCCTAAAATAACATATGGGTTCTTCATTCAATCGCTTCCATGTTGACCATGAGCTACCTATTGGCATTATGTAGCCTTGCTCTGTCCAAGAATCGTGGGCCCTAATCTTCAACAATGCGTGGGTTCCAAGCTATTTGATCACTGGTTTGCAAAGGATCCAAATCAAATCTGATTTTTTGACCTATTTTCTGCATTGGATCAGTTGTTAGTTGTTTTCATTCTCCTAGATAAGCGTAGATCTTTTGGGTAGGGTCGACCCTTTTCAGTGGTTGACCCATGATGTAATTCAAGCTATAAATATGTATGTGAAACCTTAAAAGAACATGATATGACATATTTCAAAATTCTGATTTCAAGTTGTTGATTTACTACTGCGTTTTTCTTTAAATCTTTAGTTCCAGATCTAGAAGTGTTGAAGGCAGGGCCCACCTTCAACCCTTGTTACATATGTGTAGTTTTGTTTTCTTCCTAGTACTATAAGCAAACTTATATATCATTTCTCCCTGATACCGTTTTTATATATATATGTCTGAAATTTTATAAATAAATAAATAGGTTTTACAAGACTCGGGATTGGAAATAGATATGTGTTTGTGCTGGATTTGCTTGTATCATTGAATGTGTGGAGACAAACCTGTTTGTGTTAATGAGCATATGTAGACAGAGTATTTAGTTCATGGTTAATCCCAGCTTTATTTGCAGATTTCATTTGGTGAATTGTAGGTTTGAGAGAAATAGGAAGAGTAGTTAAATATGTTGAATCTGAATTCCTTCTTCTTTTGTTTCCAGTGGCTAGATCACGTTGTAGGATTCAGTAATTGAATGATTGAACCTTTGGCCAGAGTCTGTAGGTTAGCATTTTCAGACTTGCTGTATAAGAGATTTAGAATATGTATTGTTTTTCAAATATTGTGAGGAAGTTGGAGGAAATTAGAAAGAGATACGATTGCAGCCTGTTAATATTTGAAACCGTGTATTTTCTAGTGTGTCTTGATTTATTTTATTCATTTTCTCATCCATTCTTAGCCATAGATTGATTTTGGAATTTAATGATGAATGATAGACCTCTCTGTTTGATTGAATTGAGTTGAAATATAGATTAGTTAAAGCCCTATTTTCTAGCTCTGTCTGAATATTTTTTTTCCAATTCACTTTTTTGAGCATAGAGTTGAAGTAGTGTTGTTTCTTTTCTTAGTGAATAGGTAAATTCATTTCAGTAATTATTTTGTGAATGAAAGTGTTGGTGTGAAGTAGAGTTGGTAGTATTAAAGGTAATAAAATTCTAATTCCCGTAGAAGAGATATTGTACTTGAAACAAATTTCTTTTTTATGACGGAGCAGTTTTAGAACTCTAGTATGTCTAAAGCGGAGTTTTAGAGAAGTTATGTTGGAATTGTTTAAAACATTAAGGATTGATTGAATAGCATTTCTTTTGTAGGTAAGTTTGAGATTTAAGATCTCTTTTGACAGTAGGATTCCCTTTAATATTGGAACATTTGATTGCTTAGTTGCTTTGATTCTAAGAGTTAGAAAATTAAAAGCAGATTTGCTATTGGTATGTGGACATTTTGGAAAATAGATTAATAGTTAGTATGGTTTGAAATTGCTTTAGGTTTCATTAATTGAATTTGGTAAACTTTTGGATTGTAAACAGTAATTAGAAGTTAATTCTTTTCCTAGATTAGACTTAATAGCTTTTGATCTTTGTTGCTTAAGAGAGTAGTTCGTTTTATCGAAGTCACCCTAGGAATTAGCTTTAAACTATTTTACTCCACACATATAGTGTAGCAACTCGAAGCTTACGTGTCCCGGTCGATAATTAAATTTAAGGTAAATTAATTGATTATATTTTACCGAACAAATGTAGCCCATCGTTTGGGTGAACCACGTTATATCTGTGTCTCTCTGTAATGTTTTAATGTGTTTTGCATCTTGTTTATTGATTTAACTGTATATTTGTTATTGCTCTGCAGTCCTATTTTCTAATAATTGATATCAGAGCCAAAAGGTCTATTTGGTTGATAAACTCATAGGAAAGAAGGGTTCCTGGTTCGAGTGGGAGCAATGGCGGAAGAAGGAAAGTTTACGGTCGAGAAATTTAACTGCCAAAACTATCAGTTATGGAAGATTCAAATGGAGGAGTATTTGTACCAGAAGGATCTGTACCTATCATTGGGTAGAAAAGCAAGACAACTGGTGGCTATGAAGGATGAAGAATGGGAGGTTCTTGATAGAAAGGCACTGGGAACAATGTAGCTATGCCTGGCTTTGTCAGTGGCCTTCGATATTTCGAAAGAAAAAACAACAGAGGGTGTGATGAGCGCATTGAGTAAGCTCTACAAACAACCCTCAGCTTCTAACAAGGTATTTTTTATGAAGCGTTTATTTAATATGAAGATGTCGGAAGGTGGATCTGTTGCTGACCATTTAAATGAGTTTAATACACTTACTAGTCAGTTAAGTTCTATAAAAGTGAACTTTGATGATGAGGTTAGGGCTCTTCTAATCTTGTGCTCATTGCCAGAAAGCTGGAATAGCTTGGTCATGGATGTAAGTAACTCTGTCCCTAGTTCAAACACTCTTAAGTTTGATGATGTTGTTGGTGTTATTCTTAGCGAGGAAATGCGAAGAAAAAGAACAGGTGAGATATCAGGTAATGCGTTGACCATGGAGAGTAGAGGGAGACAAAACGAGAGAGGAAGGAGCCTAGGAAATCGTGGCAAGTTTAAAAAGGAAAGATCGAAGTCCAGATTTGGAAAAATAGAGTGCTGGAACTGTGGTAAGAAAGGACATTTGAAGAAATACTATAGAGCTCCAAAGAAAAAAAGGAGACAGACATCAAGAGACTACTCAGGAAGCAAATGTAGTAGGTGATGTGTTACAAGATGCTTTGATTCTTGCATTAGATAATACTAGTGATTACTGGGTAGTAGATTCAGGGGCTTCATGTCATGCTACACCCCATAGGAAATTCTTTCATGATTATGTTCAAGGTGATTTTGGGCATGTGCTATTAGGGGATGATGAACCATGCAAGGCACATTCCTGCTATGAAAAGAAATCTGATCTCAACAGGGTAGTTGGGAGATAGCGGTTGTTTGTCGACATTTGGAGAAACACGGTGGAAGATCACTAAAGGATCAATGGTAATTGCAAAAGGAGATAGGATAGGTATGTTATATTTATGTCCTCATAATACTGATTATTCTATCTCTGTATCTTCCACAGAAATAGGTGCAGCGTTGTGGCATCATAGGCTTGGCCACATGAGTGAGAAGGGGATGCAGATTCTCCACTCAAGGAAACTGCTTCCTGATCTGAAGCAGGTAAGTTTGGAATTCTATGAGAACTGTGTTTATGGAAAATATAAGAGAGTTAGATTTCTCAGGGTTGGGAAACAAAAGAAGAGTGAAAAGTTAGAGCTTGTCCATATAGATGTATGGGGACCATCTCAGGTACAATCTCTTGGTGGCTCTTGTTATTATGTTACTTTTATTGATGATGCAACTAGAAAAACTTGGGTTTATTGCATTAGACAAAAATATGATGTGTTTGATACTTTTGAGAAGTGGAAATGTTTGGCTGAGAATGAGACAAGAAAAAGGTTGAAATGTCTTAGATATGATAATGGAGGCGAGTACTGTAGCAAGGAGTTTGACAGTTACTATTCACACAATGGGATTCGCAGAGACAAGACAGTCCCTGGAACACCCCAAGAAAATGGCGTGTCAAAAAGGATGAACATAATGATAATGGAGCGTGCAATGTGTATGAGATTGCATGCAGGGTCTCCCTTACAGTTTTGCGTTGATGCTATAAACACTACTCTTTATTTAATAAACAGAGGGCCTTCAAGTGCTTTGGATGGTGGCATTCCAGAGGAGGCATGGACATGAAAACAAGTAAAATACTCATTTTTGAGAACTTTTTGTTGTGAAGCATTTGTCCGTATTGATAAAGATGATAGAACAAAGCTTGAGGGTAAATCGAAGAAATGTACCTTTATTGGATACGGGGTTGATGATTTTGGTTATCGCTTATGGGATCTTAAAAATCACAAAATCATTAGGAGTAGAGATGTAGTATTCAATGAAAAGGTCATGTACAAAGATCAATTGCAGGGAAAGAAAGAAGAAAAGGAAAACACAGAGTACACAGTGCTTGATGAAATCAAAGAAAATGAAGTTCCAAAAGCACCAAAAAATCAAGAGTAGCAGCAGGTACTTAAAACTCATACAACTATAAGAAAGTCTACCAGGTTAAGTAGACCCCCTAAACGATTCTCTCCTTCACTGTATTATTTATTGATGACTGATTCTGGTGAACGAGAATGTTTTGAAGAAGCAATGCAAGTAGAAACTAGAAAGAAGTGGGAGCAAGGCATTGATGAGGAGATGGACTCATTGGTAAGAAACCAGACTTGGGATCTGGTTAAGTTGCCTGCAGAAAAAAGGGCATTGTAGAATAAATGGGTTTACAGGTTGAAGGAAGAAGATGGAGGAAAGAAGAAGTACAAGGCTAGACTTGTTGTAAATTGGTTTGCACAAAAGAAAGGTATAGACTTTGATGAAATATTTTCTCCTGTTGTTAAAATGACTTCAATTCGAACTATTTTAAGTTTAGCGGCAGTAGAATATTTGCATCTTGAACAGTTAGATGTAAAAACGGCCTTTCTCGATGGGGATTTGGAGGAAGATATTTATATGCAGCAGCCACAAGGGTATGAGGTCAAAGGGAAGGAGAATTTGGTTTCAGGTTGAAGAAGAGCTTGTATGGCCTAAAGCAAGCCCCAAGGCAGTGGTATTTAAAATTTGATAAGTTTATGATAGAACAAGGTTATGATAGATGTCATTCTGACCATTGTGTTTATTTCAAGAGGCTAGATAACGGAAGATATATTATCTTGTTATTGTATGTGGATGACATACTTGTTGCAGGGTCTAACATGCAGGATATAAATGTGCTCAAAAGAAAACTAGCTAAATCATTTGCGATGAAGGATTTGGGTGCTACAAAGCAAATCCTTGGTATGAGAATAATAAGAGACAGGAAAAATCGCAAATTGACGTTGTCTCAAGGTGAGTACATTGAAAAGGTGTTGCAAAGGTTTAGAATGTAGAATGCAAAACCAGTTAGTACACCTTTGGCCAGCCATTTCAAACTAAGCAAGGATACGTGTCCAGAGACACAGGAAGAGATAGATTACATGTCCAAGATTCCCTATTCATCAGCAGTTGGGAGCTTGATGTATGCCATGGTGTGCACAAGACCAGATATTGCACATGCTGTGGGAGTTGTGAGCAGGTATATGAATAATCCAGGTAAAGAGCATTGGAAAGCAATACAATGGATTCTCAGGTATTTGAGAGGTACCACTTCTCATGCATTATGTTTTGGAGGATTAGACACTGTTCTACAGAGATATGTTGATGCAGATATGGTTGGTGATAAAGACAGCAGGAGGAGCACCACAGGGTATGTGTTTACTGTAAGTGGAACAACAGTAAGTTGGATTTCAAAACTGCAACAGGTTGTTGCACTTTCAACAATGGAAGTAGAGTATGTTGCTACTACAGAGGTTAGTAAGGAGATGATTTGGTTGCAAAGGTTCATGGAAGAATTGGGTAAGAAGCGGGAGAATAGTAGGCTGTATAGTGACAGCTAGAGTGCCATTCATCTTGGAAAAAAATCAGCCTTACATTCGAGGACTAAACATATACAACTCAAGTACCACTTCATAAGATTTGTTCTAGATGAAGAACTGTTAAAACTGGAAAAGATACACACTAGCCAAAATCCTGCAGACATGTTGACAAAGGGAGTAACCAGAGAGAAATTGAGTTCCTGCTTGGTTTCTATTGGCCTTCAAGCATGAAGGTGAAAATAAGAAATTTTCCAAGTCCAAGGTCCAAAGCATAGTCCAGTAAGAGCAGTAGCGATAGAGTTGCTGTGATCAGTCTCCAAGTGGGAGATTGTTGGTTGTGGAGCCTAATCTTCCACATCGCAAATTTTTTTGGGATGTGTGTTGGCCAACGGTTTTGCGGACCCATGGTATTGGGTTAACCCTAGAATTTTTCCATTGTATTTCCCCTATCAAAGAAAGCATTGTAAAATGACTGAGTATGGTATTGTATTGTATTGGAAGAGAGACTGTGAGAGTGTGAAGAGGAAGTGCAGCGGTTTTGCTGCAGGGTGTATCCGTTCATCTTTCTGGATTGTAATAAAATGACTGGCAATTTCTTTATGGACATAGCCCATCGTTTGGGTTAACCACGTTATATCTGTGTCTCTCTGTAATGTTTTAATGTGTTTTGCATCTTGTTTATTGATTTAACTGTATATCTGTTATTGCTCTGCGGTCCTGTTTTCTAACACCTTACACAAAATGGGTCCTTCCTACTTATACATATTACAAGACTGCACAGGGTCAATTGAGTACAACTAAGTTATTACAGTCATAAATAACCACAAAATATCTTCTATTACATTAATGACATGCCATACTAGACGCAAAACGTCCTACATTACATTACTCACAGGCCATAACTAGCCGCAAAAAGCGTCCTTTATAATTCTGCCGACTCGAGCACTTGCAGTCCTTCTGATCTGTCGCTTTCCTACCTTTACTCTTCTACCTACTAAATCTCCACTGACTCTGGGTTTGATTTTCCTCGTCGCAGCTTTCTTTTTTATGCAATTCCTTTTCTTCCTTTACCTGATTTTACTCTGTCACGCACCTACTTTTCCTCTCTGCGCTTAATTAAGCTTTAGTTTCTTCCTTGTGCTTTATCCTGGCCCAACAACGTGGAAACCATAAAAGTTCACTCTCCTGAAAGGTTAAAAAAAACAAGTTTTGGGAAAGTTAACATAGCTTTCTCTTGGCACATCATAATTTTATCAAACCTATGGAATTTCAAAGATGGCATAGCATGTTACTGCAATACTTAATTTAATTCTCAAATGAGCCAAAGTTTCATAGATAATTTAGGAGCAAGGTCAACTACGAGGACAACCTACAAACCAACGTTTCTAAAAGTATGTTAACATGAAACTTGCATAATGTTGGATTGGAATATCTATTATGGGTGCTTCAAAAGGTGTGATAAAAAGGAAATAGAGGATAATAATAGGAAAATATTATTTTGGGGTCTCATGATAAGGGATTCTGCTAAAAAGAAGAAAGGGGCATAATTGTAGTGAGAAGAAATTATTCTACTTAGATTGTGAAGAGGAAGAAGATCCAAATCTAGAATAGTTTGAATAGGTATATCTAGTAGATACTGCCTCAACTATATATTGGCATGCATTGGCCAACATTAGTAGTTCTCAAACTCTTAGGATAGAAGGAGATATCAAAAAGAAAAATGTAATAGTGCGTTATGGAGAATTCTCTCCTGTAGACATGTGAGACCTCCCTTGGATCCTTTCCTTGATCCAAGATAGATAAGAGGGTAAACTAATGAACTTTAAATCCCTAGATCCTAATCATCCATTCACAGACTCAATGCAAGAAGGAGTAGTAGGAAGAGGGCATACCTTGTCTTATGAGAGGTCCTTTATTGAGAATCCAATCTAGCTACTACAAATATGATAGACTTTTCTCCAACTCAACTTGCTAGTACCCTACACACAAATAAGAAACCAAATACCTTCCTCAAAACCTTGTAAGATATAAAATATGGCATGCAAATGAATACAAAACATAGAACAAATCTATATATAATCAAATCTAACCTGATATACTCAAGCAATATTAGATCCACTATAGAACATCACTAAAATGTATAGATCCAAAAAGGACACCATTCATAACAACATGATATAGATGGGGGAAGATAGATACATGTCTAGATCAAAAAAATGAGAAGATTACATCAAAGAAGCAAACCATGAGTGAGTTGATGCAGATCTCCTCCAAGCTTCTTGATCCAAACCTCCCTTAACTCAACCAAGATGATCACAATGGATATAGGATGTACTAGAGATTCCAATAGTGTAACAATACTAAGCAGAGTCTCTCCCTTCTCATAGAATGGCCTCAATATATATGTGTATGGTGAATGAAGGGGTGATGAATCTAGATCCCTAAGGACACATGGACTTGAGTTGGTGTGCGAGATCTCATGCCATGTTGAGGTGGAGCCCAATCATTCATGTGATCCCCTTGAAACTCATCAAAAATCCATGTGAAGATCCATCATCACCACACATAAGGCATACAAGGAAGGATTCATGAGGTTTTAAGATGTTTTTGGAAGTCAACCTTTTTAAGATATAAGACCAACTCTACTATTGTGATTCATGAGGTTTTAAGGTGCTTTTGGAAGTCAACCTTCCTTGCATCACCAAGCTTCCTCCAAGCTTCTTTCAGTCTATCCAATTAATACAAGTTGCCAATGTTTATGATGTGCCTTGCCTTCACACAAGGGTGCCCAACATATCCATGGTGTGCATTACTGATAGGCCAAGGCATCCAAATTTGACTTATCTAGTCATCAACCTCATGTCATGTATGTTCATGCATGCAAGAGACCACTAAGGTGATCATGTGAGGAAGATGCCCGAAACCTCTCAAGACTAAAGCCTTACAACAATTAAAAAAAATACGATCATAAAATAAATCACAAAAAAACATAAACATAGCATATTGATACAATACATAGTTTCAATATAAAAATAAAGAGCTTAACAGCTTTGAATGAAACATGTAAATGATAAAATCAAATATTACTAATGAACATAAAAAACCAAAATAACCCAATTCACCGCAACATAAAACCAAAATAATAAAAATTGAACCAAAAAAATATTACAAATAAACATGAAAAACTAAATAATTCCAATTGACCACAACACAACATCAACATCAACATGGAAGTTGAAAAAAAATATTTTGAAAATATGGAACAAAATAATGACAAATGAAAAACATTAAGATCAAATTTGTGAGTACCCAACCGAAACTTGAGATTCGATTACATAAAATAATGTAAATTGAAAAGCCTAACGCTCAACCTTCTCATTCACTCATGTGTACATCAACCATCCGTTCCACTCCAACCTCGTGTTCGCTTCACTTCACGTGAACTACATATGTCCCATGTGAAAATCTAACTAAAGTATTGAGAGTAGCTTGACAATTATTTATCTCTACCTTTAAAGTCGACATTTAATATATTCATTTTTTTTCTTGAGCCACACATTTCTCCTAACAAGGTTCGGTGTCCCACAAACCTTTAAGAAACACTTTTATTGGGTTTATCAAATTTTGTACATATTGATCATTTGAAAATTTTAAGATGATTAATATGGTTACTTTTATATTTATTTAATTTTGGTAAAAAAAAATTACTAGGAGAACTAGCAATTGAGGATTGGGTTGGTACTTATGTGATATGGGGTCTTTTTAGGTGCATCTACAGGGCCCGAACCATAACACTAGACCTTCCATTTACAACTTAACACCTTTATTACTTGCTCTGCACGCTAGTAATTTTAACATACATATTTTTATTTTTCATTCATTATGTTGTCATCTAGCTGCTTTTTTTATTGTAATTTTTTAAATTACATATGATTATACTAATTTTATATAATAAAAAATTCAATTTATTTCATTCTTTAAAGAAGTAGTCTATTTATTTTTTGATGGGTTTTGGTTGGAATGCAATTTTTTATTATAAAATCTAAATTTAGAAGTATTCAAATTGTGTTTTTGAATCCATAAATAAATTTACTATCTTTAAATACCCTCATAACATCTAAATTATGCAATTTCTATTATGATTCTAAAATTTATTTAGAAATTTTCAAATAAAATTTAAACAAATACTTAAAAAAAGATGAAAACATAAAATATTTAAACTAAATCTATACTTAAAAATAATTAAAAACAAAAAATATTTAAATTACACCATTTAAAAATATATTTAGAAAAAGTTAAAAACAAAAAATATTTAAATTACACCTTTTAAAATTTCCAATTAACTTAGCTACTTGTACAAATTATTTTGCTTTATTCCATCTATTTATTTATTCCCTATTTTAAGTCAATCAACCCCCTAAAATATTATTCATTGTAACATTGCGAACAAATCTAAGATGTTGTTGTTGTCGGTTCCCATTGAACCAACATAAAATATTATTATCATGCTATCATGATCACGGAACACCCCTCCATAACCCGCCAGACCAGGGTTTCCTCTGCTTATGTTGTCGAAGTTGAGCTTCACAAAGCCAATGTCTAAAGGGATCATAATATTAACATATTACAAATAGTATAATATAAATTAATTAAAATTACTAACTAATTAATTATATAGTATATTTTAACTAATTAGTGGATTTTAACTTTCAAATTTATGATATTAATATAATATACATATTATTAAAATGTGTTATTACTATTAAAATTGATTAATCCAACATAGACCACTTATATAATATATTTATAATAAGTATATATTCTAAATATATAGTTATTGTATTAATAATATATTTTTTTATTGACCATTTATATAATACATTTATAATAAGTATATATTTTATTTATATAATTATTGTATTAATAATATATTTGCGTTGAGAGGCACTCTACGCCCAGTATGGGGGAGATCTTGTAACGTGATGTAAAGTTTGTAACATGTCGGCAAAAAATAATAGTGATAGTGAATATTATGGGATAGATTTTGTAACACAAAATAAAAAATAATATCACTTTCATAACGTTATTTTTATTAATAAAAACTAAATTTTCTAATAGGCCAAAATAAATGTCGGCCACAAAAACAATATAATATGAGGGAGATGTTGTAATCTTCCTACCTAACAAAACAATAAAAAAGTAAAAATTTAATTATCCATAAAAAAATTGTGGGTCAAGAAAAAAACACAAAATTGAATTATCCCCAAAAAAATGTTGGCTTTCCACATGGTTTTAAAACCATGTGCACGTGATTTTAAAACCATTTGCAAGGCATTCTAAACAACCCATGGTTTTATTGTACATGGTTTAGGAGGGCCTTGCAAATGGTTTTAAGACCATGTGCAAGGCCTCCTCAACAACCCATGATTGTAGGAGGGCCTTGCATATGGTTTTAAAACCATGTGTGGGGAAATGATGCAATGTTCATTCCTAACAAACTAAAAAATATTATATGTCGGTCATGAATAATATTAAATATTAATAATAATAAAATTATATGTGGACCTTAAATAAAAAGATGTGTCTTTTGGTTTGAATCAAATCAATGGATACCTAAGAAGAGGTTTGCACCTCTAGAGATTTGATTCATCTCGGCGCTTGATAGAGCCTAGGATTTGGATCTTTAAATTTTTGCGCCGAGAGACGCTCTACAGCCCAGTATGGGGGAGATCTTGTAACGTGATGTAACGTTACTAACAAGTTGGCAAAAAATAATAGTGATAGTGAATATTATGGGGGAGATCTTGTAACGTGATGTAACGTTTGTAACATGTCGGCAAAAAATAATAGTGATAGTGAATATTATGGGAGAGATTTTGTAATACAAAATAAAAAATAATATCGCTTTCATAACGTTATATTTATTAATAAAAACTAAATTTTCTAATAGGCCAAAATAAATGTCAGCCACAAAAAAAATCTAATATGGGGGAGATGTTGTAATCTTCCTACCTAACAAAACAATAAAAAAGTAAAAATTTAATTATCCGTAAAAAAAATGTGGGTCAAGAAAAAAAACACAAAATTGAATTATCCGCAAAAAAATGTTGGCCTTCCACATGGTTTTAAAACCATGTGCACATGATTTTAAAACCATTTGCAAGACATTGTAAACAACCCATGATTGTAGGAGGGCCTTGCATATGGTTTTAAAACCATGCGAGGGGAAATGATGCAATGTTCATTCCTAACAAAATAAAAAATATTATATGTCGGTCATGAATAATATTAAATATTAATAATAACAAAATTATATGTGGACCTTAAATAAAATGATGTGTCTTTTGGTTTGAATCAAATCAATGGATACCTAAGAAGAGGTTTGCACCTCTAGAGATTTGATTCATCTCGGCACTTGATAGAGCCTAGGATTTGGATCTTTAAATTTTTGCGCCGAGAGGCGCTCTATAGCTTAGTATGGGGGAGATCTTGTAACGTGATGTAACGTTACTAACAAGTCGGCAAAAAATAATAGTGATAGTGAATATTATGGGGGAGATCTTGTAACGTGATGTAATGTTTGTAACATGTCGGCAAAAAATAATAGTGATAGTGAAAATTATGGGAGAGATTTTGTAACACAAAATAAAAAATAATATCACTTTCATAACGTTATTTTTATTAATAAAAACTAAATTTTCTAATAGGCCAAAATAAATGTCGGCCACAAAAACAATCTAATATGGGGGAGATGTTGTAATCTTCCTACCTAACAAAACAATAAACCAGCGTAGATCCAAATCCTAGGCTCTATCAAGTGCCGAGATGGATCAAATCTCTCGAGGTGCAAACCTGTTCTTAAGTATCCATTGATTTGATTCAACCAAAAGACACATCTTTTTATTTAAGATCCACATATAATTTTATTATTATTATTATTTAATATTATTTATGGCCAACATATAATATTTTTTATTTTGTTAGGAACGAACATTGCATCATTTCCCCACACATGGTTTTAAAACCATATGCAAAGCCCTCCTACAATCATGGGTTGTTTAGGAGGCCTTGCACATGGTTTTCCTACAATCATGGGTTGTTTAAGAGGCCTTACACATGGTCTTAAAACCATGTGCAAGGCCCTCCTAAACCATGTACAATAAAACCATGAGTTGTTTAGGAGGCCTTGCACATGGTTTTAAAACCATGTGCAAAGCCTCCTAAACCATGTACAATAAAACCATGGGTTGTTTAGATTTCCTTTCACATGGTTTTAAAACCATGTGCAAGGCCAACATTTTTTTGTGGATAATTCAATTTTGTGTTTTTTTCTTGACCCACATATTTTTTCTTAGGATAATTAAATTTTTACTTTTTTATTGTTTTGTTAGGTAGGAAGATTACAACATCTCCCCCATATTAAATTGTTTTTGTGGCCGACATTTATTTTGGCCTATTAGAAAATTTAGTTTTTATTAATAAAAATAACGTTATGAAAGTGATATTATTTTTTATTTTGTGTTACAAAATCTCTCCCATAATATTCACTATCACTATTATTTTTTGCCAACATGTTACAAACGTTACATCACGTTACAAGATCTCCCCCATAATATTCACTATCACTATTATTTTTTTCCGACTTGTTAGTAACGTTACATCACGTTACAAGATCTCCCCCGTACTGGGCTATAGAGTGCCTCTCGGTGCAATTATCCGTAAAAAAATATGTGGGTCAAGAAAAAAACACAAAATTGAATTATCCGCAAAAAAATGTTGGCTTTGCACATGGTTTTAAAACCATGTGCAAGGCATTCTAAACAACCCATGGTTTTATTGTACATGGTTTAGGAGGCTTAGGCCAAGATCTCCCCCATACTGGGCTGTAGAGTGCCTTTCGGTGCAAAAATTTAAAGATCCAAATCCTAGGCTCTATCAAGCGCCAAGATGAATCAAATCTCTAGAGGTGCAAACCTCTTCTTAGGTATCCATTGATTTGATTCAAACCAAAAGACACATCTTTTTATTTAAGGTCCACATATAATTTTATTATTATTAATATTTAATATTATTCATGACCGACATATAATATTTTTTATTTTGTTAGGAACTGTTGGGCAATAGGGCAGACCCGAGTTAATTCTTATACGTCGCACCAACGAAAGACCCACTGTGTTGGCCCTTTCGGCAACAACCTGCGCGCAGGTTGCAGTATCACCCGAAACAGCAATGGGGTGCCGCAGAATCAGGTTTCTACATGTAGGGAGGGGTATTATTGTACCTTAACCTTCAAAGCAATTATTAACCAACACTGTAAACTTTATCATTCATTCACATATAACTTCGCAGCATAATAAACAAACTAGACTTGCATAACCCACTACAGGGAATTCACAGCGAAGCTTATTACTAGCAGTGATCTTATGTTATCAGATGTATTCAGTTTAATGCATGAAAATAACAGGAACAGAAACAACACAATAAAACCACGACACCAAATATAACGTGGTTCACCCCCAGTGTAGGGGCTACGTCCACAAACTGCGTTTTATTCCTCTTTCCTCAAAACCACAGTTGATCTGCGCACTCAGCTGCAGATCCCTTCAGTCCTTAATAGCCGCGCACACAGCAGCAGGCTTCTGCGCACACAGCTGCAGATCTTTCTTTACTTCCTACAAAACCCTCTGCGCACACAGCTGCAGAGGTCGTCCACGCACACAGCTGGGACTGATCCTTTCCTTACAAAGTCAACCTTACTTCGCCTTAATCTTTCTTTACATCAAAAATCCTAACCTCTCTTCTTTACATAAGCGCTTATTTATACTGCGCATTTTTACAAAACCATGGCTTCAGACCATGGGCACCCAAAAAACCCTAAACCCTGGATTTAAACCATGGGTTTATTACAAAAAGGGGTTTTGACTTACCCTGACACCCCTAAGACTATTTTGACTCGTAGCTCCGCTTACCAACAGCCGCGAAGTTACCAAAACTAATAGTCCCTAGGGTGCGCGCCCCAACAGGCCCCTAAGACTCATCAATGGCCCGTCCCGGGTCACTCTGCGAAGGCTCTGGTGGGAGAATCTTCTGCGCGAGGATCTGGAAACGACTGGTGAGAGTGCGTAGTATATCATCAGCGACTTTCTCTTTTTCCACCAATTCCTGTAAGACTGAAGATGAGTCTGTGTCAGCTCTTTCCTGTGCAAAAATGTCGTAGGTCTTCAAAAGTTTGAGCTGACTTTCCGCAGTGTTGCTCAAGTCTAATGCTTCATCCACCAAGGGCTGTAACGCATTCTCCAGTAGCGTTACCTTCGTCCTGCAGGACTCAATTTCCTGCTGAAGTTCCTTGCTGCGCTTCACTTTAGCCATTTTCTGCATTGGTGGCAGCGTCTTGATTTCTATTCTGACTGCGTCTAATTCATCCTGGCGCAACTTGATGGTTTCTTGGATCTTACCTACATCTGGATGGTCCTGTAGGTTCGCCCATGTGTCTATGATGTCTTCCATTAATTTTGCGACACTGGCCATATTATCGGATATTTTTGCTGCTGAAGCCTTGATGTCCTGCTGACGCTGTTCTCGAACCTCGGGTGGAGTCTCCGGGGGAATGCGGAGTTGAAGTTCTGCAATCTGGTGCTGGTGTTCTATTCTCATCCTTTCAACCTTGCTGCGGGACTGCTGGACATAGTCTCTTAGCTTAGCAATTCTCTGCTCTGGTTCCTCTGTTTCCTGTATGTCGGAGTCAGAGAGACTTCGACATGCCTCGTTCAATGCTCGCAGCAATGTAGTTGTTGTATGTTCAACCTCCTTCTTATGCTGTGTGATTTCATCTAGGCGCACGGCAAAGGTTTTGTTTTGTTTGATGGTGTCTTCCAATTGGGCCTGGGACGAGTGGGTTCAGGCATGGATTTCCTTTGTAATCGTGAGCTGGCAAAGATGCAACTCTAACATAGACAGCTTTGTATAATCGACCCTCGCGGTTATATCCGTCTGTGGTCGGGAGTCTGTGTCAAGCTGTGTCAGAGTTGCACTTCCTACCTGTCCCTGGTGGTCTTTGGGTGGCCCTTGCCTAATATCTTGCTGTGCGGGTGCTGCAGTGCTACTTGTCGCAGTACTGTGTGCTGATTTCGCTGCTAGTTCTTTTAGCTCCGATACCCTGTTTGCGATGCCTGAGAGCCCGGCAAGATGCAGTTCCCCAAACTCTGACCATTTTTTTGTAAGTGCTGAGGTAGACTGTTCTAGAGCTTTCTCCAGCATATCGAGCGTGACAGTGGCTTCGTCCTCAATATTTTTGTCCTTCGACGCTTTTGCCTTTTTGCGGGACTGCGGTTTGGTTACCTCGGCTAGTTCTGGTGATTTGCACTTCGTTGGCGGGTTAGGGTCTGATAAGGTCTTGTCTGACTCCTCATCCTATTCATCCTGTTTATCTTGTCCACCGTTTCCACCCTGGCCGTCGGCATCCCCCTGCGAATCGCTGAGGTCTTCACTTTCTTCCGACAAGTTTTTCTGCTGCGCCTGGCTAGTACCTGTGTCAATATTGGTAGCTGGGGGAACCGGAATAGAGGGCTTTTTCCCTAAATATTTCAGCCATTCAGCCGGCCAGTGCTGAACTATCCGCCTGATATCTGGTTCGGTGACTATATATGGCAATTTGTGGCATTGCCGTTGTGGATATGCACGAGCTTGCATGAACACATGATGCATATCGGCACTAAAGTGCGCGACACCCTCGTATTGGGAAAATACTTCATTGGTAAGTCGAGGTGTTCTCACAATCTCATAATGGATACTCATAGCATAGAAGACGAACACAGTGTTCGTCATCTGCTGAGTTTCCTTATCTGAAGATAGCCATAGGGAGGCATACCTTGCTGCTGCTGGCGTGCCGGGGCTTATTTCTACAAACTGGGCTTCGGTGGGTTCTTTCCACCCAACTAATGCAATAATGATTAAAAGCCAGGAATAATGAAAAGGTCTACCTTTTTCTTGTGCATCGCGGACATCCTCCAGAAACTCCTTCGCAAGATACTCGGCCCAGTTATAAGTATACCCCTCAGCGCAGTTCATAGCAATTCGGATAACCGGAGCAGGTACTTCAGTTGGCCTGCATTTCCGTATGAGTTTGCAGGCTAAAAGTTCAGCTGCAAATCGAATGGGATTCTCCCGAATCGCGGAAGTGTGATATCCCCGCTTGCCTTTTGTCAGGCCAAACCGCTCTTTCATGGTTTGCGCGAGCTTTGTGTCATCATGTTTGGACGGAAATTCAGTTCCCGGATCAGGTCCGGCCATGGGTAAACCTGTGATCTTATGGATGAGGGCAGCATCAATAGGGAGTTGGTGGTCCCCTATCCATAAGTAGCCGTCATGTACCAGTGCTAGTAAGTGTTTGGCCGCTACAGTCACCTGGATGCCGCGACCGAAATGGGGAATTTGAAGTATCTTGAGGAGGCCAGCTCTGTCCAGACCCGCAGCCCATGGTTGTACTTCCATTAGTGTGACCCTATGATCCAGATACTGGACGCAGTGTAAGTATTCTACTGGTTCAAACTGTGGAAACTTGCCAAGGTCATTGGTGTCGTGATCGCTGTACTTAAGCCGATCAATCTTTCCTGTCATATTCCCTATCAACTGCACTCCCTGTGGCAGCGAGGGTGTGGCTAATGTAAATTGCTTTGTCCGACGTGGTACCGCAGTACCAGGTCGAACAGGTGGGAGATATGGTGGCCTTGGTGGTGGAATCTTCTCCCTTCCCCCGGCCGGGGCCTGTGCAGACCCAGAGGCCTCCATAGGGTGAGCTGCTGGTGTTTTCCCTGTTTGTTGTGGCCGGTCTTGGTTGCGCTTGGTGCGAACTTCTGTTCTAGACCTTCTCTTGGCAGACCGTGTTTGCATCGGCCGTGGTGGTGCTGGGGGAGTGTCTTCACCGCGTGCTAGGGCAAGCGACCGGTTGGAGCAAGTGATCAGACCCTCTTGCTCGAATTCTCTGACCAAAGCGTCAATCTCTTGTTCGGTGGTCATGGGTTCACTCAGAAATATTGAAGAGGTGCATAATGCGATTTTCTCTAACTTAGGCATCTTCTTATACACGCCAACAATCAAGTCGGGCAGGACAGCGCATTGAATGTACCGAATCTGACGGAAATCTTGTCCATGTGGAGCGTGAGTGCCAGTACTGGTCTTAGTATAGTCATTTAAAGCAATTAAAACTCGGCCGCCGCCAAATCGGCTGCTTCCCAACGGTCGGATTTTGAACTTCGCTAAGTCTTTGGTCCTCGGCATAACCGTGGTTGAAGTGTCGGAAGAACAAGCACCCTTGGCACAATAGTGCCCTTCGACCCGTCCTGATAATGTCTGCGACAGGACCCTTAGGTTTGAAGGTCTGGCGACGTGGCTCTGCCCCTTGGTTTGGTAGTCAACTCCTGGGTAATCATCAGTTGCCCTGTCGTAGCTTGATCGGAAAGCTATATCTACAACAGGACCAGATTTATTAATAAAGAGTGTGATCAAGAAGCTAATAAAACAATCCCCACTTATAATACCCTGTCGGAGCTCAACCTCGATGTGCCGATTTTTTTCAACAGGATCCAAGATATGCACACCCTTATGCACCCACTCTTTGTGGGGTGTGTTTTCCCTTACTGTATAGTTCTGCTTCGAATATCCCTGAAGGCTATTCGGCCCTTTGAGATTATTTCGCACCTCTTGAGCCCGGCTTATGAATCTGTGGCACATGAATTTCTGACAGGTTCCCCGACTGGGGTTAGACTTTGTAGAATTGGTCCCCCATGCAGCTATAGCTCCTAGTGCTATCTCCATACTCTGGGTGTTTTGTGACTGAGGTGCTCAGTATGACATATGTGTAAGAAACTCCCCAGGGTCTGTCATCCCAACACATGTAGGCAACTCTCTAGGCTGTGCGCTAAGGCATCTAAGAGACTGGGTGATTTGCGCGCACCTGTAGCCATGTAGCTCGTACATTCGGTTCTACCAGTTCTCCAGACCATCGTCTGAATCAGACATGCAGGAGCTATCACATTGCCAATCTATTACACCATCGTCGTCCGGCTCGACATAATCTGCGTCCTTAGCTGTGATGTTGTAAATGTGGTCTAGAGTATCCTGTTCTCCTTCATCTCTGAGGGGTTCTGTATATCTTTCTCCCTGGGATGGGTCGAGGGGTATGATAACGCGCAGCCCGTTTCCTTCGAAGGTCATCTGTCTCCTTTTAAGGTTGATGATTGCAGCGTTAGCCATGGCCCACTCAATTCCCAACAGAGTTGGGTAAGGGTTGCTGTCATCAATGATCTCAATAACTTCAAAATATACTAGAGTACTGACCCCATCAATGTCAATTGGAACACTAAGAAGTCTCCCTAGCGGTACAATCCGTTGCTGGTTGGCTAGTCGTAGTTGTATAGGTGACCAAACCAGGGAAGGATTTCCCATTTTTCCCCAGGTTTGCTTGGGTAAGACATTATCGTCTGATCCAAGATCCAAAATGACATCAATCATGTCATATTCTCCTATCTGCACGTTCAATCTCATTTCCCTTCCCGTTCTTCGGACACGACTAACAGTTTTCTCCTGATCAATTTCTCTCTGAGGGTCTGTGACAGCAAGAACTTTTTGCAGCTCTTTTAGAGCATTCTGATTCCGCAAGAGTTTCATACAGCTCTACAAGAAAGAGGATAGTGTACTTACTTTGTCCATCGAGGCCTCTTGTAGCTGCGATGCCTGCTGATGTTTCCGCGCAGGTACTTCTACAGCGCTAGGGTCAACACTATCGCACTGGGCCTCCTGAACTGGTGCTCGGTCGTTCACAGTGTCCAGGGCTGAGGTTTTCTCGGATGTCTTACATGCGCGCTCCACGGCAGGTTGCTTTGGCATGTCTTGAATATGCGTCGTAACTCCACTCCGAGTGACCACATTGAGAGCCGGGGCAAGTCGTTGCTCAACAGAGATCAACTGAATATTTGGGATAGGGCCACGGTTATTTTCCTGAATCTTTGCGAGGAGCTGGGGGCACTGTTCAATCACGTGGTCCACTGCACGGCAATACCGACAGGTCGTAGTGGGGTTCCGACAGTCACGAGCCAAGTGACCAACTTGGTTACAATTGTAACACACAATCTGACCTCTACCTCTTCCGGTCATCCCACCACGGCTGCGACCGCCAAAAGCACCTCGTCCGGAGGTGCCGCCACGGTAACCATAGCCATCATTAGTTTGGGCATCATTGTGGAGTCGGTAGGTGTCAGAGGTGCGCTCTCGCATAAGGTCGTAGCTACGACACTCGTCTTCATTATGCCCTACAGATTTACAGAACTGGCAGTAGGGGTTTTTAGGAACTTGAACATATCTCTGAAGGAGATGGCAGTGCTCAGGGCGGTGCTGGCTAGGGGTTCGTCAAATCTCACAATATAAAGCATCGGTGTTGAATTGATTGGGCATACCTGTATTTAGATATGTTCTGGCCACAGGGCACTGGTCCCTATCATGACCCTCGGACCGACATTGCGTACACCAGACCTCCTCTCGACTGGTTTTGGCTTTCTTCATGTCGCGAAGCTCCAGGGCCATAGCTACCAACTGCGCTTGTATTTGATTAATACCAGAATCATTTCCAAGGGGGGCGGTCTCTAGCTTCATTGCGATTTCCAGAGCCTCTTGCTGGTCGGCAACCTTCTGTTGCATGAGCGGAGTTCTGATATGTGGCAACAAAGCTGCGATAAACCATTGCTTGTGCTGCGCAGGACTAATGGTGAAGCTGACTTGGTCCAATAGAACTTTGAATCTCTGATCAAAATCCCACACGGATTCGCCTCGCCGCTGTTGAATCTCTTTGAGTTCAGTGATGCTCTGCGACTCGGGTTTCGGTTTCTTGAATTCCTTAATGATAGCGGCCTTGATTTCATCCAAAGTGGGGTGCTGATTACTGGAGAATTTCATGAACCAGGTCAAAGCCCGGTCGCGAAAGGAGGTAATGAGCTGCGCAGTTCTCACGTCCAGGTCTGGAATACTCTTTGCGTTCCAGACAGCCTCACATAAAAACCAGAACTGTTCTGGGTCTTCTGATCCCGTTCCTTTGAAGATAGGTAACTGAATGTCATCAGCTAGGTGAGCCATGGTGGTTCTGGGAGGGTTGGGAGGGGGACAGGATGTAGATGGGGGGGGTTCACGGGAGCAGATTGAGCTGTGGCCGGAATACTTGAACTGGGTTTCCTGTCACACTGCGACCGAACTCTAGGGGTAACAAGGCGACGCTGTGGAGTGACGGGAGGGTTTCCTACCGAAGGGTTTTCTTCAGGGTCTAGCTGGTGAGGGTTTAGAGGGGGGATTGCGGTGGTCTGTCCTGAGGAGTAGGACTCAAAATCTCTTTTGGACCCTTGCTCACTTCGCGGCAACCCACTTCGTGCGTCGAAAATATTCTCACTTGTAAACATAGGTTAGTACTACTAAACTAACAGTCTGATTCAAATAATATGCCCTTTCCAACCAATAGTATTTTAATCTTCCAGCTTAAGGGATTTAAAACTTACCACGAGGGCCTTTGAAAAACTGTCGTTCAGCCTCGCTGAAGGGCATGCTCGTGTCAATGGAAAACTCTTGTCGCGAAGGCGTCCAATGTGCGCATCGTCCAGAAGTCAACAGCGCGGGAGACCTTGTTGTTCACGTGTTGCACAAGATTGACCCTTGCAGGGATCCACACAGGAATCGGTCGAGCTTGAAAGTTCTTCCTCCTCTCTGTAAACCTGGACAACCACTGGTGCAACTCTATGTGGATAGTACCAAAGAAAATTTCATAAGCATCATAAAAACATACCTTTGTAAAAAGTCCCTTGCGCTTCGACACAGATTCGTATTCTCTTGCTGCGCGAATTTCAGACAGGTCTCATCGAACCAATCACCAATTTATTTTACAGAGGGCCTCCAGATCATAGCCCTTGAGGTACAATATAAACCCCTCTGGGCAGATACTGAGTTCAACCGGCAACGGAACCATTTTGTTGGGAAATAGGGCAGACCCGAGTTAATTCTTATACATCGCACCAACAAAAGACCCACTGTGTTGGCCCTTTCGGCAACAACCTGCGTGCAGGTTGCAGTCTCACCCGAAACAGCAATGGGGTGCCGCAGAATCAGGTTTCTGCATGCAGGGAGGGGTATTATTGTACCTTAACCTTCAAAGCAATTATTAACCAACACTGTAAACTTTATCATTCATTCACATATAACTTCGCAGCATAATAAACAAACTAGACTTGCATAACCCACTACAGGGAATTCACAACGAAGCTTATTACTAGCAGTGATCTTATGTTATCAGATGTATTCAGTTTAATGCATGAAAATAACAGGAACAGAAACAACACAATAAAACCACGACACCAAATATAACGTGGTTCACCCCCAGTGTAGGGGCTACATCCACAAACTGTGTTTTATTCCTCTTTCCTCAAAACCACAGTTGATCTGTGCACTCAGCTACAGATCCCTTCAGTCCTTAATAGCCGCGCACACAGCAGCAGGCTTCTGCGCACACAGCTGCAGATCTTTCTTTACTTCCTACAAAACCCTCTGCGCACACAGCTGCAGAGGTCATCCATGCACACAGCTGGGACCGATCCTTTCCTTACAAATTCAACCTTACTTCGCCTTAATCTTTCTTTACATCAAAAAGCCTAACCTCTCTTCTTTACATAAGCGCTTATTTATACTGCGCATTTTTACAAAACCATGGCTTCAGACCATGGGCACCCAAAAAACCTTAAACCCTGGATTTAAACCATGGGTTTATTACAAAAAGGGGTTTTGACTTACCCTGACACCCCTAAGACTATTTTGACTCGTAGCTCCGCTTACCAACAGCCGCGAAGTTACCAAAACTAATAGTCCCTAGGGTGCGCGCCTCAACAGGAACGAACATTGCATCATTTCCCCACACATGGTTTTAAAACCATATGCAAGGCCCTCCTACAATCATGGGTTGTTAGGAGGCCTTTCACATGGTCTTAAAACCATTTGCAAGGCCCTCCTAAACCATGTACAATAAAACCATGGGTTGTTTAGAATGCCTTGGAAATGGTTTTAAAATCATGTGCACATGGTTTTAAAACCATGTGGAAGGCCAACATTTTATTGTGGATAATTCAATTTTGTGTTTTTTTCTTGACCCACATTTTTTTACGGATAATTAAATTTTTACTTCTTTATTGTTTTGTTAGGTAGGAAGATTACAACATCTCCCCCATATTAGATTGTTTTTGGCCTATTAGAAAATTTATTTTTTATTAATAAAAATAACGTTACAAAAGTGATATTATTTTTTATTTTGTGTTACAAAATCTCTCCCATAATATTCACTATCACTATTATTTTTTGTCGACATGTTACAAACGTTACATCACGTTAGAAGATCTCTCCCATAATATTCATTATCACTATTATTTTTTGCCGACATGTTACAAATGTTACTAAAGTTACATCTAGTTACAAGATCTCTCCCATAATATTCACTATCACTATTATTTTTTGCCAACATGTTACTAACGTTACATCACGTTACAAGATCTCCCCCATACTGGGCTGTAGAGCGCCTCTCGGCGCAATTATCCGTAAAAAAATATGTGGGTCAAGAAAAAAACACAAAATTGAATTATCCGCAAAAAAATGTTGGCCTTGCACATGGTTTTAAAACCATGTGCAAGGCATTCTAAACAACCCATGGTTTTATTGTACATGGTTTAGGAGGCTTTGCACATGGTTTTAAAACCATGTGCAAGGCCTCCTAAACAACCCATGGTTTTATTGTACATGGTTTAGGAGGGCTTTGCACATGGTTTTAATAAACCATGTGCAAAGCCTCCTAAACAACCCATGGTTTTATTGTACATGGTTTAGGAGGGCTTTGCACATGGTTTTAATACCATGTGCAAGGCCTCCTGAACAACCCATGATTGTAGGAAAACCATGTGCAAGGCCTCCTAAACAGCCCATGGTTTTATTGTACATGGTTTAGGAGGGCCTTGCACATGGTTTTAAAACCATGTGCAAGGCCTCCTAAACAACCCATGATTGTAGGAGGGCTTTGCATATGGTTTTAAAACCATGTGTGGGGAAATGATGCAATGTTAGTTCCTAACAAAATAAAAAATATTATATGTCGGCCATAAATAATATTAAATAATAATAATAATAAAATTATATGTGGATCTTAAATAAAAAGATGTGTCTTTTGGTTGAATCAAATCAATGGATGCCTAAGAACAGGTTTGCACCTCGAGAGATTTGATCCATCTCGGCGCTTGATAGAGCCTAGGATTTGGATCTATGCTGTTTTTTATCACAACTCTATTATCTTGTTGTTGTATGTTGATGATATGATGGTTATAGGCCTCAACATGAACAAAATCATTGATCTCAAGGCTCACATGGCTAGAACATTTGAAATGAAGGATTTAGGTGTAAGAAATCAATTCTATGGATGAATATATACATGTTAAAAATAGGTACAAATATCTTATTGAGTCAAAAATCATATATAGAAAATATTCTATAGTTATTCAATATGCAGAATGAAAAACTAGTTAGCACCCTACTTCCTGCCCACTTTAAGTTGTATTCCCGACAATGTCCTAACACATAAGCATAGAGTACAAGCATGTCTCATGTACCATATTCATCAATAATGGGGTGCCTCATGTTCTCCATTGTGAGTTCCAAAATAGATATTACTCAAGTAGTGGGAATTGTTAGCTCGCTCATGACAAACCTTGGTAAGGAGCATGGGTATGCTATGAAGTGGATACTTAGACAATTAAGGGGCACTTCAGATGTTGTTATTTTCTATAAATGAATAGATTTACAAATTAAAGGTTTTGTATATTTAATTTTGGTGGAGATAGAGATTGACGAAAGTCTACTATATGATATACTTTCACCATTAAGTTGTTTCCTCTGTAGACATATAAGTTGTATCCAATGCTAGCTTTATTGATTATTGAAGTAGAATATGTGGAAACAACTGATGCCAATAAAGAGGAAACATGGCTAGATCAATTAATGGATGAATTTAAGATAATACAAGGGAATATCACTTTGCATTGTGATTGTCAAAGTGTTATTCACTTAGTGAAGAATCCATCTTTGCATGATCACATGAAGCATATTGAGATTAAGTACAATTTCATAAAGAAATATTTAGAAGAAGGTAGGATTTTGGTTTGAGAAAAATAATACCAACGAGAAAAATATAGATATCATTATGAAGTTGTTCAGGACAAAGAAAATTGAATGACCTGCAAAAATTCATTCGGCTTTCTAAAAATGTGATTAAGGAAACATTAGGGATTGGAACATGGGTGGAAAATATTGGAAAGGAACTTCTTATATATTGAATTCAAGTGGGAGAATGTTAGGAGATGAAGACAACATCCACATCTCCAATATTCTTTCTATAGAGTTCTTGACTAGGCTCATGTGTGATTCATTTGCACTAGGAATTTAAAGAGCATAAGGGGGGGGGGGGGGCGGGGAGGCATCGCAAGGACAACCCTTTGGGGGTGGAGCTATCGAGGAAAAAATTATAGACCCTTCTAGTGTATTTCATTTCCTTCTATAAACCTCATATGTATTGTATAAAAGGGGAGTGGCCCTCGTCATTGTAATACACGAGAATACAAGAAAAGAATTTTATTTGTTTTTCCAAGTAATACTTTAAGATCAAAGATGCCATTTCATTGTGGTTTTACCTGCATACAATAAGGTTTCTACAAAAATATTATGCTCTATTGTTGTTGCTGTTTGCTTTTGTTTTTGTATTTTTCTAATGGGTTTTTAAAGTTTTCTTTTTAACTTTTTAGACAACTACAAGAAGCACACATGCTTTCTAAAAAGCACTAGAGTGTGTACATGCTCTTCTCCTTCGTCACAAGTGCATTTCCATAAACCATTTCTTGGAAATAGATGCATGTGCCCCGGGAAGGATGGCTTGTTACCATCTTTGTAGCTTTTTCCTTGATTATTGTTGCATTTGTTCTGGAAGGTTACTCAGAAGCTTGTAGTTTAGTGTTTATGGGTATTGTTGTCTAGTTAGGGTGATTTAATAAGAATTGATTGGTTTCATTGGGTGAAAGGAAGAAAAATCATGTTTGTTTAGTACTCTTTTTGTTGATTTCCTTGCATTTTTGTTGATAGTTTCTAGTTTCCATTCTCTGTTTAGTAAGTTATTTAGAAATGATCATTAGTTTTTGCAAGATAAAAAAAGAAGCAATTTGGTTTCATATTGAGATTATTCTTTTGGTTCATTAAAAGCTGCAATAGATACCTTTTTCATTGAAGAGTTTAAGTAATGAATGCTAATTGAATGTTCTTAATGTCCTTACAATTTCACATCTTGTGAAAAGCTTCTATTACATATAATTTACTGATCAAAAGATAAAATATCTAAGAGAAATATAAGTAAACATAACTAGGATCATTTTGTGGATAACAGACCATCAATAATATAGGTATAGGGACTTGGTAGTACATTTGGAAATTCAATTACTCAAGGCCACTAAAAAGAAAATATGAACTATCTAGTTGACATAAAATCCATTAGTAGTAGGAGACATGTGTTGGGAAGGAACAAATCACATGCTTGTTAAGCATGAGGTCAAGTTAAGTAGGTAGTTGTTATTATCCCCTCATTTATTTCTTAGTGGGATACATGATTTATGGATCTTTAGGTGAAGTGGAAAGCCCTTGGGGTGACACCACGTTTTAGCTCAAACAAATCGGGTCTAGGACTTGTCCCTACATTCCTTTCCCATTAGCAGACACCTGACCCATGACTATTCTTCCTATGTATCATTTGTGAAGTGGTGGTTGTAATTGCTTATCCTAGGTTCCTCCTAGGATAATACAAGTGGGAATTTCTTGTGGTACCTAAGATGAATTCCTAACATTTGTCTTAGAGTGTGTCCATATTTGTGAGGTAATATCACCTCGGGTGATTGCTGCATGAGGGTTAATGTAACTATCTCCTACACATTCACTGATTGGACTTGGGCCTTAATCATCCCAAGTTGACCTCCAAAAGGACCACTTCATCTCTTCACTATCTTGTTCCAATTCCTAACCACCCTAACTTGTGTTTGGAAGAACAATATTGGTTGGTTGTATCTTCATGGAACTTTTATAGTGGAGTGTGGTTGTGTTGAACAATTCTTTGTAAGTTCCCTCCATCTTGATTTTTTCTCATTCAAAGTGGTTGAACAACCTCTCTATAGATCCAGAAGGAATATATGCCCCTCTCCATAGAATTCATAGTTTTTTCTAAGGAGGTGCAAGATATATAACCTTGACTCTCCTCGAGGTTTAATGAGGAAAATCATTTGATTTCAAATAATACCACAAAGGAAAAAGAGTGGAAGAGGTTAGTAACTATGAATAATGCTCAGAGGAAGGGTATTGAGAGGTCTTGACGATCACATTGAGATACCAATAATGGATCCATCCCTCCCATTTTAAAGAATCTTAGTTTGGTTTAAGACACCTTACACTGATTATTAGAGTTCATTTTATTTCATAGTCATAATTTGGTAATCAAAGGAACATTGCACAATCCAATCCATTACACCAGTGGGTTGACATGATAAACGTAGTTGAGGGATTGGGGCATCCATGCTCTTTCTTATAGTACTTCATTGGGAGGAATAAATACCACAATATCTAGTATTCTAGCTTCTAGCATGTTCCCTTCTATCTTTGGAGTATTTATGGGAGGACCTTTCCCCTCAATGCTAAATCCTAATAGTGTATTAGGAACTTAGACATGTTTTCCTCAAGGTAGTAACCCTTTTTACATTGTCAAATTTTAAAATGTTGGTAGAGAGCTTGTAAGTCCTCTTCAATGCATTTTTGTTTGGAGATGGACATATCCCTTTATCTATTGGAGCTCACTCAAGCTATAGTATGCCTCATGAAAGCATGCCATTTCCTAGAATGGGATACACAATAAACAAATATTTCTTGCATTATCTACAAGTCCCACTGGGAAATACTAATAACCTTGGTTATCAAATCAATTCACCTTTTTCTCCTTCTAGTTCTTATACACTACGTAATTCTTTCATTCATGCAATAATTTTCTTAGACAAAGTTGCAGTTCTCAGAGACATTGAATCTCAGAGACATTGAATCTATCGAATATGAACAAGTTAAAAAATGACCTAGTTATGCATAATTTGAATTATCCTACTATCCTGTTGAAGTTAACTTCAGATATTGCCAAATTATAAGCTAATTCCATGGAATAACCTACCATGCATGTGATGTCATTCCATTAGCTAGTGTTGTTCATTGAACTCACTAATGAAAGATATCATTAGGCTAATATTTTTATAGATAAATTTGATCACGGTCATGGTGAAGTGGTATATTGAGCTTCCATGAGCTTATTTTTAGAATTTTGATTCTTTGGTGATTACTTTCTTGAACCACATTCAATGAATTTTCCATTATGAGACATACTGATATTTTAACATCTTTCGATCAAGATAGTTCTAATCATATCTATGATCACATTCACAAGTGGTGTAGGAGACATTAATTAATTAATTATTAGATACATGATGAATTATTTATAGATTGGTTTATAAAGTATTTGCAACCATATATTGAAAAATACGTCGCACTTTCAAGATTTGCAACTAAATAACATGCCATCATCAGGGCCCAAAAGTCATACCTAGTGTATTCCTAGTCCAAGATGTTGTATGATATTTTTCCCACTATTCCATCAGTGGATACAAATCCACCCTTACAAAAACCTGGGACATAAGTCGATAATATGATTGGCTCAAATAGTTTCATAGCTAGTTAGGTTACAACCCAAATGGTATACGTTTTCTTAAATTCAAATTCACTTGTGGTTGTGCAAATTATCACAAATGTATCCAACCCTACTCAATCCTTGAATTCTATATTATTACATACATATAATCCTAAGGGAACTAGAAACTTGAAGGATAGAAGAAAGCTAAAAACAAAAGGAATGGGTATGGGAATGGGGGGGAATAATGCCAATAATAATAATGTTGGTGGTGGTAAAAAAGAGAAAAAGAAGGGAAAGTTTTCAAGTAAGATTTTATTGGAGGACCACTTAACCAATCAGTGTACAAAGTTAGAGGCTAACCAATAACTCTTGGTGCAACCGGATGATCATCAACAACCAACAATTCTTACAAATACTTTTCCACCACAAAACCAACAAATGGTTACTAGAGTCCCTCACAACCTTACACTTCTACAAGGAGAAAATCAAGGAACCTCCTCACAATGATACAACCCATCGAGCATCAATTTTATATTTTCAAATGAGAAGTTAATATCTAGACCAAACCTCATAATTACAACACACCTAAGTTTGGTACCGAGGGAAAATAAGTTACCACTTATGAAATGAAAAACCTCTACATATAGAGAAGCCAATGAATTATGCAATGTAACAAATCCCTAAAGGTATGTTAAAGCGGTAAATGCATAATCTTAATGCTTGTGCTACTTAAAGCTATAGAATTGTTAAAGATCTAGCCCGAGTGTCATGAGCAATGTCTACTTTGAAGGTTTTCGAGAGTTTCCCCATGCAGTGGAGGGAATTATTATCAATTATTAGATCTCTAGAACCCTTGGATGCTCAATTTATATCATTCATATTGGAAACCTAGAAGCCTTATCTTCCCCATTTTTCCATCTTTCATATTCAAGTTTTGACCTGAGGATAAAAAATAATTAGGACTATGGTGGATAAGAGAGCTTATAATTATGTGATTCTCTTGTCATGTTGGAAATATATCACTCAATTTAAACAATACAATTTCCTACAATGCTAAAATCATTTGATGGGCATCTTTTGGGCCTCATGGAATTATCCATTCCCTCCTAGTAGAGGGAAAACCCATGTCCATAGAGATTGAGTTTGTTGAAAGTCCTCTAGATTATAACCTCCTCTTAGGAACTAGTTAGATGTATTCCATGATGGTATTTGTGTCTTTATTATTTGATTTATATATTCCTTGTATGAGGTAATTTTCATTGTTACAGACCATCTACCATACTTCATAGAGGAAACAACTATGGAAATGGGACCTGACATTTCATTATTTGAGAATTTCATAAGGTATTATGAGAATGTGGGTATAAAGATTTACCTAGCCCTAATGCGAACCATTAGTCTCCCTTCACCCATCTATTGCATCAACTTATTCCTATATATGTGATCTCATCAATCACCATTAACTCCATGGAAAAATAAGCTAATTCAAAACATTTGATTTGGAAGATCCATGGAAAATGTGAGCATCCTTTGTTTCGATAAAAGAATACAGATGTATAGAGACACCTACAACTTTGTTTACAACCAAAATGATGTATTAGGTTTTTCAATTATTCACTACAAACTCTAATTATTCTTTTCCATTAATGAATTAATATGATCACTATATTTTCCCCTTTTGAGCCATCTATTACTCATTTGACCATGATCTCTTAGATATAGTTTTAATTTTGACAAATCTATATTAGATTCCATGTTTATTATTGAGAGACCTTAGAAGGACATGAAATAAAGGACATCATTTCTTCCCGTGATGAGTTATATGAAAATCAGTGAGAAGAGTACTATCAGAGCTGGAGATATTGATTGGTACATCAGAACCCTTGTGACACAAAGTGTGTATGCAAAGGGAATCATGGATAATATTTATAAAACCCTGTCAATTAACATATATAGGACACCTGGTGTAATTGAAAATGTATTCATTGGTGGATACTATTTCCTCGAGGAAGTTGAAGTTTATTTTGCTTTCTCTAGAGAATATTGTGGCATATTTTCTTGGTCATATGAGTAAATTATAGGTATAGACCCAAATACTGTTGAGCATGAGATTAAAACATATCCAAATGTGAAACCTATTTGGAATAAGCTACAACTAATCAATCCTTGAAAGGATTCCATCGTTAAAGCTGAGGTGGATAAACTACTCAAAGTAGGATTATCTACTCGTAGTGTTTAACCAAGTGAGTATCTAATAGGGTTCATGTTGACAACGATAAGGAAACATTAGACTATGTACTAACATCAGGGATTTAAGAAAAGAATGTTCGAAAGATAATTATGCTACCCCCTTCATTGATAACATTATTGAGGAATGTGTGATGAATGACACTTTCTCATTCATGGATGGATTTTCCATCTAAAACCAATTTCAAATCAACCCAGAATATTAGCATAGGACAAATTTAATTTGTCCTTAGGGAACTTTTTTCATATAGGAGCCACCTTCTAGTGGGCTATGTCATATGAATTTCATGACATAAATTGTATTATCGAAGCTTAACTCGATGGTTTGACTACTAAATCTACTAAGATAAATGAGCATCTCAAATATATCATGGAATTTTTCAACTGGTTCCATTATTATAGAATTTGATTGAATCTTCACAAGTGACTCTTTTGTGTTGTGTCTAGGTGCTTGTGTTGTGAAAAAGAAATGATCCACAAGGGTGAATCCCTCCCACTTGGTTAAGGGAAAATCATTGTAGGATACAACAAGACTTTAGTATTAGGTGCCCCTATGTAATGGGGGAGCGCTCCAAGTGATGCTACAAGTGGTTGTTAGTGAAACAAAGAAAATAAAACAAAATTGAACAAATATCAAGGGGTAGGAATGGAAAATTCCAAAACCAATATATGCCAAACCACTTTTGTATTTCCAAATGGTAAAGCATGTATAACACCTATAAGATGTGAGCTCTCATGGAGGAAAAAAATACCTCTTAGGGAGGTCTATTTATTCCACACTGGATGCTAAGTAGATTGAAGAACAAATGAGAAGAACACTTTCTCGTTGGAGAAATGTGGCAAGGGAGATTGCAAGATGCTAACAAGATGGAAGAGGTGAGCTGTAAGGGAGCTTAAATCAAAATTCCAGTAGCATAACCTTGCCTTGATTTTTCTTACAATAAGCATGCCCATGGATTTGTTTTATAAGATCCAAATGTGAAACCATTGATCCCCATGGCCTTGCTCCAAGGTACACAAAGGGGGCCATTCAATGAACCCAAATGTGTGAGAGTCCAAATTTGAATTCTTGGAGGTAATGGTGCTTTCATGAGTCTTTAATGCACAACTGGTGGTTGGGATTCTACCATTTTTTCCAGTCACATAGATATTGAAGGAATGTCCACATAGTTCATGCGTTCGTTGCACAGTTAGTACACCCAATTGTGCATATAAATAATAAAATGACTGCGTGGTTGTGTCTTTTGATTGATCTTGGGCATTTCTAGACTTATTCTGCTTCTTGGATCTGATGAGGATGTATTTAACGAGATACATGTTGTATTTTGACGATGCTTTACAATTTAAATTGAAAAAATGTCACATGTGTGTGACATTTATACATTAAAAGATGCCCCCTAATGTATGAGGTTTAGATGGTGCAATAGAGCCGATAATGGATCATTTTTTCTTTTGTGTTCTCTCTATTGTTACAGAAAGTGTTTGAAAAGTAGGTGGATGAATAGTCCCTTCCTGAGGGGGGATGGTTTCTAGGGAGCGGTAACCAATAGTATTTTTTTATAAAAATGAGATGGGCACACCCATGCTCGTGAAGCTTTGCTAGAAGGGATACACAATGAAGAGACCAAGGGATGAACTCATAAAATTGATGGGAAATTGATGATGGTGGCTTCAAACGATGTGAAAGTACACGAACCTGGAAAGGATGTCACTGGTGTCAAAGAAGCGAAACTACTAAAAATCAGAATAATCCCACAGCGGTGGGGGTCCGAAATATTGGTGAAGTCACTAAAGGGTGTTCATCAATGTACCATATGTGCTTCTACCATGATTTTAAAACATGAACATATCTACCTTTGAAATGCATGACTCCCATTGATGCAATAGATGTGTTAATGTCAAGGTTAGGGGAGACCAATGAGTTAGGGAGCACTAATGACTCTCCCTATGTAGTTTGAGGGGATCCCTTATATTGATCAAAAGAGATACCAAGGTACCATTATAACTACTTCAACTCTTAGAATATGAGGATTTGATGTTGATGAGAGCTGAAGAACCCGATAAGACAAATTCCTTATCCCGTGAACTATGATAATGTTGTAACCAACTATGGTATTAACTAACTTGACACACGATTAGATGGTAAGCATGGGGTTCATTACTTCTTTTTATTAATGTAAAATCAGGGAGTGACTGATGGAAACATTATTCAAATTATAGGGACAGATTGTAAGGGAGGGAGAGAAATTGGAGATGAAGAGATTTGTTGGAAAAACAATATTG
>LPNX010385361.1:624333-773658 GCA_001517045.1 Pseudotsuga menziesii | reverse complement strand
GTAATATTGCGACCAGTAGTACCATAGGAGCAGTGAGTGAATGATCACCCTTAAGTTATAATCTCTAGACTATGATAGAGCCCTTTCCGATCCTGTCTTTTTAAATGTCCTCAATTGTGTAGCAACAATCCTGAGATTGTATCAATGGTACATTCACAAAACTAAAATTTGTATGTTAAGATGTTGTATGACAAAATGGATAATATAAGAATTGAAGCAATTGATGCAAATCCAAATTTCCCAGTATTTGTCTGAATTATTTAATCTATTGTTCTTTCTTTTATCTTCTGTATTTCTAGATTTCCTTGCATCAAGTGCTATCACAACAGCTTCAAAGTTGTTTTGGTCAGAGGTGGACAGAATATGAACTGGAGGTCTGAAGGTATTTCCTCTCAAATAAAGCAAGATACCACAAAAGAAGAAATAAAATTATAATTGAAGTCGGTACTTTGCAAACCAGGGTCAAAGTTAAAGATTTGATTTGTCTCAAATGATGGCAACTATTATGCAAAACCAATGTAGGATGACCCATAAAATGCCAAGTGATGTATTTTGAAAAGTAGGGGGGACTTCATGCACACCAACCTCATGCTCACAATATTTTTACAAGTGTTAAAACTTGGAAAGGAGGTGCGTAAATATGATGGTAATCTCGACTCTGAAACCACGGATCATTCAATTTTAGCTATAGAAAAGTTTTTTGATACCATTAACTTGACTGATCTAGAAAGTAATACAATTTGGAAGTTCAAAGCATATATGGAATCTGTCTATTGTTGCTCGCACAATGCACTGTGAACAGCAACAAATTCGTCTATTGTTGCTTGCACAATGCACTGTGAACAACAACAAATCCTATAGCTGATTAAAGTCCATAGTAACATAACAATAGTGATATTTTCCTCTTAGCATGCAAATGTTAGCTATTAGCTGCAAAATAGTTTCCTGTTAGCTGCAAAATAGAAACCATATTTAGAAAGGTATATGAATGCACAGTTTCAAACTCAAATAAGAACAGAGAAGACAAGAGTGAGACACTAAGGAATTCCAGTAGTCAACCTCAATCTAAGCATCAACACAAATATCGATGTTCAGAAGAATAGAGTGGCAGTCACCTGTTCTTAATATGCAAGAAAAAAAATCTTCTTCCAGAACATTAAGAAATGGTTCCAAAACAAAAACATGTGACAGTGTCTGAAGCCAACTCAACTCACTTCACAGGCTTCACACTGGCTCTTGTGTTTTTTTGTCAGAGACCACCCATATTACGTCAACTTATGCCTTGTAATTGGAATAATCAATCTTCTGCAGTGATAAGTACAGACTCTACATGTAACTTACATATTTGAGCAGGCATCTGACTTGACTCTCCTTAACTAGAGTTAACCATAAGATATACATTATGTTGATTTGTAATTATATCCTTGTGCTCTAGGAAAGATAAAATTCAAAACATTACTTGGTGTAGACCCCCTTATAGCTTGGTTAATTTGCATAGCACAACATATGTGTCATTACAGTATGAAACTAAATCACTACCTAAAAGCTTGAGAGAGAAAAGGAAATCATATTTTGAATTTTCTCCGATGACTATGACCTACTTACTTGCCCTGATACATTCCGGAGAACAAGGAACCTCTCCCAGGAGCCAGGCTCTGTCTTTCTTCCAACTTTATCATTAGAATCCCAATAAGCCAGTTGCTCACAACCACTGAGTTCCCAGTTCAGCAAGAACATTGACGAGTTTGCAAATGGCTTTCCAGACTGATGAATTCCAACTGCAGCTACACAGATCGTACGGCCATTAGTCACAGTAATGGGAGTCACACGAATATGGCCTGCAGAATAATAAGCCTGGGATGTAGCTCGTATTATAGGCAATGTGTTTGCTAGACAATGAACAACAGAATCAATAAGTTAGTGCAAGATGAGAATGTAGTGCGAAGGATTGTTTTATTTGTTAACAGACTTAACTGTCAAATCTTATAAAAGAGTTTTCTTCAAAAGTAACATAAGAATATATAGCAATAGTGCTTTTCGAATCTCAACATACTAGGTTCACCAACAATTACTATGATTGAAGATGGAATGCTACAGACAATAGTCAAATCAACCTTCACAATAGCTGGTGATGGATGATCCTCTCCAATTAAGTTACCACGTTTAAATGTAAGTGTCTATCCAAGAAAAAGAAAGCAACAAAGATTTTTTAGATATGTAGCTTATCTCTATCTCATCATTCTGGAATCACTGTCAAGGTACTTAACAAAATTCTACACAAAGGATGAAAAGTAAATGTGAAAGACAATGTGGGTTGTACTGTGAAACCTACAAAGTTCCCCAAAGAATGGCATGAAATCCAATATAGTCTCCCTCCACCATCTGTCAACTGAGTAATACCAATGCTCTCTTTCACCTGGGTTTTTCCATCATAGGCTACTACACTGGAAGACTCAACAAATTCTACTCCCTGCCTCCAACACTCTGGCCCCCCATGCAGCAACATCCTCATACCGCTTCCAGGAACAAGAAACAGCTCATGCAAGCTTTCACGATCTATGCCCTGGCTATCAACCAAGGTTCTCTCAATAGAATCCAAATCAAACTTATATCCCCCAAAAGAATTCCCATCTCCTGCCTGTAGTACAATCAATGGAGCATAAGCAACTACAGTCCATGAAACCTTCAGGGATACTGGAGCATCTATATCATCAATGAATTCATTGCTGATGCCAGTCGAATATGCATGTAGAGCTTCTTTGCTTGCCTCAGAAACATATAAAGTTGTCCATGCACACACAGGAACAATGGAAGCTTTCTTGTTTAATATTTTAGTTCCACCAAAGGAATCCATCACTCCTATGAAAATCTCCCAACTTGTCCCATTCAAAACATCAAAAGTATGTATTGCTCCAAAAATTTGCCATCTTACAAAAGAGTTGAAAGCATCACATCTTGAATAGAAATTACCTGAAAACATACCATACGACAATTACAATTGAAAATAAGTACAAACTAAAACGCAATCGCTTGCAGAGTAGTCATGTTTAAAATACCCAAAAAGAAATAAGCTACAATCTTGTACTTACCAGTACTGCTTCTCAAAGTCACAGCAGCTGGCAGTTGAAAGCCAACAGCAACCTCCACTGGCAAGAATTCAAGCATTGCCATAGCAGATGGAACAGAAACTTCAATTGCCACCTAAGGACAAAATAGAGATCAGATGCTAGTGAGTCTATTTTAAAATACAGGCAATTGAATTCAATCTTTCATAATTAGCAACTGATGAAGAAAACTCATAGTTCATAAACAAAAAAACCTTGCAATGGGTGATTAACCATCAAAATCTCTAAAGAAAATGTCGTTTTAGATTTAGAAAGGACAAAAAAATCATATGATCAAACTCAGATTAGACTATTATGAGAAATCGCTTACTACTAGTAAAAGAAAAAGTTGGATATTATTTGAGTCTTGACAAACACATATAAAGGCTATATCTAATTGCAAGGGAAGGAAGAATAAAAATCAAGGGAAGTAGAAATCCTTGCAGAAAATTGCATTCATTCCTATCAAACCCTGGCAGTTCATGTTACACATAAACCAATCTTCCAAAAATCATGTATGGTAATAACTTAGGAAGGGTCCTAGGAGTAAAATTTGAAAACTTTAATGAAGGGGCCAAAAATCACCAAAAATGAAGAAGGGAAAAATTTGTTAACCAAGAAAAAGTTGTCTTTTCTAATTTCCAATTTAATGAGTAATTTTGGTAACATGCTAGGCAAGATGACTGTAATCAAAATTATTGGCTGCTATCAGAAAGACAATCCTGAAAAAGAGGGAAACCAAATTCACTTCGTTTTCCTCTAAATGCATCTTATATATCATTAACAATAATGAGACTACATTTTGTAATACAGTATAGAGCTAAGGACATACTACCTTGAGCTATTCACTCAAAAATAAGCAAGAAGAGGCAGCATATCAGCTTTAGCTCCAACCTCCAAACAATCTAACATCTTTTCTAATGTTTACATCCACAGGATATTAATATAATTTATTTCTGAAACTTTCCCCAAAGAGATTCTGTAAAGACTCCAAGGCTTGTCAAATAGATGGTAACTAAAACCATTTTCCATTAAGACTTATCATCCATTGGTTTGCTAGGATACCCCTTGTTACCCCTCATATTGCACAAGAGCATTTCAGTGAGTTCAACCACAGCCCGTAGTTGGTTTGGTCAAGATGCACTTGTTATTATGGATGTATCATCTAATGTGATGTAGGGGCTATTTACAGCTGCACACCTTTTCCCTGGCACAACACATCTGATATGCTCACTAGTCACAATGATTGGAACAAGGAGCGGGTGGGTCAGGCAAGGAGCGGGAACAAGAATTGGAACAGAAACAAGAAATGATCCCCCGGGTCAGGATTCTGGTCACATAGCACACGAGCGATGAAGCAAAAAGAGTTTATTCATAAAATTATTTTCCAATGGTTTTGAATTTAAATGATGCTTTGATATGTACAGGTTCTACAAGATTTTCTGCTACAGTGAAGCAATATCTGAGGCATTGCCGTCGATGGGTAAAGCCTTTGTAATAATTGAAGAATGATAAGCAGTTGCTTTTTTTTCCAAAGGACCCTGTCGTTTTGATAATTAAACCCTCACAAACATTAAACCTGAAATGATAGGGAAAAGAACAATTCAAATTGTTAGATGGAAAACTGTAAAAATATATATATTTTTTAGAAGAGGAAAATGTTGGCTTTCACAATGAGTTATAAACAATTTGAATAGCATGTGAAAAGCGAATAAAACCTGATTTCCAGTTTGCAGGCTTAGAAAATCAACAACATCGATAAAGCTTTCAATGCATCACAACCTTTTGAAACAGAGTATGCATCACAAGGGTGCTTGCTCAGCATCCATAGCTTCTCCCATTACCAGCAGAACTACCATTCATGAGAAAACCCTCAAATCGGGAAGCTCCAGCATCTACATAACCATCCTCTTTGGCTTCATTATCTTTGATGGCCCCTGTTCCATATTCTTGGCAGTCAAGCGTTACAACTTCAACAGTACTAGCAGTATGATCGTCAATGTGAGAGCAAATTCACGCTCATTTTTTCCCTCAATGAAATCCAAACTCTTGACCCCATTTGCATCCTCTAGAATGGCAGCTTTTGCAGAGTTTTAAGACGATGAAGACATGGCTAGGTATTCAATCGCAAAGAACTCAAATTAGTTTGTGGGTAGTGAGGAAAATGGGTTCGGGGAGCTCAAGGAATGAAGGCTTGAAAACCAGAGGAATAGAGGGAAAGGTTGACATCATGATTTTTGCGAGAAAGTTGTGGAGGGAAGGGTAAATTATTTCAAAGAAAAATGTAAAACCCAAAGGCGGGAAGCTGCAAAGTGAAATATCCACCAAAATGTAATGATATATTTACAAACATATATTATTTTGTGTTGTCTTGTTTGTGTAGTTTATTTGCTTCGATTTGAAAATTTATGTGGTCATAATGCTTGCAAATACATATTTTTCATTTCTAGGTTTTTTTTCTTGTTGTTTGACAACAAAAGGATTCCAATAAATTTTAATGTCAAAAAATAATGTCCTATAGTCGGTGTGCAATTGTGGAGGTAGGAAATTCATCATGAAAGAGCTTATTGAAGAAACACCTCCTTTAACTCCATAAGTCTAAAAAATGAGAAGCATGATCATCCGTGAGCTTGTGACTTTACTCATGGCTATATTTAGTTATTTATTGAATTCGTGGTATCCCCTTTGAACTAGTTAAAATTTTCCATAAATAGATAAATAAAAAATTATAATAGATATTCAAACCTAAGCTCTTCATGTGATTTAAACTTGTTATGGCTAGATTATATACTACATCGATTCTTATCACCACTACACAAAATAACTATCACAATTTTCATTTTCTATGCCAAAAAGATAGCCTTCATACTAATTATTTCCCAATAACTAACTAAAATCATGTATATACCTTTACATTTGGGTAACACTAACCAAAAGAGGACATTGATCACCAATATGACCACATTACTTCGAGATGAATGGAGCTACCTAAGTGTGGTTTGTGGGTTGTGGAGAATCTAAATCGTCCTTTCGAACTTGTTGACTTGGTGCTTCCGCTGAATGTACATTGGTAATAATGTGAGATTTGGGAACACTATTATTAATAAAGCATTGTCTTGATATTATTTATGCTTTGTTTGAGATCGAGTCAAGCTTCTTCACCTCTCACTAAGAAAATTCACTTTTACGTCCTAGTGTTTGGTGAATGAAGGCCCTCAATTATCTAAACATGAAGAGCACCATCATATTTGTGGTTTTCCTCAATATGTTGTTGTATGATTTGACCAAGCATTGCAATTCCTACCCCCTATCTTCCAGGTGTGGATACAGCGATGGCTAGGCATGGATATAGTGACGGCTAGGAGTCCAAGCGTGGATACAACGACGGCTAAGAGTCTAGGCATGTATACAATGATGGCTAGGCATGGATACAGTGATGCCTCATTCCTGTTACATCGGATTTTACACCAAAAAGTAAGAAACGTGGAAAACCTCTGTGGAAAAATCCGTGCTTTTGTACTAGTGCATATTTATGACCTAATACAGTCAGAGAGGGATCTCTCACTATTTGCAAAGTTTTTATACTCATGATATTCAATCAAAGACAATCAGAAGGTCATATTTCTGATTGGACAAATAGGAAAGGTTTGTTTTAAAAGACTTGGTAGGACAGTCATGGAGGAGACCATTGGGCAATGGAGTCAACAATCAGATTTGAAATAGGTTGCAGGAGGTAGGGTTTTGAAGGTTTATGAACAAAGGCAAGGTAGGCACCATTTCCTCAGTCTTGAGGTATTAACAGGTTGATTAGTAGACAAAGGGAGACATCCCATCAAACAGAGCACCTAACCAGGGTGAATTCTACAAGACTTTAGAAGAAAATGTTTTGAAAATGCTTGAAAAATAGACCTAGAGCATGCAAGATGAATTCTGGCCCACAAAGACTAATGCTCAAGCATGAAAGAAAATACAAAATGGAGTGAGAAACAAGATAAACAGTCAGATAAAGAAATTACTTACTGAAGAAAAAGATGGCACAGGAATCTCTGCTATGAAAAGGTTTAACATTCCTCCTCTGCAAATTTCATTCATCTACTAAAAACTTGAAACCATTACAATGTAGAGCCTCTTCTCTCTTGAAAAATCCCCCCTTAAATCTATCAATTACAATTTAATTTATAGAAGAATAACCTCTACCTAACCTTGACTTTGAAACCCTAATGAACTATAAAAATAGAAATAGTTACAACAAAGTTTCTCTTGCATATCTATGATCCTGATAGCTGTGTGAAATATGGGAGATATTTTTTTAATTGGCCATGTTCCCAACAAAACCCATGTCTTATTTTCTCCAAAATCATCTCAAACCCCTCAGAATCTGCCTTTGAAACTGATGACTCAGATAGTAAAATTGTAAATTTCTGAAAAAATAACTTGTGAAGATATTTTAAATTCTCCCATCCTGTGAGAACTATGTAAAAAATGAAGGAGGATTTTGACTATAGGCCTATTAGGAATACAAACCTCTCTTAGTTTTGTAAAATTAAATTCCATTTGTCTGAAACAATTCTTTGAATCTAATGGCTGAAATAGTGCTTTGGAAAACATGAAAAATGGCCTGTAAAACTGACTTTGTTTCTCCTAAATCATAGAACATGTGTGAGAACGGAATGAAATTATTACAGATAGGCATGTTGTGAATAAAATCCTCTCTCACTTTCTCAAAATTCATCTTCATTTGATGTAAACAATTATTTGAATTTGATGACTAGAACAGTCATTTTGAAATATGAACATTTTCCCTCTGAAGATGACTTCGATTCTCCCAATACTTAGCACCTGGGTAAAAACCGAGAGAGGTTATTGCAGATCAGAATGTTATGATGAAAAAATATTTCATTTTTTGAAAATTATTCTTTGAATGCCAGAAACATTTCTTTGAGTAAAATTACTAAGACAGTCATTTTCAGAAAAAATATGCTCTATTGCTTCCAAACCTTGAATTGTTTAACTGTAATTCATAAACAGAGAACATATAGCATCTATCCTTGTAAGATAATATATTGTAAGAGCACTCCCACGAATTGATTGATCAAGGTAGCCATATTTGTTAATAGTGCCATGAAACACTTGAATAATCCCAAGCTTTGGCACACTCTCCATTGTAAATTTTGTTTGTAAGATTTTAAACACATACCAATACCTTCATAAATTTTCTCACTGTATATATTTCTCCAACACTTCTGGGCTGATGTTCATTTTGGGATTCCCTTCTGCATTGTTGAGTGGTGGCTTCCCTTTTCTTTCTCTATTAAGATCAATTTCCAGCTCCTTGATCAAACTCTTTATCTCCGCCATTTTCCCTTCAAGTTTTTTCCATTTGAACACCATGAGACTTTGAGACAGCTCGCTGATTGTTACAAAAACTCGCTACCTCCTTATTTGCACGTTGATAACCAGCAACTGTTTGAACCAAGTTGAAGTGTTTTAAGGCTTACCTGTGATTGTTAACGTGTAAAAGTTGACTTTGGAAAGTCAACTTTACCTTTATACGACGGTCCTTTCCGAAGCCCTCATCAAACGGTTTTTCCCAAACTACTTTTCTCTGTTGAATTCACTTCAATTTTCCACGTGGAACATGGTTTACATTCCGCTACCACCTTTCCCTTTTAATTATCTCACACTTTTGCACTCTGGAATAGAATGGGACCGTTGATGAAATTTCACTTTTGTTTGAACCGTTGGATTATTATATGTGTTAGTGGTTTGATTATACCTTAAGGAATAAATAAAGGTAATAAATCTTGTGAAAGCTTAGCGCTTGAACCTTTAGGGAGGACTTGGTTTGGTGAATAGGAGGCTCCTTTTTTGGCTTGCAAAAAATATCCAAAATTATATAAGTTTGAATATAAACCCAATAATTGGTTTATAAAATCCATTTTATAAATTTCATTCAAAGGTGAATAAAA
Organism: Pseudotsuga menziesii; assembly: GCA_001517045.1. Classification (NCBI taxonomy): domain Eukaryota; kingdom Viridiplantae; phylum Streptophyta; class Pinopsida; order Pinales; family Pinaceae; genus Pseudotsuga; species Pseudotsuga menziesii. The sequence goes on along the minus strand of LPNX010385361.1, from coordinate 764,585 downwards.
CTTTTTGCCCCACTTGTGAAAAACTTATTTCTCTTTTTACCTAAAATTCCTTTAACTTCTTTTCTTTGCCAGCTTGGAAATAGCTTAATGAGAAAACTTTGGAAACCAACTCAATCACCCATGAAAACTTAAAATTTTGAAGGAAATAAGACCAATTCCGACAAAAATAAATTTATTGCTAACAACTGGATCCAACTAGAGATGTTATACTCCCTGTGAGGTAGCAAAGAACCCCGTAGACCAGGTGCCAAATCGATTGGTTTTCTCTTAATTTTTCTGTGAAATCCTTAACCTGTTTTGAATTGAACCATCAACTGAAACCATTTTCCAAACAAATCCCACTCTGTCAACTTGTAACCTATAACTAAATTGCAATTGAAACTGAAACCAAATTGAAAACTGCTGAAATAAATGCTTGCCATGTCGAGCTTATTCATGCCTACCTATCCTACTTAACTAAGCACAAATGCCCAATCAAGAAAAATCCGACTTCCAATGAAGCCAATCAACCAATTTATCTAATAATTCCATTTCTTCCTCATGCTTGATTGAAGTTAGAACATAAGAACAAAATAGCAATAGGTTATGATGAAAAATTTGTCCTTTGCTGAAACATATAACCAACTACTCCATCTGAAAAATTTATCCATGTACTCTGCTACTGGATCATAAAAAACATGACAAATTTCAAAATACTCAATCACTTGTTTGTCATGACAAGGCTGTCCAAAAAGTAACTCCTCTTGCATACTGTCAAACCGATCTTTAAAAGAGCTTTGAAAGGAATTCTCATGATTGTTTTTAAATGATATATCAACAACTTCATTTAAAATTTCTAAATTTACAACTCCATTGTTCTCAAGCACTTCAAGAGGAATATCATTTTGTTCTTCAACAAGATTAAGCAGAAAGATGTCTTCTTGACAAAACGTTTCTGAATTGGAAAGAATTAAAGAATCAATCCATTGAGAGTCCTCATCTGCTTCTTTGTGATCCCTTTGTTTATTGCACACTGTTGGTTCTTTCACATATTGAGATTGATGGCATGATTTATCTTCCTTTTCATTATATATAAGTAGACTAAAATTTTCTTTAAAACCATCACTAACATAATTTTTAATAAGTTGACCGCAATCTTCAGAAAAACCATCAAGAGTAGAACCCTCTTCTTTCACATTACTAAGCTGATCATCTTCATGCTCATATCTCTTTTCCAATTCTAATCCAAGGTCTGATTTCTCTTTAATTGCATTTTTAGAAAATAAATATGTGGAGGGACTGTAAGACTAAAAATTTGCAGAATTAGAATTCTTTATGTAATCACCGACAAAAGCATTAGAACATAAAGGAAATTGCTGCTGCAAAAAGGAATTTTCTGACTGGGAATAATCAGCCTCAGCTTGAAACAAAACTTCAGAATTTGAATAATATGAATAAGGGTTTGATTGACCATCCCAACTTCCTCCTTGGTCACACAAATATTGACAAGACTGTTGCAAATTATCATCTACTTTAGGAAAAGAAATGTAGCTGGTTGAATCAGAGTTTGAGCTCATGTCTCTTTCAGTTGAGGAAGAAATTATTAACTGCTGAGAGTTCTCTTGAATGGGAAGACAATTAGTTTGTATTGTTTTTTTTCTTTCTGAAATGGGTTCTCATATAAAATTTCTAAAAGCTCTTCATCCATTAACTCATCATCACTATACATGTTTTCCAAATCTCCAATGAAACCTTTAAAATGCGTACAACAATCCTGAACCAACAACACGGAGGGGTATTGGTTTTTGTAATGTTCATGAAATACTGTATGAAAATCAGTAAGGGAAAACAAACTTTCTGATGGTAACCCTTCATACCATGACCTTGCATCTCCTTCTAAAGTAGCCATGAACATTTTCATTAAAGAATCCTCATGCAATTTAACTCCCAGCTTATGTATATGCATATGAAATCTAACCAAATGAAGGGAAATATCATCATTCTTTTGATCTTTAAACTTTGGAAGACATGTTTTCCAATCTACTTTAGGTATTCGATTTGGAAAACTAGGAATGTGAGCATGATTCATAGGAGCATACCTTGCATACAAAGAAATCATGTCGACGAATGAATAAATTGAATCAACTCTTCAAACTTTGCAATCTTTTGACAGTGGAGTTGGCATAGGAATTCTGAAAACTGGATTCTTTGAAGATGGAGTTGCCAGGTGAAAGATGCACAACCTTGCTGATATCTAACCGTTCTTCACCATCAACAATCAAATATTGAAACTATGTCGTTCATACCCAGGGAAGATTTGAACCTTCATTCCTCGGCAACAACGCCAATTTGTTATCACTCAGAATGTACCAAGGTTGTGAAAGGTAGATCCCAAGGTAACAAGAAAAACCACTTTAGACCGTATTTCTGAACTAATACAGTCAGAGAGGGATCTCTCACTATTTACAAAGTTTTTATACTCATGATATTCAATCAAAGACAATCATAAGGTTAGATTTCTGATTGGACAAATAGGACACGTTTGTTTTAAAAGACTTGGTAGGACAGTCGTGGAGGAGACCATTAGGAAATGGAGTCAATAATCAGATCAGAAATAGGTTGCAGGAGGTAGGGTTTTGAAGGTTTATGAATAGAGGCAAGGTAGGCACCATTTCCTTGGTCTTGAGGTATTAGCAGGTTGATTAGTAGACAAAGGGAGACATCCCATTAAATAGAGCACCTAACTAGTGTGAATTATGCAAGACTTTAGAAGAAAATGTTTTGAAAATGCTTGAACAATGGACCTAGAGCATGCAAGATGAATTCTATCCCATAAAAACTAATGCTTAAGCATGAAATCAAATACAAAATGGAGTGAGAAACAAGAAAAACAGTCACATAAAGAAATTACTTACTGAAGAAAAAGATGGCACAAGAATCTCTGCCATGAAAAGGTTTAACATTCCTTCTCTGCAAATTTCATTCATCTATTGAAAACTTGAAACCATTACAATGTAGAGACTCTTTTATCTTGAAAAATCCCCCTTTAAAACTATCAATTACATTTTAATTTATAGAAGCATATCCTCTACCTAACATTGAATTTGAAACCCTACTGAACTCTTAAAATAGAAATCGTTACAACAAAGTTTCTCTTGCATATCTCTGATGGTGACATATGTGTGAAATATGGTAGAGGTTTTTGTAGTTATCCATGTTCCCGACAAAACCCATTTATTAATTTCTCTAAAATGATCTCAAATCCCTCATAATCTGCCTTTGAAATTGATGACTCAGATACTAAAATTGTAAATTTCTGAAAAAATAACTAGTAAAGATCTTTTAAATTATCCCATCCTATGAGAAATGTGTAAAAAATGAAGGATTATTTTGACTATAGGCCTGTTAGGAATACAAACCTCTCTCATTTTTGTAAAATTAAATTCCATTTGTCTGAAACAATTCTTTGAATCTGATGGATGAATTAGTCCTTTGGAAAACATGAAAAATGGCCTGTAAAACTAACTTTGTTTCTCCCAAGTCATAGCACCTGTGTGAAAAATGAAACATATTATTATGGATAGGAATGTTTTTAATAAAATCCTCTCTCACTTTCTCAAAATTCTTCTTCATTTGATGTAAACAATAATTTGAATTTGATGACTAGAACAGTCATTTTGAAATCTGAACATTTTCCCTCTGAAGATGACTTTGATTCTACCAATCCTTAGCACCTGGGTAAACACTGATAGAGGTTATTGTAGATAATAATAATATGATGAAAAAAATCTTTCAGTTTTCAAAAATTATTCTTTTTTTTCTAGAAACAGTTCTTTGAGTAAAATGACTAAAACAGTCATTTTCAAAAAAAATATGCTATGTTGCTTCTAAACCTTGAATTGTTTAACTGTAATTCATAAAAAGAGAACATATAGCATCTATCCTTGTAAGATAATATATTTTAAGAGCACTCCAATGAATTTATTGATCAAGGTAGCCATATTTGTTAATAGTTCCTCCAAACACTTGAATAATCCCAAGCTTTGGCACACTCTCCATTGTAAATTCTGTTTGTAAGACTTTAAACCCATACCAATACCTTCATGAATGTTATCACTGTATATATTTCTCCAACACTTCTGGGCTGATGTTCTTTTTGGGATTCCCTTCTGCATTGTTGAATGGTGGCTTCCCTTTTCTTGCTCTATTAAGATCAATTTCCAGCTCCTTGATCAGATTCTTTATCTTTGCCATTTTCCCTTCAATTTTTTTCCATTTGAACACCATGAGACTTTGAGACAGCTCATTGATTGTTACACAAAATCGCTACCTCCGTATTTGCATGTTGATAACCAAAAACTCTTTGAACCAAGTTTAATTGTTTTAAGGCTTACCTATGATTGTAAACACGTAAAAGTTGACTTTGGAAAGATGGCCTTCCTTTTTCCCACAACACATAAATGAAATGATTTTTAAACCAATTCAACTTTACCTTTATACAATGGTCCTTTCCGGAGCCCTCATCAAGCGGTTTTTCCCAAACTACTTTTCTCCGTGGAATTCACTTCAATTTTCCACATGGAACATGGTTTACATTCTGCTACCAGCTTTCCCTTTTAATTATCTCACACTTTCGCACTCTCCAATAGAATGGGACCGTTGATGAAATTTCACTTTTTGTTTGAACCGTTGGATTATTATATGTGCTAGTGGCTTTATTATACCTTAAGGAATAAATAAAGGTAATAAATATTGTGAAATATTAGCACTTGAACCTTCATGGAGAACTTGGTTTGGTGAATAGGAGGCTCCTTTTTTGGCTTGGAAAAAATATCCAAAATTATATAAGCTTGAATATAAATCCAATAATTGGTTTATAAAACCCATTTTATAAATTTCATTCAAAAGTGAATAAAACTTTTTGCCCCACTTGTGAAAAAATTATTTCTCTTTTTACCTAAAATTCCTTTAACTTATTTTGTTTTCCAACTTGGAAATAGCTTAATGAGAAAACTTTGGAAACCAACTCAATCACCCATGAAAACTTAAAATTTTGAAGGGAATAAGACCAATTCTGACAAAAATAAATTTAGTGCTAACAACTGGCTCCAACTAGGGATTCTATCCTCCCTGCGAGGTAGCAAAGAACCCCATAGACGGGGTGCCAAATCCATTGGGTTTCTCTTAATTTTTCTCTAAAATCCTCAACCTGTTTTGCACTAAACCATCAACTGAAACCATTTTGCAAACAAATCCCACTCTGTCAACCTGTAACCTATAACTGATTTGCACTTGAAACTGAAACCAAACTGAATACTGCTGAAAGAAATGCTCGCCATGTCGAGCTTATTCATGCCTACCTATCCTACTTAACTAAGCACAATTCCCAATCAAGCAAAATCTGACTTCCAATGAAGCCAATCAAGCAATTTATCCAATAATTCCATTTCCTCCTCATTTTGATCGAAATTAGAACATAAGAACAAAATAGCAGTAGGCTATGATGAAAAATTTGTCCTTTGCTGCAAACATATAACCAACTACTCCATCTGAAAAATTTATCCATGTAATCTGCTATTGGATCATAAAAAACATGACAAATTTCAAAATACTCAATTACTTGTTTGTCATGACAAGGCTCTCCAAAAAGTAACTCCTCTTGTATACTGTCAAACCGATCTTTAAAAGAGCTTTGAAAGGAATTTTCATGATTGTTTTTAAATGAAATATCAGAAACTTCATTTAAAATTTCTAAATTTACAACTCCATTCTTCTCAAGCACTTCAAGAGAAATATCATTTTGTTCTTTAACAAGATTAAGCAGAAAGATGTCTTCTTGACAAAACATTTCTGAATTGGAAAGAATTAAAGAATCATTCCTTTGAGAGTCCTCATCTCCTTCTTTGTGATCCCTTTGTTTACTGCACACTACTAGTTCTTTCCCATATTGAGATTGATGGCATGATTGCTCTTCCTTTTCATTATATATAAGTAGACTAAAATTTTCCTTGAAACCATCACTAACATAATTTTTAACAAGTTGACCGAAATCTTCAGAAAAACCATCAAGAGTAGAACCCTCTTCTTTCACATTACTAAGCTGATCATCTTCATGCTCATATCTTTTTTCCAATTGTAATCCAAGGTTTGATTTCTCTTTAATTGCATTTTCAGAAAATAAATATGTGGAGGGACTGTAAGACTGAAAATTTGTAGAATCAGAATTCTTTATGTAATCACCCACAGAAGCATTAGAACTTAGAGGAAATTGCTGCTGCAAAAAGGAATTTTCGGATTGGGAATAAGTAGCCTCATCTTGAAACAAAAATTTAGAAGTTGAATAATATGAAGAAGGGTTTGATGACCATCCCAACTTCCTTCTTGGTCACACAAAGATTGACAATACTGCTCCAAATTATGATCTACTTCAAGAAACGAAATGTAGATGGTTGAATCAGAGTTTTGGCTCATGTCTCTTTCAGTCGAGGATGAAATTATTAACTACCGAGAGTTCTCTTGAATGTGAAGACAGTTAGTTCGTATTCTTTTTTTTTCTGAAATGGGTTCTCATATAAAATTTCTAAAATCTCTTCATCCATTAACTCATCATCACTATACATGTTTTCCAAATCTCCAATGAAACTTTTAACATGCGTACAACAATCTTGAACCAACAACAAGGAAGGGTATTGGGTTTTGTAATGTTCATGAAATACTGTATGAAAATCAGTAAGGGAAAAAAAAATTTCTGATGGTAACCCTTCATACCATGACCTTGCATCTCCTTCTAAAGTAGCCATGAACATTTTCATTAAAGAATCCTCATGCAATTTAACTCCCATCTTATGTATATGCATATGAAATCTAACCAAATGAAGGGCAGTGTTGTAAATACACCAAATAACCATAGGTCTGGGGTTACCAACATACTCAATTACTTGCAAACAATTGACTTCTAAAGTGCAGAATAGGAAATAGGAGGGTTAGAAGGACTTACTTATTAAACGAAGGTCGATCCTTGCTATCCTCTTCCTCTCTGTTTCACTCCCAAAGTCTTCAAGATTGCTCCTCTTTCACCTGTCAAGAAACACTCTTCCAGATACAAGATGATTCATGTACATATAAGCAGGTTATATAAAACACATATCATACTGAAATATAAACATTTATCAAACCACAAGACATGAATCACATATGGAAGAAGTAATCTCTTTATTATCAATAATGGAAAGAGTTAAGGTTACAACCCAGTGTCTGAGACAAGAAATCCTCTGCAACCAAACGATTCTGAGTTCCACTGCTCCAAAGACTTCTGTATACAATCCATCAGCATAACTTTGCTCTCCAAGTCTGTATGTCTAACACCCTCCCCAAGGCCTGTATTTATATGGAGGAAATAAGGCAGTTTCACAAGTTGAGGAGGTTGAGACAGTTAAGGTAATTAAGGGAAATGGCTTAACTAATCTCAAGCTAGCACGTGTTATTATGTTTAACTATCCAGGGACATATTTGCGAGTGTGTAGAAGGACAACCCGCGAATGCATCCATATGCAACTTTCTACACAGGACACTCGCGAATGACTCGCGAGTTGCATAAAAGGAGAGTCGCGAATACAAGTCAAGATAGTAAAAAATGGCAAAGTAAGTAGTTGGATCAAGGAATAATGTATTGTGCAACAAGCCGATCTATATTACCTTGGGCAAACCTCAATCCATAGATGTCCTTTTGTGTACCAACATAAGGAATGTCGGCACTTGGACGGAGAGGTGCCATTTAGGCGGATAACAGATTCCCCCTAATGTGTGAGGTCAGAGGGAAACGATGGCCGAAATACATTATAATCATCAGCTTTGGAGAAATAAAAAATCCAATGGAGCAGAGAGAGTACCTGAAACAAATACATAGTAATGTCATATACAAAGTTACATCTAAGGATGCTATGTTCAATTTACTGGAACACTAGCTCCTTTACAATATTTGAGTACATCATATGATACAGGTATAAAACCACGTATATTATAAAAGTGGATCGAAGCCACAATATACAATAATGACTCTTCAAAGATTTGGAAGCTGTGTATAGATTGATAGAACATAATCTTATGCAACTTAGTCCATAAGTGTGAACTAAGGTCTTCATAAAGGATCCCAAAGAACCAGTACAATCCAAGCCATGCGAATAAGGGTAAGTTGAAGTTGAACATGGAAAGAATTCAACAGTTTGTCAACCAATAGATGATAATTGACAACTGAAGCAAAGGAATTCACCAATGATGAAAGTGAATCCCGAGGTACCATCATCAAAACTCTAGGTCTTCGTCATCAGGAAGTACTGAAAAGGAACCATGCTGTGATAAGGAAGGCAACAGATCCTCCAACGGATCACAAGAGTGACTAGGAACTGGGAAAAAGAAGGTAGACACAAATAGATAACATATATAACAATGATGGGATTAGGCTATAAAACAGACATTTGGGAAGAGTCCTTGAATAGTGAGCACACCACGGAGATGACCCAAGGCAGCGTATAACTTATAGGTAGAGCAACTATACTTATCTGTCATGTAGGAGACATGATCAGATTCCCCAGGTATAACGGACAAGAGGAGGAGTAAGAAACTCAAAGTGATAACTGAACACAAGTAGACACTGAAACATGGATATCGAAAGACAAAGAGTGCTATGTTCAAGGATGACATGCTGCCATTACTGAAAACAAGAGAAAACTTCTTCCTTACCTTCCCTGTTAAATTTTAACGAGTCCAGGAAAGTAAACTCGGGTCCCTCTTCATTTTTTAACAAGCTTGAAGAGATGGGAAAATAATGCTTGATAGTAATCCCTCTTTCTTGTAAAGGTTTAACGAGTCCAAGAAATAAAACTTGATACCATCTTCATTTTTAGCAAGCTCGAAGAAAAGAAAGAAGAATGCTTGATAAAACACTGATTCGTGGATTTTACGAGCCCAAAATAGTACATGCTCGATGGTGTTTTCATAGTTTAGAGAGTCTGAAAACTCTGAAGAAGACTCCAGGGGGGTCCTTTTTCATACAATTTAGTCTCCTGAGGCCGAAAAAGTATAAAACAAACCAAAGAAGAACTCTCTTAACTTCTGAAGAAGAAAAGGCGCACCTTTTTCGTACTTAGTCAGGAAGGTCCAAAAAAGGTTAAATTACCACCTACCCAACGCTCCTTCAAAAGCAGCATATAGCCTAAGTTTTACGAGTGTGAAGGAAGGCAAGATCATTCAAAAAGATCCATTTGATTACGAGAAATGGGGCTTACAACAATAAACTCGATGCTTTGTTCTTTAGGGTTTAACGAGCATGACAAAGACATAAATTACACTCAGAATCTTTTTCATGTTTTGGTCCAGAGCACGAAAAAGAGAAAACTAAGCTCATACCGGGAGTTCCTTTTCCGTAAATTTAGTCCCTCAGGTCTGGAAAAGAGATAAACCCATGCCTGAGAATACTCTTCTCAATTCAAAAAGAAAAGAGAGGGATCCTTTCTCGTATTATTCCACATGGTCCGAGAAAGATATAACCTACCACCAATGTGGATGCCCATTCACATATTCTTAACGAGCCTGAATGGACAAGTTTACTCAGTAGTCAAGTTTATTTTGAGGAGTCAGACTTGGGCCTAAAGAAACTCATAATATTTCCCGTGAAGTTTTAACGAGTCCGGGAAATTCAACTCGCGGCCTCCTTACTGTTTTTAATGAGCTCGAAGGAGAGCAGAAATAATTCTCTAATGTCGGTTCAGTTAGACTTAGTCACAATTGAACCGACATCCAAAAGAAGGTCAGACTGTATCAAAGACTCTAGGAAGACTTCATCCGAAGGAAGGAGATCATCTGAGATAGGACACATGTCTAAACTTTCAAGTGGATTGACAGAGTGGAGAGAAGGCTCGATAGTCCTTATAGGATGACTCACCTGTTCAACTGCTGGGACCAAGTCCCGAGAAGATAAGCATGAAAACAGAGGTAGCTTCTTAGTAGCAATTGAACACAAAGAAGAAGAGGCCACATAGTCCACCTGTGGCGGGGTAGTGTCTATAGAAACACTGGGAATCAATAAAGGAAAGACTTGGTCTCTAGTTGGGTCAGGAGACGGATCAAGAAAATCCAACTGATCGATAGTGACAATTTCTTCGCCATGATTAAAGTACATCACACGAAAGAATGTTGACACCACAGCTTGCATGGCATAGACATAATCACGTCCAAGGAGCATATTAAAGTCCAAGGGGTTTTCTATCACCATGAAGTCAACTAAGACGGTCTTCCCACCCAAAGTAACAGGTGTTTGAGTAATAATTCCCAAGGCTATACAAGTTCTTCTATCAAATTCCAGTAACTGACTAGCAGTCGACACAAGGCTGGGAGATCCCATGCCTCACCAAGCACGAGCAGACAAAATACTAACTGAGGCTCCTTCATCAACAATACAACGAGCAATCATATAGAGTTCAATTTTGACCTTTATCTGGAAAGGTGCATTAAAAGGAAGGCACGGCTCAACTAGGCTATCCCAATCAAAGGAAGCAATCCAAGGGCTTGGTGGGGGTTGATCTGAAGCAAGTTCAGTGCCCCCTTGTTCAGTAAGTTCTGAACTGGCAGTGAAGAAAATGTGACTAGCAGACACTTCACTCTCCAAAGGAAGAGTGGGATTGATCGAAAATGGATATGATTCAACCGCTTCGTGAAAATCACTCTCCGAATGGAAAGTGGGATTGACCAAAGATGACATTGGTTCAATCACATCATGATCACTCTTCGAAAGAAGAGTGGGATCGACCAAATCTGAGATTGGTTCGACCACTTGATCAACCAAAGGTTGAGTAGGTTGTTGAGGAACTATAGGTTGTTCAGTAGAAGGAAAATCTTGAGTCTTGGACCACACTCTTCACACCTCTGCGATAGCAGGGCATAGGTGAGTAAGATGATCTCCCTCACATATCATACAAGGGAACTTAATTTTGCACTTCAAATGACCATTTTTCTCAACTGTGTCAACATGACTAGCAGTGGATGACTGTTTGCTCTCAACATGACCTGCAGAGGATGACAGTTTTCCCCCAGCATGAAAACCAGAGGCTGAGTGACTGGGTCCAACCTCACTAAGAGAGGCTGGTTGTTGAGAGACTTCAGAATGTTAAAAAATGGGATGACCATTAAACCAAACTCTTCGCACCTCCACGATAGAAGGGCATTTATAAGTAAGGTGGTATCCCTCACAAATATTACAAGGAAACTTGGGCTTGTGTTTTGAACGGGTAGTCTTTTCAATAGTGTCAACATGACTCACAGTGGTTGATGGATTGTCTTCAACATGAACCACAGAGGCTGAGAGACTGCCCCCAGCATGACTTGTAGAGGCTGCGAGACTAGGTCCAACATGACTTGTAGAGGTTGGATGGGAATCACCAACATGAACAATAGAGGTTGAATGGTTAGGATCAACAAGCTTTTCAGCAGTTCAATTTGTGCCCCCAGCATGAACAACAGAGGCTGGGTGGATGGATCCAACATGAACAACAGAGGTTGGATGGAGAGGTTCAACATGAACAACAGAGGTTGAATGGGTGCCCTCAGCATGAACAATAGAGGCTGAGAGGTTAGATCTGACATTCCCTAGAAAGGTTGGAAGGATCCCACCAGCATGATCAATAGAGGCTGGATGGTGAATATCAACTTGACTTGCAGCGGTTGAGTGCTTAGATCCAACATGACTTGCAGATATTGGATGAGTGCCCCCAGCATGAAATACAGAGGCTGGGTGGTGAGGTTCAAATTGACTTGCAGAGGTTGAGTGGGTGCCCCCTTGCTTATGTGCCTTCTTCCTATTCCTCCTTCTTTTACTCCTTTTAGACTGTCGGTTACTAGTATCAGTACTTTCACCGCATGAGGTAGAAGGAGGAGGAGAATCAACTACAGGTGAAGGGGAAGTAGTGTTTTGATGCTCTGGATATAAAGAGCTTACTTGAGAAGAATCAGGAGCATTCAGGACAGTTGGAGTGGAAAACAACGACACCGGTATCCCTAGGGTGAAGCCAGGAAGATTCAGGGTGGCCATCAAGGGAACACCAACATTCCCCGTGAGAGGAATAGTACAAGGAGTTCCCAACATGGGGATCTCTTGGTTGGTGTTTAAAGGGGTGATAGCCATAGTTTCAAACCAGAAGCCAAAGTCTGAGGTTGATAGGCAACCAAAATTACAAAGCACACACCTAAAGGCACACTAAGAATAGACAAACCACACAGCACTCACTAAAAATTCCTAAAGCCAAACAGACAAATAGGTATAAGATATACTTTCCAAAAGAAAGCTGATAGACAGTTACTTGGCATCCCTGTAGATGTTCTTAGGCACAAACGGAGGAATCACCCACCGCCCTCCCACACTTTCTACCTGGGTTACCTTCCAAGCCCATCCAAGGTCAACCAGAAATAACCTTTCGGTGTACCTATGTATGAACCCTAGATGTCAAAGAGACTAAAGGCTACCTTAACTATATTGACAGTCTAGGGGGACAGTCGTCAGCTGAACTCGTACGCATGGGCAGGGTAGCTGAGCCCAAAACTCTGTCTATGAAAGAATCCCCAGATGCGCAAAAGTCTTGAGTTACGTTTTGACAAGGATTCAGAGGGTTATCTCCTCTGTCCAAGCCTCCATGCGGCCTAGTGCGTAACTCTCGTTTGAGAGGAGCTTCCCAGATGCAATCAATGTAGAAAAGGATTTACCTAGTGATTGGCCAACTAAGTCTAAAATTTAACACTTGTGGGCAGTTTAAACTCCCTATCCCACAAGTCTACCCTAAGCTAGTTGGTGTATGACCCTATAAAATAAAACTTACTAGTAAATTTTAAATTATATCGTTTATTTTAACGGCTATTTTTAGTCAGAGGGTAAATGCCATGAAACTTATGTGGTGTTTTGACTCAAAATTGAAACAAAATGAATAAGCAAAGAGATATGAAATGCAAAAAACAAAAACTATTCTCTTTATATTTTCAAATAGAAACTTGAAAGCCACAAAAGATCAAATCTTTTTATATTTTTCCAAAAACAATGATATGCTATGCAATATAGACTAAAAACCTAATCTATATGCATATAAAGCAAACATGTGTTTTTGTCTTTTTCTTTTATAAATGCAAAATAAAAACAACCTATCAACTAATGCAAGCAAATACTGAAAGCAAAGCAAATAGACAACTACTCTACACCCCACAAACAAACCCTAGGTTTCCCTAAAGTTAGATATCAACCTCTCTTGAAAAGAAAGCTTACAAAAGTAAACAAGCCGACAACTTTGGAATGAAGAGACTAAGCAAAAAGACTGGCATAAACAAAGGTCAAGAAGTCCCAATGATCAATCTAAACCTACAAACAAAGGCTGCTCAGTACCTTGGCCAACAAGGTCAAACCAAAGAAGGAGGTAGGGGGAAAGAAGTAAAAACTAGTATAGGTTCTTTTTATTTTTCTTTTATAAAAACAAATGAAAAACTACAATGCACTGTACTTGAGAAAACTTGAATCAAATAAACTGTCTAAAAGCAACAAACTGAAGCAAACAGGCTGACCGAAACAAAAGACAACCAAAAAGGAAGGCTAGGAACCCTATCTTGGGTGCAAACAATGACAAAAATCACTGCAGACTTACAAAGGCAAGTGACAAGCAGCCACTGTCAGAAGACAGACTGGAAAAATAGAGCCCAAGACCTTGAGCACAGATCTGGACAATGACACTTTAAACCACAACCCAAGCAGGCCAACTACTTCAGCATGCAAACAGTAAAATATCCAAGTAAAAAAACTCAAGGGCTTTCGAAAAAGCACAAAATGTGATCAACAGAGGCACTCAAACAAGCCACACAGAATTCATAAGAAAATCCACTCAAAAACAAGGATTACCCAAAGCAAAGAACAAGCAAACTTTAACTTTAAAAATCCCTACTTCCAGGCATACTCGCGACTGTCTACAAGAGCAACTCGCGAATGATCCGCGACTGTCCAATATAGAAACCCGTGAATGCCAACTAGTATTCGTGACTGTCTAGAAGGACAACTCGCGAATGGGTATAAAATTTTTCTCAAAAAAAATAAAAATAACCAAGACTTTTGAATACTGCAGCAAGCATAAACCAGGACAAAAGATCACAGACAAACTTCCAAGCAAAGACTGGTCAGGATACAGAAAAACCTACAGCAGTCTAGGCTTTCCCCAGTGGAGTCGCCAGTTCTGTTGTAAAGGAATATACACTAAATAACCATAGGTCTGGGGTTACCAACATACTCAATTACTTGCAGACAATTGACTTCTAAAGTGAAGAATAGGAAATAGGAGGGTTAGAATGACTTACTTATTAAACGAAGGTCGATCCTTGCTATCCTCTTCCTCTTTGTTTCATTCCCAAAGTCTTCAAGATTGCTCCTCTTTCACCTGTCAAGAAACACTCTTCCAGATACAAGATGATTCATGTACATATAAGCAGGTTAGATAAAACACATATCATACTGAAATATAAACATTTATCAAACCACAAGACATGAAACACATATGGAAGAAGTAATCTCTTTATTATAAATAATGGAAAGAGTTAAGGTTACAACCTAGCGTCTGAGACAAGAACTCCTCTGCAACCAAAGGATTCTGAGTTCCACTGCTCCAAAGACTTCTGTATACAATCCATCAGCATAACTTTTCTCTCCAAGTCTGTATATCTAACACCCTCCCCAAGGCCTATATTTATATGGAGGAAATAAGGCAGTTTTGCAAGTTGAGGAGGTTGAGACAGTTAAGGTAATTAAGGGAAATGGCTTAACTAATCTCAAGCTAGCGTGTGTTATTATGTTTAACTATCCAGGGACATATTCGCGGGTGTGTAGAAGGACAACCCGTGAATGATTCACGACTTGCTACAAGAGCAACCCGCGAATGCATCCATACGCGACTTGCTACACAGGACACTCGCGAATGACTTCGCGAGTTGCATAAAAGGAGAGTCGCAAATACAAGTCAAGATAGTAAAAAATGGCAAAGTAAGTAGCTGGATCAAGGAATAATGTATTGTACAACAAGCTGATCTATAGTACCCTGGGAAAACCTCAATCCATAGATGACCTTTTGTGTACCAACATAAGGAATGTCAGCACTCGGACGGAGAGGTGCCATTTAGGCGGATAACAGGCATCATAATCATTCTTTTGATATTTAAACTTTGGAAGACATGTTTGCCAATCTACTTTGGGTATTCGATTTGGAAAACCAGGAATGTGAGCATGATTCATAGGAGCATACCTTGCAGACAAAGAACTCATCTCGACGAATGAATAAATTGAATCAACTCTTCAAACTTTGCAATCTTTTGACAGTGGAGTCGCCATAGGAATTTTGAAAACTGGATTCTTTGAAGATGGAGTCGCTAGGTGAAACATGCACAAACTTGCTGATATCTAACTATTCTTCATCATCAATAATCAAATCTTGAAACTATGTCGTTCATACCCAAGGAAGATTTGAATCTTCATTCCTCGGCAATAGCACCAATTTGTTATCACTCAGAATGTACCCAGGTTATGAAAGGTAGATCCTGAGGTAACAACAAAAACCACTTTAGACTGTATTTCTGACCTAATACAGTCAGAGAGGGATCTCTCACTATTTACAAAGTTTTTATACTCATGATATTAATTCAAAGACAATTAGAAGGTCAGATTTCAGATGGGACAAATAGGACAAGTTTGTTTTAAAAGACTTGGTAGGACAGTCATGGAAGAGACCATTGGGTAATGGAGTCGACATTCAGATCTGAAATAGGTTGCAGGAGGTAGGGTTTTGAAGGTTTATGAATAGAGGCAAGGTAGGAACCATTTCCTTAGTGTTGAGGTATGAGCAGGTTGATTAGTGGACAGAGGGAGACATCCCATCAAACAAAGCACCTAACTAGGGTGAATTCTGCAAGACTTTAGAAGAAAATGTTTTGAAAATGCTTTAACAATGTACCTAGAGCATGCAAGATGAATTATAGCCCATAAACACTAATGGTCAAGCATGAAAGCAAATACAAAATGGAGTGAGAAACAAGATAAAAAGTCACATAAATAAATTACTTACTGAAGAAAAAGATGGCACAGGAATCTCTGCCATGAAAAGGATTAACGTTCCTCCTCTATAAATTTCATTCATCTATTGAAAAATTGAAACCATTACAATGTAGAGCCTATTCGCTCTTGAAAAATCTCCCCTTAAAACAATCAATTACATTTTAATTTATATAAGAATAACCTCTACCTAACCTTGAATTTGAAACCTAACTGAACTCTAAAAATAGAAACAGTTACAACAAAGTTTCTCTTGCATATCTCTGATGGTGATAGCTGTGTGAAATATGGGAGAGGTTTTTGTAATTGGCCATGTTCCCAACAAAAACCATGTCTTATTTTTCTCCAAAATCATCTCAAACCCCTCAGAATCTGCCTTTGAAGCTAATGACTCAAATAGTAAAATTGTAAATTTTTGAAAAGATAACTTGTGAAGATATTTTAAATTCTCCCATCTTGTGAGAACTGTGTAAAAACTGAAGGAGGATTTTGAATATAGGCCTGTTAAGAATACAAAAGTCTTTCTGTTTTGTAAAATTAAATTCCATTTGTCTGAAACAATTCTTTGAATCTGATGGCTGAAATAGTCCTTTGGATAACATGAAAAATGGCCTGTAAAACTGACTTTGTTTCTTCTAAATCATAGCACCCATGTGAAAACAGAAATAGGTTATTGTGGATAGGCATGTTTTGAATAAAATACTCTCTCACTTTCTCAAAATTCATATTCATTTGATGTAAAAAATTATTTGAATTTGATGACTAGAACAGTCATTTTGAAATCTGAACATTTTCCCTCTGAAGATGGCTTCGATTCTCCCAATCCTTACCATGTTGGGGCACGTGCCTTAACGGTCACTAATTTTTGCAACTATGCAGTTTTTGTGGAAGCTTGTAAGCGGAGTTGCGACTCAAAATAGTCTAATGGGGGTCGGGGTTTAGTCAAAGCCCTCTTTTTGTAATTGTCCATAATTTTTGGGTGTAAGCCCATGATTTTGTAATAGTGCACTTGTATAAATAGGCACTCATGTAAAGATGTCAAGATCATCTAATGAAATGAGGATCATATGATGCGAAGAAGTTAGATCTATTTGTGGGTTTTAAGGTCAAGTCCCAGCTGTGTGCGTGGACGACCTCTGTAGCTGTGTGCGCAGAGGGTTTTTGTAAGGAAAGGAACTGCAGCTGAGTGCACAGTTAGAGATTGTAAGAAAGGAACTGCAGCTGAGTGCGCAGATCAGAACTGTTGTTTTGTAAGAGTGGAATAAAAGCGCAGTTTTGTGGATGTAGCCCCTACACTGGGGGTCAACCACGTTATATCTTGTGTTGTGGTTCTTTTGTGTGGTTTCTGTTATGTTTTGATGATTTTGATAAGTAGGTGAATGCTAAAGTAAGATAACTGTTAAATATTAACTTCGCTGTGAATTCCCAGTTAAGGGTTAAGCAAGAAAAGTATTTTATCTAACTGCGAAGCTAATTAAGTGAATATTGAAGCTCAATTTGGTATAAATATTTGTTGTTAAGGCTAAAGGTACAGTAATATCCCTCTTCTGCTTGCAGAAACCTAATTCTGTAGCACCCCATAGCTGTTTCGGGTGAGACTGCAACCTGTTCGCAGGTTGTTGCCGAAAGGGCCAACACTGTGGGTATTTTTGTTGGTGCGAAGTTAATGGTATAAAACCCGGGTCTTCCCATAGCCCAACAAATTGGTTCCGTTTCCAGTTGAACATTATCTGCTCAAGAGGGATTTACGTCGTACCTAGAGGGTTATGTTCTGGAGACCCTCAGTGAAAGAAATCGGCGACTGGATCGAAGAGACCTATCTGAAATTTCCGGAACAAGAAAATAAGGATCCACATTATATCTCAGATGAATTATTGTAAAGAATTTTCCATCGACACAAGTACCTCTTTTAGCGAAGCTGAAAGGCAGTTATTCAAAGGACCAAGGGGTAAGTACCTAAATTCATTTAGTCTGCAAATTAAAATGCTCTTGGCTGAGAAGGGCATATTGCTTATAGAATCAGATTGCTAGATTTATTTTTACTAACCTATGTTTGGAAGTGAAAGTAACTTCGACGAGCAAAGTGGTTTACTGCAAAGCAGTAAAAGATACAAGAGAAACCTAGAATCCTATACCCTAGGCCAGAATACCGAGTATACACCAGAAGACCCTGAATCTGAAGAAACCCCTTTTGTTAGAAACCCTCCTATAACTCCGCAACGAAGATCTGTTACCCCTGAGAACCTGTCGTAGTCTGGAAGTAACCCTATCACGAATATTCCTGTCACAGGTCAGTCTACTCCAGTAAGTTATTCCCCCCTTCAGTCCACTATGGCCCATATGACTGATGATATCAAGCTCCCAGTCTTCAAAGGAACCGGATAAGAGGATCCAGAACAGTTTTGGTTTTTATGCTAAGCTATGTAAACTGCTAAGAACATTTTGGATCAAGATATAAGAAGAGCGTAGCTGATCACTTCTTTTAGAGACCGAGCTTTGACTTGGTTTATGAAATTTTCCAGTACTCAGAACCATGTCTTGGCTGATATTAAAACAGTGATGATCAAAGAGTTCAAGAATCCTAAATCAGAGTCACAGTGTATAACTGAATTGAAAGAGATTTAGTAGAGGCGAGGTGAATCAGTGTGGGAATTTGATCAGAGGTTCAAGGTCCTATTGGATCAAGTCAGTTTTACTATTGGACCAGAACAACATAAAGAGTGGTTCATTGCAGCATTATTGCCACATATCAAGACTTCACTTGTGCAACAGAAGGTTTCCGATCAATAAGAGGCACTGGAAATTGCCATGAAGCTTGAAACAACTCTTGTCGGAGACAATTCTGGCATAGGCCAGATACAGGCGTAGTTGGCAGAAATGGATTTGGAGCTTTGCGACATGAAGAAAGGAAAATCTGTTCGAGAGGAGGTTTTGTGTACCCGATGCAAGATAGAATGTCATGACAAAGAACAGCACCCTGCACTAAGAAACTACCTAAGTACTGGTGCACCAAAACCATTTAACCCGGCTGTCCTATATTGTGAGATCTATAGAACAGCTGGCCAGCATCAACCTGAAGATTGCTATCTTCTACAAAGATATGTTCAAGTACCTAAGAACCCCTACTGTAAGTTTTGTAAGTCAGTGGGACACAATGAGGATGAGTGTCGCAGCTTTGACCTCATAAGAGAGCGAACCTATGATGCTTATAGGGTACAAAACGATGCACAAGGAAATAATGGATATGGCCACCGTGGTGGTAACCCAGGTCGAGCTAATTTCAGAGGTCGTGGTGGTATGCCTGGGCGAGGCCAAGTTATTTGGTACAACTGTAATAAGGCAGGCCATCTAGCTAGAGACTGTCAGAACCCAACTACGACATGCCGATATTGCAGAGTAGTCAATCATGTGATTGAGCAATGCCCACAATTGATAGCCAAGATACAAGAAAGGAATAGTGCTCCTACTCAGAATATTCAGATGATTGCTGTAGAGCAAAGATCTGTCCCAGCTATTAATGTTGTTACAAGGAGTGGAGCTACGACACAAGTGCAGAATATGGAGAAACAATCTGTCGAGGCTTGGGTCCGCAAGACCCCAGAGAAGATTCTAGCCTTTGATGTTGACAGAGAAAAAGAAACATTTATGGAAGCTAAAAGAGACTTTGCTGATACAGGAACCTTAGTCGTAACTGCGCACCAGCATCAGTAGCAGTCGCAGTCCCAAGAAGCTTCGCCAGATAAAGTAAGTACACTGTCGTCATTTTTACAGAGTTGTATGAAGCTCTTAAGAAATCAAAATGATTTAAATGAGTTACAGAAATTTATTGATTCTTACAAGCCTCAGCAAAGCTCTGGTAAAGAAAAAATTGTTAATAGAGTTAGAAGGACTGGAAGAGAAATGAGATTGCATGCTTAGATAGGAGAGTATGACATGACCGATATCATTTTATACTTGGGATCAGAAGTAAATGTCTTAACTAAGCAGACATGGGAACAAATGAGAAAACCTACCCTTTAATGGTCCCCTATATAGTTGAGATTAGCCAATCAACAGAAGATTTTGCCCCTAGGAAGATTCCCTAGTGTCCCAGTAGACATTGATGGAGTTAGTACCTTAGTAGATTTTGAAGTCATTGAAATAATTGATGATAGCAACCCCTATCTAGCGTTGCTAGGAATTGAATGGGCAATAGAGAATTCTACAGTAATCAACCTTAAGAGCAGGCAGATGACTTTTGAAGGTAAAGGCTTGAGAGTCATAGCACCCTTGGACCCTTCTCAAGGAGAAAGGTACACAGAGCCAGTTAGAGATGAAGATCAGGATGTTTTGGATCATATCTACAACATCATAGCTAAAGAAGAAGACTATGTTAACCCCACTACTGAAGGTATAATGGATTGGTAGTGTGACAGTTCTTGCATGACTGATTTAGATGGCGGCCTAGAGAACTGGAAGAATAGATTGTATGAGCTACATGGACATTGATGTGCAAGAATTACCAAGTCTCTTAGATGGATTAGCTTATAGACAAGAGCCTTACCTTATTTTGATGGCTTGACAGACCTAGCAGATTTTATTGTGCAATTTTTAGAGCAGGTACTAGATTCACAGAAAATGCAGACTCTAGATTTAGTATTCAGAGCCACAGTTGCCAGATGGTGGAATGGTCATAAGAATTATATTCAGAGTTGGGAATCTTGTCAAAAGCTTCTTTGCCTCAGATTCGTGGATCAACCTCAAGTGGTGCGAAGCAGGTTTAATGGTCAGACTAGCCCTCAAGAACAGTTGGAGTAGTGTTATGAAGCATGGAAGCATGTGCCTCATGAAGAATGGGTACATCGGTTTGTGCACACCTTGGAACCTGTCGCGAAGAATTGGTATGTAGAGGTGGAGCTTCTCCATGGTACTGTAAGTTGGGATAGTCTTGTTGATAGTTTTGTGCTTACATTTTCTATTAATGAGGTTTTCCCTGCTTTAGACGCAGCTGTTAGGCTGATCAATACTAAGGTGTTTGATGGTAAAGAAACAGCCGAGTACCAACCTGAATGGAAAGAACAAGAAGCCAATGTAGTAGAATGCTATAAACTTGCAATTGACGAGGATGATGACCTGCGCAACATCAATATTCCTGAGTCAGAAGGATATTTCAAAGTACATGGCCCAGTAGTTGAAGCTCCTGAAGTAACTCATCCCTTGAAGACCAGAAAAGTCAACATTGGATCAGAATAAATACCTAAGTACGCCACCATTGAAGACTATTGGGATCAAGAAATGGATGTGGCGAAGGTCTGGATTGTGTCAAAGACCCTTATTGTGGCGCAACCAAAGTTACTGGTTGTGCCGAAGTGGAAAGGTGTGTGGGAGCTTAAAATGCGACCGTTGGGAAAAAGCAGGTTTGGCGGTGCCGGTACGTTAACCACATTAACTACCTGTAATGATGGAATTTTGGGGAATCTAGCTCCGTTTAGACAAGACCTCTGTCAGAATTGGTGTCTTCAATGCACATTTATGGTAAGAATGGTCGTTGGATTCGATAAGAAGTCACTCAGACCTGTGAATGTCACATTGTGCATTTTCTTGAGCTCTACAGTTCATTCCATTTCAGCTGATCGCGAAGTCCAGGAATTGTTGAGAGAGTCTGAATAGAGGGGTCTGCAGAACCTTATGAGAAATCCACCTGCCTCTGCACCTCATGAAGAAACCCCCCAAGCACTGCTTCAACCAATGCAGACACGATCTACTAGGAAGAAATTTAAACCAGAATTACGCTCTAAGCGGAATGAAGATAGACACAAGCAATCAGGGCAAACACCAGAGGAGCCTGAGATGAATCCTTCTGGTTCAGCAGAGATCCCACCTGAAGGATCGCAGCGTCCACCATATCTTCCACCTGTTCGACCAGGAGTTCAACTACCTCGGTGGACAAAGAAGTTCACATTACACACCCCTTCGCTGCCACTGGGTGTGTAGTTGGTCGGGACAATGACAGGGAAAGTAGATCGGCTCAAGTACGTTGACCACGATACAAATGATCATGGGAAATTTCCACAGTTCGCACCTGGGACATACTTGCACTCTGTCCACTATCTGAAGACTGGAGCGACATTATTAGAAGTGAAACAGTGGGCTGCTGGCTTAGAGAAAGCTGGTTTGTTGAAGATGCTCAATGTTCCCCACTTCGGTCGCAGCACACAGGTGACCGTGGTGGTCAAGCAATTATTGGCATTGGTGCATGATGAGCACCTATGGATCGGAAACCAGAAAATCACCATCAATGGAGAACTCATTCACCGGATTACGGGCTTGCTGAAGGAAGGGCCTGATCCTAGCATTGAGTTTATGGGAAAACATGAAGATGCGAAGCTAGCACATAGCATGAAGGAATGCTTCGAGATCACGAAAGGAAAGCGAGGGTATCAAACCTCGACCATTTAGCATCAAAAAATTCGATTCACCGCAGAGCTCTTAGCATGCAAGCTAATGCAGAAGTGCAGACCAAATGAACTACCTGCCCCGATTGTCAGTATTGCTGCGAATTGTACGGAAGGCTACAGTTACAACTGGGCAGTGTACATTGATAAGGAATTCCTTGAAGATGTCCGCGATGCACAGGAGAAAGGTAGACCCTTTCACTATTCATGGCTGATAGTGCTTATTGCACTGGTAGGATGGAAAGAACCTACCGAGGCGTAGTTTATTGATGTTCCTCCGAACATGCCTGGCGCAGCAAGATACGCATCTCTTTGGGTGTCGCAGGACAAAGCATCCCAATAGATGACAAACTACATGTTCACCTTTTATGCCATGAACATAACCTATGATATCCTACAAACACCATCGCTCACTAATGAGCTATTCTCTCAGTATGATGGAGTGGCCAACTTCAGGGCTGACATGCATCATCTCTTCATCCAGTCCCGTGCAGATAAAAAGCATCAATGGTTTAAGTTACCATATGTAGTAACCAAAGAAGACATCCTCGCGGTAGTTCAGCAATGGCCGACTGAATGGTTGAAGGACGCAGGGACAAAACCTAACATTCCAGTCCCTTCAGTCACCAATGTGGGCACAGGCCCTAGTCACACGCAGTAGAATGACCCACTCGAAGAAAGTGAAGAACATAGTGAATCGTAGCAGAGTGAAGGCGACCAGGGTGGAGATGATGGAGATGAAGACGAAGAAGAAGATTCTGTCAAAACCGTCTCAGACCCCAATCGTCCAGATAAGCGCAAGTCACCAGAGGCAGAGGAAGTGACCAAACCTCAGTCCAGAAAGAAAGCGAAGGCGTCAAAAGGTACAAATATCATCGAAGAGCCCGCCATGACGATGGAAGAGCTTGACCAGTCTCTGACAAAGTCTACAAAAGCACTAACTAGCAAGTGGTCACAATTTGCAGCTACGCATCTTGATTCCCTCACCAGCGTAACACAACAAATTTCAGAACTAAAGGAGTTAGCAGAAAAATTTGCGACTGGTGCTACAACAAGCAGTGTCCTAGTAAGCGTGCAGCCAGACACAAGGAAATGGCCAGCCAGAGATAACAGAGGACAAGTGTGAAGTGCAACCCTCATAATAACTGACACAGTGTCTCGCACAGAGATGAGCATGACAGTCGGGATAGATTACACCAAGTTGTCTATGACGGAGCTGCATCTCTGTCAATTAGCAATCATGAAGGAGATCCAAGCATGAGACCACTACTCACAAATGCAGTTGGAAAATACCATGAAGTAGAATGCGAGCCTCGCAGCGTAGTTTGAAGAAGCGGAGCAGAGGAAGAGGGACGCAGAACGTAAGAAGGCTACACTTGTGCGAGTGTTGGATGAGGCATTTCAGAATCTTCCTGACTTCGACATACAGGCTGAGGAAGAACCAGAGCAAAGAATTGCTAAGCTGAAAGACTATGCACAACAGTCTCGCAGCGAGATTGAAAAGCTAAAAGCAGAACATGATGCTCAGATCGCGGAGCTTCAACTTTGCATCACTCTGGAGAGTCCACGAGAGGTCAGGGAGTAGCGTCGCAGAGATATTCAGGCCTCAGCAACGAAGATCACCGATCTTGTGAGCAACATAGAAAAACTACTAGAAGAAAGCGTCGACACTTGGACAAAACTGCAGGAAAATCCAGAATTAGAAAAGCTACAAGAAACCATCAAGCAGCGACAGGCAGAGCTGGATGTAGTGAAAGCAGAAATTAAGACTCTGCCTCCTATGCAGAAGATGCTCAAGGTGAAGCAAAGCAATGAACTCCAGCAGGAAATGGAGTCGTACAGAATGAAAGCAACGCTGTTGGAAAATTATATGAAGCCCCTTGTCGATGAGGCCTTGGAGTTGAGCACTGTTGTGGACAGCGAGCTCAAAGTTTTGAAGGAATATGATGCATTTGCATAGGAAAAGGCCAGTGAAGCATCAACAACAGCATTACATGAGTTGGTGGAGAAGGAGCAAGCAGCCGACGATATCATGCGTGGCCTCAACAAACAGTTCACTCTGTTCGCCAACAAGATTCTCCCACCAGACAAGCAGTAGAGTGTCCCAGGACGGAACACTGGTGAGCCTTAGGTGCCTGTTGGGGCACGTGCCTTAACGATCACTAATTTTGGTAACTCCGCGGTTTTTGTGGAAGCTTGTAAACGAAGTTGCGACTCAAAATAGTCTTAGGGGTGTTGGGCTTGAGTCAAAGCCCTCTTTTTGTAATTGTCCATAATTTTCGGGTGTAATCCCATGATTTTGTAATAGTGCACTTGTATAAATAGGCACTCATGTAAAGATGTCAAGATCATCTAATGAAATGAGGATCATATGATGTGAAGAAGTTATATCTATTTTTGTGTTTTAAGGTCAAGTCCCAACTATGTGCGTGGACGGTCTCTACAGCTATGTGCACAGAGGGTTTTTGTAAGGAAAGGAACTGTAGCTGAGTGCGCAGTTAGAGATTGTAAGAAAGGAATTGTAGCTGAGTGTGCAGTTAGACTTGAAGGATGGATCTGCTACTGAGTGCGCAGATCAGAACTGTTGTTTTGTAAGAGTGGAATAAAAGTGCAGTTTTGTGGACGTAGCCCTTACACTGGGGGTGAACCACATTATATCTTGTGTTGTGGTTCTTTTGTGTGGTTTCTGTTATGTTTTGATGCTTTTGATAAGTAGGTGAATGCTAAAGTAAGATAGCTATTAAATATTAACTTCGCTGTGAATTCCCAGTTAAGGGTTAAGCAAGAAAAGTCTTTTATCTAACAATGAACCTAATTAAGTGAATATTGAAGCTCTATTTGGTATAAATATTTGTTTTTAAGGCTAAAGATATAGTAATATCCCTTTTCTGCTTGCAGAAACCTGATTTTGCGGCACCCCATAGCTATTTCGGGTGAGACTGCAACCTGTTCGCAGGTTGTTGCCGAAAGGGCCAACATTGTGGGTCTTTTTGTTGGTGCGAAGTTAATGGTATAAAACCTGGGTCAGGTTTTTGTAATTTTCCATGTTCCCAATAAAAACCATGTCTTATTTTTCTCCAAAATCATCTCAAACCCCTCAAAATATGCCTTTGAAACTAATGACTCAGATAGTAAAATTGTAAATTTCAGAAAAAATAACTTGTGAAGATCTTTTAAATTCTCCCATCATGTGAGAACTGTGTAAAAAATGAAGGAGGATTTTGACTATAGGCTTGTTATGAATACAAACATCTTTCTATTTTGTAAAATTAAATTCCATTTGTCTGAAACAATTCTTTGAATCTGATGGCTGAAATAGTCCTTTGGAAAACATGAAAAATGGCCTGTAAAACTGACTTTGTTTCTTATAAATCATAGCACCTGTGTGAAAAAAAAAATAGGTTATTGTGGATAGGCATGTTTCCAATAAAAGACTCTCTCACTTTCTCAAAATTCATATTCATTTGATGTAAAATATTATTTCAATTTGATGACTAGAACAGTCATTTTGAAATCTGAACATTTTCCCTCTGAAGATGACTTCGATTCTCCCAATCCTTACCACCTGGGTAAAAACTGATAGAGGTTATTGTAGATCATAATGTTATGATGAAAAAACTCTTTATATTTTTTAAATTTATTCTTTGTTTGCCAGAAACAATTCTTTGAGTAAAATGACTAAAACAGTAATTTTCAGAAAAAATATGCTCTGTTGCTTCTAAACCTTGAATTGTTTAACTGTAATTCATAAACAGAGAACATATAGCATCTATCCTTGTAAGATAATCTATTTTAATAGCACTCCCATGAATTGATTGATCAAGGTAGCCATATTTGTTAATAGTGCCTCCAAACACTTGAATAATCCCAAGCTTTGGCACACTCTCCATTGTAAATTCTGTTTGTAAGACTTTAAACACATACCAATACCTTCACGAATGTTATCACTGTATATATTTCTCCTACACTTCTGGGATGATGTTCTTTTTGGCCTTCCCTTATACATTGTTGAGTGGTGGCTTCCCTTTTCTTGCTCTATTAAGATCAATTTCCAGCTCCTTGATCAGACTCTTTATCTCCGCCATTTTCCCTTCAAGTTTTTTCCATTTGAACACCATGAGACTTTGAGACAGCTCGCTGATTGTTACACAAAATCACTACCTCCTTATTTGCACGTTGATAACCAGCAACTCTTTGAACCAAGTTTAAGTGTTTTAAGGCTTACCTGTGATTGTAAACATGTAAAAGTTAACTTTGGAAATATGGCTTTCCTTTCGCCCATAGCAGACAAATGAAATGATTTTTAAACCAAGTCAACTTTACCTTTACATGACGGTCCTTTCCAGAGCTCTCATCAAGCGGTTTTTCCCAAACTACTTTTCTCTGTGGAATTCACTTCAATTTTCCACACGGAACATGGTTTACATTCTGCTACCACCTTTCCCTTTTAATTATTTCACACTTTTGCACTCCAGAATAGAATGGGACCGTTGATGAAATTTCACTTTTTGTTTGAACCGTTGGATTATTGTGGTTTGATTATACCTTAAGGAATAAATAAAGGTAATAAATCTTGTGAAAGCTTAGCACTTGAACCTTGATGGAGGACTTGGTTTGGTGAATATGAGGCTCCTTTTTTGTCTTGGAAAAAATATCCAAAATTATGTAAGTTTGAATATAAATCCAATGATTGGTTTATAAAACCCATTTTATAAATTTCATTCAAAAGTGAATAAAACTTTTTGCCCCACTTGTGAAAAAATTATTTCTCTTTTTACCTAAAATTCCTTTAACTTCTTTTCTTTGCCAACTTGGAAATATCTTAATGAGAAAACTTTGGAAACCAACTCAATCACCCATGAAAACTTAAAATTTTGAAGGCAATAAGACCTATTCTGACAAAAATAAATTTAGTGCTAACAGCATCGACCCCATGACGATATAAGGCATCTCTAAGGAGGAGATATCAGGGAGCTTGGTTATGAATGCATCATCGATCATTTCATCAAAGATATGGTGAATTTCTAAGTTTTGAAGTAGGTTAGTATATCACCACACCATGGGTACTCATCATTGGTTATAGTAAAAAGATGTTCATCAGGTAATTGGTTGTTCACATGTTATTCATAGGAATTAGTCGAGAGATTATTCATAAGCTCAACAAGGGACACATATTTTTTTCCTTTGGGGTTAACAAAATCAATATCAAATTCTTGTAGAATAATGATCCATTGTGCAATATTACTATTGAAGAGCCATTGGCTAAGTAAGTATTGCATAATATTAGAGTGTACAATCACTGTGGTTTTGCAGGGTAGGATCTAATGGCGCAGTTTCTGCACAAAAATGATGACAACAAGGCATAGATTCTCATCATGATTGTATTTGAGTGTGGGTCCTGCAAAGGTTTTGTTGATATAGTAAACGAGATGTTCATTGTTGTCTTGAAATTGTTGGACTAAGATGCTAGTGATAGCACAAGATGTCATTGATATATAGAGGGTAAAATCTTTGTCAAAGTAAGGTGGTGATATAAGGGGTGCAGAAGCTAGATATTGCTTTAGGGATTCACATGAGATTTGGGATTGTTTGTCCCATTGGAAGGGGATATATTTTTGAACTAACCAAAAAAAATTGTGTTCTTATGTGGAATAGTCAGGTACAAAGTGATAGAGGAATTTTGAATTCCCATGGATGCTTTGCAATTGACAGCATGTTCATGGGTGTCCCATGTTGGCTTGGAGTTTGGACGAATCAATGGTGATACGATGAATCCTAGTAACTGACCTATGGTGACGTAGAATACTCATTAGAGGGGATTGAACTAGATATTGCACTTACAAAATTGTGTAAATACAGAGCATAGGTCGTGGAGGTAGTCCACCCACTTTTTTGACTTGGTTATGAGATCATTGAGAAAGGATAGAATTATGTGGTCTAGGGAATTAAAATTTTATTACTGGGCTTGTTGAAAGTTGGCCTCGAATATTTTTCAACTCAGACGACATGACCCTATAGGAAAAGGCCGCCCATGGTGTGGTAAATGTTGTTTTGTATTGATCCTGAGGGAATATCTTTATTTGTTTATAGCCAAAAAATGTGTCCCTAAAAGACAACATTTCACTACCTGTGCATGAGTTAATGAAGAGGGTGGGGGAATTGTCTTTAGGGAAAGCTAGGTTGAGATATAGGAAGTTCGTATAGATGTGGATGGTTCCCTGCATTTTTTTTTGGGTACAGGGTTTGAAACCTAGGATGTTTAAGCAACCAAGAAGATAAATCCCTCCTAAAGGAGTCTTTCGATCTCATCCTTTATAACACAATACTTGGAGTGTTGAATAAGTCACTGCTTTGTAAAGCTTGAATAATGTTTGACCATTTGTCGATGTGGTGTTCAACAATGGATGGGTCTAATATGATCATTTCAGTGTATGACCATGCAAATATGTCTCTAAATTCTTTAAAAATGGCTATGAAATCAAGGATTTCTCATGGTGAACAAGATTCCACTATTGATACATTTTCAATCACTTCTAGAGTTAAATAGATTTTGATTTAAATGGTGGGTAAAATGTTTGAAAAATCACCCTCGAAGGGATTGAGGGATGGAATAGGGTTCTTCAAATTGTCAACATGATTTAGAGGTAAAAATTATTTTGAGTCAATGATATACTGCTAGGATACCATAATGGGTGAGTGGACATTGGGAGAGGTGAAAGAAGACCTATGATGGAGGTTGTGCCATGGGGTATTGTTTAGGTGCATGGCCTTCATTATGGCTTCATGTTCATCCAAGTGGATGTCCTTCATTATGTCTTTAGGTTCATCTAGGTGGATGGCCTTAGATCTTATATCGATGACCCTTTTAATAGTGGTCACAAGGAGGATATTCCCCCTATGGTTGGGCTCATGTGATGCTAGGTAGGTAGCATGTGGGAGGAGAAAAAAATCCATGAAAAGGATGTCCATGTAATAGATATTATTGGTTCAAGGAGGATGTATTTCATTATGATATGGATCCAGAATATGGGATGACTTTACTAACATATTTGGATAGTCGATATCGATTCGAATTGATGGTGATGACAAGGGATTACTTTTTGGTGTAATATATATAACCGATAAATTTTATTCATCACTGCTATCGGTAGAGTTGTCTTCTTATTCCATGAAAGTGGGAAGGTAAAATCCTACTAGGGTGAGGTTCTTAGAGAGTCACTTTTGTTCAACATGAAGTGTGCAGTACACAACTATCAAAGGAAACTGAAATCAGTGATGGGACATCAATTTTCAATGTTGGCATGGGCGATTAGCGTGTTCTTGATCCAGTTTGTGTACTGGAATTTGAATGTGTTGAGGAGTGACCCTCATGACATTTTTGGTGGTAGTTTTGTCCTTTGGTGGAGGTGAAGAGTTTTTAACCTAATAGTGGGTGAGGAAAACAATTTCGAATGCATCCCAAAATTGGAATAGGTCAGGATAATGGTGTGTAAAGTTCCCAAACTGATAGCAAATTGAACACACTATTTCGCTTAATGATTTGGACTTAGGGATCTTGTTGAGTTCTAAGGAGGTTGTGATGCCCCCTGCCACAATTTGGGATGCATGTGTGATGCTAACATGAGTGTTAAGTCGACACCTGATCTATGGTAAGGAGGGGCACATGTTTATAGCATGACCTTTCTGCCACATAAAGCACATGGGGTGTGAGTGACTCACATGGTAGGGGTGTCACTCATGATTGAGGATTTAAGCATTGGTTTAGTCGTTCCCTCAACTTAAGGCTTAGTGGTGCTCGATGAGAACTCAAGGACATGGTTGTTCATGATAGAGGCTTTCAACTTGTGTTCGACGGTGCCCTCGTTGGTAATTTTTGAGATTTATGATGATGTCTTGGTCACAAGTGCTATTGGATTGGGTTGAGGACTAGGGGAAGTTACCTGTCTAACCGAAACCATTTCATAGTTTGGTAATGGTTTTGAGGCCATCTATGGGTATGGTGGAATGAGGTACTTGTTGGCTATTTTGGGAAGACCCGGGTTTACTAATATACATATACCAACAATACCCCTAGCTCACTGGCCCTTTTGGCAACAGACTGCAAAATGGCCTGAAGTCTCACCCGAAGTGATCTTATGGGTTGGCCAAAG
This sequence comes from Pseudotsuga menziesii, assembly GCA_001517045.1. Lineage (NCBI taxonomy): Eukaryota > Viridiplantae > Streptophyta > Pinopsida > Pinales > Pinaceae > Pseudotsuga > Pseudotsuga menziesii. Next base: position 733,908 of record LPNX010385361.1, on the reverse strand, counting down.
ACTCAGGTGTCCTCAACTAGGTTCTGTAGCATCCTAGGGTCTTGCAGTTTCTCTTAGCCAGCGATATCTCTCTGCGACGCGTGGTTCTCTCTTACTCATGGGTTCTGACAGGGGAAGGACTCCTATTGCATCGTGGCAACTTGGGTGGTGCGCAACTCTCCCCTCCGCTTAACCCGCACTCTGTGGTATCTCACACCGCAGCTCCTATGCACAGTGTGATATCGCCTACTGTCAATGCGATATCTTCTATAATACGGCCCACTGCGACCCTCACGGTCCAAAGGCTATCTCACTGGGTGAAATGATTTGGCTAAATTTCAACAAGATAGTAAAATCTCCGACTTGAACTTCCACAGTTCAACGCACTCTACCTCAACTATACTTTAGCTGGCCAAATAAGTATACTGGAAACAATTTAATAGAATGACTTATTATTGTGTGAAATAAGCACTGATAAACTCATATGCATACACTTGATACATGTAAATCCACCTTTAACCTTCAATAATGATGTAACTGAATGAGGACATACAGACATTTACTAATTGAGATACAACATTCATGTAACAGATAATAGATATCAACTAAGTAAACACAATTGCATGAAATAATCACATAAGACACTGGTTTTACGTGGTTCACTTCCATGGTAGAAGCTACGTCCACAGAACTGTGTTTATTATATCTTGAGAGAGTACACAGTTCTGCTGCAACCTATTGTGCAGCTAGAGATCTTCTGGGTAACTCCGCACTCTCTGCCGGGAGCCCTTCTCTCCTAGATCTCTTCTCTTTTTCTATATTTCCTTCTTACAATATTCTCTCTCTCTCTCTCTCTCTCTCTCTCTCTCTATCAATCACCGTGGATTGTTACATACATACTTCTGTAATCGGCTACTGGTTACAGTAAGGTAACTAAGGACTGAATAGCAGAACCAGAGCTTGACTCTATTACAATAGAAAATACTGTGAGCTAACAGACTACTAGACTCTCAGACGCGCTAACTGTCTGAATAGCTACAGGTTATATGACTAGCTAACCTTTTACAATACAAAATACATCCCTTTATAGGCATCCCAAAGGTCTCACCATTACAACACTATGGGCCTATCCCAACAGTAACCCAAAAACCCTAATTGTGACAGTCGGTCTATCTGTACTCGAACTGCTACTTTCCGTCACACCACAGCTCTCTGCAGTCTTCCACGCTTCTGAGTGCTGATCATGGGTACTGGGCACCGCTTCATTCTCTGTCCTTTGTCTTCAATGCCTTGGCCTCATTGCCCCTTTTTCATTTATGAGGGTAGCTGAGCCCTCCTGTCTTCGTCGCTGCCTTGAATGCAGTGGGTGAGCTCTCTCTTCTCGGCCACTGCCCTGAATGCAGTGGGTGAGCTCTCTCTTCTCGGCCGATCAGGTACTGTCATCTTCTTTGAATTATATGCCCCGATAGTCATAGTTTTTGGCTCTGATCTGCAACTAGAAACATGCTACGGTGTCGTATCTTTACCTTATCTCTTATATCTTCGCCAAAACCGTCTATTCGCCAAAATGGAAGCTTCTCCTGTAGCTGTGGGACCCTACTCCAACAGCACTAATCTATATGGATATCATTGTCCACCCACCTATTTAATGACTAAAAATAATTGCCCACTTTGGCAGTTTATTATCCATTTTTTTATGATTTTTCAGGTCCTAAATTTCTGGGGTCATTTTGAGCCTCTAAACGATGTTTTTTTGTGATTTGTGGGGGGGGGGGGGGGGGAGGGTATATAAATTGTAGGAAATGGCATGAATTTTACCCTAGTTTAAATATGTAAATCTTGGATAGAACTTTCTGACGAGATATCGAGTGCCTAGAATGGAGATTGTATGAAATAGTTATGACCCAGGGAAGTTGATTGTTGAACTGACCACCTGATTTGGATCTTAGGGGATGAGATTCAGGAGGATTGAATGTCGAGAGAGGAGGAGAAGAGATAGAATAATGTTCCAACTATGAGAAATACGCATCAACTAGATATGGGATGTGAATAGTCTAGATATTAAAACATAGACTATATAGGCCACATGGAGGGGTGAGGCTCAAAGAGGGTTCTTTGAGCCTCACCTCTCACACTATACTAAGAAAGGAAATCTGAACCAATAACCCAATAAATCAATAGAATAAGAGAAATGTAGGATGTCAAAAACCATTGATTTCTTTATTGAGAAGGAATAGATCCTTTTCATAATATTTTACAATGTTCCTTGGGGCCATACCATGGGATAAAACTATGGATTGTTAAATACCATTGATGGAAGAGGTACAATGTGCCTTGTTTCAATGTAGTGAAACAACACCATGGGTTGTCAAATACCATGGACGAGAGAGGGTGGAATCTCCATAAAATGATTTTATTATGAATGGGAGAGGGTGACCTCTCCATTTAATACTTTTATGACTTTTACATCCGAATTTATACCATATGCCCCATGGAATTCATATCACCACCTTAGGGTCGCAAAATTTATGACGGTTCATATTCTAGGGTTATGTTTTGAACGTTTAGGGTTCTTTCCCTCATTAATATGATAAATAGGACCTTTTTTCCTCCTTTTGTATTCATATTGGAAGAGATGAGTGTAGCAGGAACATCTCTTCTCAGAGATAGCTACCACCATTCTAGTTGTTTTATTTTACAGTCTATTCTATTTTTGATATTTAATATAATATGTGTTTATTGTATCTCTATTTTCCTTGTAATACGTATGTGTATATGGTTCTATTTTTTCTCTTTCATTTCCTTCTCACATAAATCCGCATCAATGATATTAGAGAAATCTTCTCTTTGATTATTTATCAGTGCATGCCCTTGACAAGGTGAAGGTATTAAGAGTTGGGTCTCGAACTAGTTTGACTTGGGGAAGATCACTCTTACCACCCCAAGTGGCCTCCCATGGTGGAAAAAAAGAGATATGATGAAGAATGATATCCTATCAATTGTTGCTTAAGGAATACCTTGCATGAAAAAGAAGAGATGATATATAATTTATCCCAAATCCTTCGACGAATGCCAGCAATGGGAGATGCACCTTCAACGAGCAACAATATGAAAGATGCAACTCCATTCAAGGTACAAGTTAACTTTAATATCCCTTTATTTGAAGGTAAAATCTATGTTGATGCCTTAGATAAATGGTTGAATCTGCTAGATGTTTATTTCTTTGTCCACAATTTCTCTAATTGGGAAAAAATCACCTTTGTGCTCCTCAAGGATGTCCCCATGTCAAAACTTGGTGGGAAGCTTATTGTGAGAAAAAATTATTAGACGAGTCTGAAATGTTCGAGGCCAATACCACTTAGGCCTATTTTATTGATGCCATTAAGGAACAATATTACCTTGTGGGAAACTATGATGACTAGTACACAAAATGGACCACTCTACATCAAGAGAGTGACGAGACAATGTCGGAGTACACCAACAACTTTCATGCCTTGTGCACAAAGTTGGGTATCAAGGACTCCAAGCGACACCTGGTACTGAAATATCGCAGTGGCCTACATCAGTACATAAGAACAAAGATGGAATTATTAGACATCTCTTCATTCAAATATGCCTATTAGTATGCTATGAAAATTTCAGCAAAAGAACAAGAGAGAATTTGGACCTACGAAGAAGTCGAGAAAGGGAAACTCTGGCTCACTAAGAATGGGATAGGGAAAGAATAAAAACCCCAAAACAAGTGAATAAGGGGAAAGGAATGACAAAGAAGTACATTAGCAAGTGGTGTGAGTTTCACAAAATACCCTGGCACAACACTGATGGATGTTGCTGAAATCAGTCATTGGTGGCTATGATTAAAGATTTAAAATTAGATCTCAATTCTAATTCAGATTCAGAACCCAATGTGCCTGTCGCAGATGAGGGGAAGCAGATCATTGATGCAGAACCCAGTGTCATTGTTGCTACCACACATATACAACCAAAGGAACTTGAAGAGCTAGAGGAAGAGGAATTCCTCTTCCACTCTTAGATGTGGGTGAAGGGAACCCCTATACATTTTGTTGCTGACAAAGACAACAAAAAGAACCTTGTCTCAATAGAATTCATTAAGATATTGGAGCTATCAAAAACACCACACCCGTAGTCATACACCATCTGTTGGCTAAGACAAGAAATAGGTATCCATGCCAGTAATCACTGTCTCCTACCATACGACATCAATCCCTTCAAATATGAGGTATTATGTGATGTATCCAAACTTGAAGTTTGTGATGTTATTTTAGGAAAACCATATATATGGAAGCGTCATGCACCTACCACAGTCTCATAGGGAAGAAAGATAATTTCCCACATTGGGAAAATTTCCCTATTCATAATTGCCTCTGACGAAGAACATCATATCACATATACCTCTATAACCTCTACATAAGGCGTCTCTACTCAGAAGAAACAACAATAACACAAAGTAATTGTTTCCTTATCTACCCGAGTACTGTTAGTTTTTCAACATTAAGCTAGCATTATTTAGGATCTTTAACTGAGAGAATAACAAGTACAGTAATCAAACATAAGAGACAATGAACATAGTGTTTTTCCTCAGGGAAACCATAAATGGAGAAAACCCTGTAACTTCCTCAGAGATAGAATTAGCACCAAAATAGTAAAAGCCCAAAACAGTAAGTGATCTCCCGAAAACACTAACCTTCTTCTTGTCTAGCCCCAGTGTCTTCTCCTTCCTCAACTATACGCTACACTTGAGTGTGTATGAGTTGTGTGTTAAATAGAGAGTCCAACTCTCTATTTATACCAATCCCGACATGACTAAAACCCTACTAGGGACGACCTCTACTAGGAGAGTCTAATAACCTAATGCCCTAGAACTGTGGGGACTTTAACCCTTAGACAATCACAGGGTTACCCACAATGACTTGACATGACTTGTTTACATTATTGATCCTCTCGATCGGAACATCGGGGAATGACAACATGACTCAATTAAATTATAGATACAACCCAGAATAAACATCGGGTTATAGTACATAAGATACATAGATGAATACATTCCAAAGTTACAAATACATCAACACTCCCTCTTAACTAGGAAGGTATTATTTCGACACAATTTTTAGCACTGGGCTTCTTCTCTGTATCAATTGGATCATCTCATCATTTGCATCTTCAAGTATTCTTAGTCTTCAAGTCATCTTCATATTTATATCTGGATCGTCACTCGATCTGGATCATCACCGGACATCATCACTGGATCTGGATCATCACTGGATCTGGATCATCACTGCTGGATCATCATCACTGGATCTGGATCATCACTGGTGCTATCTCATGATTCTTCTCATCATAGGAAGTTCTACAGAGCCAACCCTTTTCATGCTAGTTGTAGGCCTAGCCTCCATGTAGGTATTTTTTAGCACTTATATCTGACCTACCCATCAGAAAGGCATAACACTCACATCCATCCAGGATGGAACACATCCTTCTCACAATGATGGAAGAGTTCCGTACTTCCATCTAGGCTGGAACACATCCTGCTCACAATGATGGAATATTTCCACACTTCCATCTAGGCTGGAACACATCCTGCTCACAATGATGGAAGAGTTCCATACTTCCATCCAGGATGGAACACATCCTGCTCACAATGATGGAAGATTTCCACACTTCCATCTAGGCTGGAACACATCCTGCTCAAAATGATGGAAGATCTCTGCACTTACATTCATCCATGCTAGAACACATCCTGCTCACAATGATGAAAGGGCTTTGCACTTACATCCATCCAGGAGGGAACACATCCTACTCACAATGATGGAAGGGCTTGCACTCATATTTGATCTTGTAGGAACCAATCTTAGAGTCACATAAGAATGGCCCCCAGTCCTCGATTGAGCTACTTGGTAACTGACCAGGTGCCTCCATTATCCTAGAGAATGGTAGCTGCTTTTACATCTGACTTGTCATCGGAATGGCCAACTCTCACATCTGACATGGAAGGAACCTAATCCTTTATCCATAAAATAATGGTTCAACCCTTACATCTGATCAAGTGGGAACACATTCCTCTATCACATCATAATGGCTTCTTAGTCCTAGACTGAGTTTTCCTGGTAACTGACCAGGTACCTCCATTCCCAGAATGGCAGTTGCCCTTACATCTGTCCAGCTCGACAGAATGGCCAGTACTCATATTTGACATGGAAGGAACCAATCCTCTCACCATCACAGAATGGATCAGCCCTTACATCTAACCATGGAAGGAACCAATCCTCTCACCATGTCAAAATGGCTATGGGTCTCATCACTTTCCCTTGGAGGAAACCTCGATTTGGAGAACACCAAGCTTCTCCCTGAAGTACTCGAACTTCAGCCTAGCCAATGGCTTCATCAATACATTAGCTATTTGTTCCTCTGGCAACATACTGGAGCTTCACTGCTCCCCTTTGCACCATATCCTTGATATAGTGGTACTTGATCTCGATATGCTTCGACTTGTCATGGAACACTGGATTCTATGGCGACTTCATGCAACTCTGGTTGTCACAATGTATACAAGTAGCGTCCAACTGGAGATCAAATAAATCAGATAGTAGCTTCCTTATCCATACTGCCTCACAACTAGCTGAACAAGCTACAACATCTTCTGCTTCAGCTGTACTCAGTGCCACACAGGATTGCTTCCTACTAAACCAAGATATCACACCTAATCCCATACTGAAGCAACACCCTGAAGTGCTCTTCCTATCGATGGCACTGCCTGCCCAATATGAATCAACATAAAATTCCTGGTTAATCTTCTGATTCACATCGTACTTGAGCCCATAATCAACTATACCCTTTAGGTACCTCAGAATATGCTTTGCAGTAATCAAGTGAACATGTCTTGGATCTATCAGGAACTGGCTCAAGGTGTTCATAGCAAAGAAAATGTCTGGTCTCGTGTTCGTCAGGTACATCAAGGACCCAATCATCTGATGATACATTGTAGCATCAACTGACTCTGATGAAGCATCGTTCAAGAGCTTCAGGTTCGATGACATAGGTGTGGCCATAGCCTTGCAATCCATCATCCCAAACCTCTTCAGGATCTATACTACATACTTCCCTTTTCCAAGGAAGATTCCATCTGTACTCTGCCACACCTCCATACCTAGAAATTAATGCATCATCCCCATGTCCTTCATTTCAAAATCAGCAGCAAGATTTCTCTTCGTATCAACAATCAACCCATCTGTACCTATCACAAATAGATCATCTACATATATTAGAAGCATCACTAGGTTGCCATATTCAACCTTGTAGTAAAGGTTGGAATCTGCTTTACTCTTACTAAAGCTCAAACTAGATAGAAAGCTGTCAATTCTATCATACCAGATCCTAGGTGCCTATTTCAAACCATACAGGGATTTCTTCAATCTGCACACATGAGACTCCCTATCATGAGTCTCAAAACTGAGTGGCTGCTCTGCATACACTTCCTCTTCCACTACACCATTCAAGAAGGCAGTCTTGACATCCATCTGGTGTATCTTCCATTTCATCACTGCAGCCAGAGCAAGTACCGATATGATGGAAGTGTATCTGGCTACAAGAGAAAAGGTTTCTTCATAATCTATTCCTTCCTTCTGAGAGAAACCCTGAGCCACAAATCTTGCCTTATATTTTTCGATGCTACCGTTTGCAGCATGTTTGATCTTGTAGATCCATTTGAAAGTTACAAATGACTTCCCTTTTGGTCTTGGAACAACATCCCAAACATCATTCTTCATGATTGATTGATATTCTTCAATCATAGCATCCTTCCATTCTTTTCGTTCTGCTGCTTCTTCATAACAGGAAGGTTCTTTATCAATGAAATCACATAGTAGAGCTACATACCCGGAGCAGGATCTGGTCCTCTTTCTTTCTCTGTGATTCTCTTCTGGAGCCCCATATCTCTCTACACCTTGGATAAGTTGTTGTACCCAAGCAGGTTTCCTATTATGAGGATTCTTCTCCAGAGGTGGATCTACGAGTCTTTGTGGTTCTTCGAAATCTCGATCTTCTTCTTGATTTTCTTCATTCATGGTCGGATCATGAATTCTGGGTGCTTCTGCTTCTTCAGGTTCTTTAGCAGGTCTCTTTCTGGATTTGTTGTACGCTGTGTCTTCATAAAATGTCACATCCCTGCTGATGTCAATATTCTTGTATCCTAGGAAAAATATTCTATAAGCCTTTGAGATTTTAGAGTATCCCACAAATATAGCCTTCTTTCCTGAAGAATCTAATTTTGTTCTCTTCTCTTTTGGAATGTGTATGTACACAGGATAGTTGAATATTCTGAGATGGATGACTTCTGGTTTCTTTCCAGAGAAGACTTCTTCAAGAGTCTTGTTTTCGAGTACTCTATGTGGAGTATGGTTCTGTACACACACCGCTGTTCTGGTAGCTTCAACCCAAAGATGCATAAGAAGATCTTGATCATGAAGCATAGGTATTGCAACTTCCATGATAGTTCTGTTCTTCTATTCTGCAATCCCATTCTGTTGTGGATTATAAGGAGTGGACAACTCCCTCTTAATCCCTGATTCTTTGCATAGCTCTTTGAATTCATTCGAAGTGAATTCTCCACCATTGTCTGATCGAATAGTCTTGATCTTCTTTTTAGTGTGGTTCTCAATCAAGGCTTTGAATTCCTTGAATTTGTTGAATACTTCGTCTTTGTTATTCATAAAGTAAAACCATGTCTTCCTAGAAAAATCATCAATAAAAGAAACATAATATGCATACCCGCTTAGTGATTTTGATGACATAGGAGCACATACATCGGATTGGATGATTTCTAGGATTCCTTTGGATTTGCTTTTGCTTCTAGGAAATGTCTTCTTTGTATTCTTTCCTTTCACACATCCTTTGTAGACCCCATCATGTTTTGCTTGGAATTCTAGAAGACCTTCAACAACTTTGCTTGCAATTGCTAGTGCTCTGTAATGCACATGTGCAAGCCTTCTATGTCAAAGTTCACTTGGATCTACTGTGTCATGGACCAATGCTTGTTCTCGATGGCCCTTTAATTTGTATAATCCTCCTTCTTGTTCTCCAATCACCATCGCATCATCGATAGTCTTTCCTCTTTGCCACATGATGACTTGACCATCTATGAATGCAACCCTCATTCCTTTTGCATCTAGTGCATATATGGAGAGGAGGTTCTTCTTGAGTCCTGGAACAAAAAATACTTCCTTCATTGTTAGAGACTTTCTAGAGTCTAGTTTATAGGAAGATTCCCCACTACCTTTTATTGGATATTGGTAGTCATCTCCTAGCTTCACCTTGTGAGGTGATTCATGTTCTGACAGTATCACAAAGGATTCCTTGAATCTAGTCATATGTTTGGAAGCCCCACGATCTATAAGCCAATCATCACTTCCATGAGTAATGTTACCTATGGGAGCAGAGATCAAAACATATTCATTCTCTCTTGAAGAATTTTCACTTTCATATCTGGTTCTTTTCTTGGATGGTTCATCATTGTAGGAAGAGCAAGTCGATAAGTCAACTTGAAGGAGAGCCAACTTAGTCGATCAGCTGACTAAGTTTGTCGACCGACTAAACTAGATTTTAGGTCGGCCACCTAAGGTCGTGTCAGTTCACCGAACCGATAGGTAGTTATTTTGTAACTATTTTGTTATCATATATATTAGGTTGTTGAGCAAGATGAGAACTCAGTTCAGCTCTCTGTGTTGTATGTACTCATTCATGTAATATAATATGTTTATTCACCTACTTGTTCTTATCTCTTGTCTTTGTTGTATATGTATGTTTTAGTATGTATTATTGGTAACCTTATGTGATCTGTGAGATTACAACATTGGTTTCATTGCCAGTAGTACATGTCTGAAATGTATGCAAACAGATGATATCAGAGCAGGATATTAAGGACTAATGGGAACGTAAAGTTGCAAATTATTTGCAGAATTACGCATGAAGGAATAGATTAACAATCGCATAGGCAAAATCAATATTTGTTACAGAAACACATGAGAAGTTTGTAGAATCAGTGCCCCAAATTATGAAGAAACTCCTGGATGAAAAAGCTGGAAGGGACTAACAAACAACAGTTGCTGGAAAAACTAATCTGAGGAGGTAGAACAAACTTGTTGGAGTGGTTTGAGAAAATCACCGATGACTTCTGTGAGGAGCAAGCAGTGGAAGACAGAACCTCGGTGGAAACCGTCAAGGAGAAATTTTACACAGACCTCACCGAACAATTTCTGTGCTCCTTACCGACCTTGCTGTTCAAATTCCCGATCGAGAAGGGTGTAGGACATATTGTCGAACCTCGTCCATCACTTCACGAACTACCATCAAACCCTAAATGGGCGGAAAAGCAAAAGAGGTGGGAAAAATTCATTGCAGAAAGGGAGTGGGAATACTTCCTAAGCAAGTAGACAGAACTATTCGGGCTTTCTAAAAGCACCGGGTAGGCTATGGGGGGTAGCTTCTCATATGTTGAGATAAAGTAGAGTGCATTCTAGTTGACTAGAAATAGATACCATTCACCAGTAATGAGAATTCGAACAAAAGGGAAATCAAGAGAATAGTATCACACAACGGTATGTCAGACATTCAGAAAATAAAGAGGGAAGAGAGGCAACAAAGGAGAGAAGCACGAAGAGAAAGAGCCTTAGTGCTGCATAGAGGAAGGAGTCCTAGGGCGATTGACCAGGAAGGGAATCCGCCAGAGTCGGGTCATGACCGACATGAAGAAGGCATGGAAGAAGAGGCGTCCCCTACGGAGGAAGAATTGTGGATAGAGCAGCTAGAAGCTCTCCAATTAAGAGCTCCCCATGAAGGAACAACCCTTTCTTTGCTGAATCTACGTACCCGGATAAAAACTATTATAAAAAATGACCTTCGACTATGAGCTGGTGACTTTGGTATATGGAGTCGACTAGACGACAAGACATACACTGGGAGAAACATCATTATTCATCGACCAGAGGAAGGGAATTGGGTTACCTTTCAAGCAGTACCCTCCCATCGAAGTATCCACTTAGTATTATCGACACATGAAGGAGCACCTCCCCTACCAAATACTGCTTTGGAAGAAACAGAACATTCAGAACTATGGACAAATAGTTGCAGTGGGTCATCAACAGAAGAAGTCTACATCAACCGACTTTCGTTCGAAGAAGAATCAACAATGGACGGGAATGAAAGTTTCTTTGACCATAATCCCGCAAAGACGAATAAACCAATAACCCCACCACCCCCACCCCAACTTCCACCACCACCACCTCCTGAGAGTAGCGACAGTGATTTCGACATGGGTCATGAGTCAGCACACATTCCTCTGTATGAGGGGGATGAGGACCCCAGAGGACACTGGGTCATCTACGAGTCGACTTGGGAGGCCAATCACATTACAGACGAAGATAGACAAATGGAAGAGTTTTTCGGTGCCTTGAGGGAAAGGGAATTGACTTGGTATATGAAATTTTTGGAAAGACAACCTAGAGAAACCAAATCTAAGATCAAAGCGCAATTTCTATCATTTTTAAAAACTCCAGATGCAAAACAACTGGCAACGAAAAACTAAAAACAACATCACAGAAGCCAGGGGAAACTGTCCGCAACTATGATAAGCGATGGAAATACCTTCTGAGCCAGTTGGACTATGTTATAGATGAACAATTACTAATCCAGTGGTTTCTTGCAGGGTTATCTCAGAAAGTACGCCGACACATCAGTCAGGAAACATTTAAATATTATGAAGATGCACTCACAAAATCTCTCAAAGTGGATATGGATGAGGACATACCCGCTTACTCCATTGATCATAGATTAGAAGAATAGCTTGAGAGTGTGCACAAGTCTTTAAAGGAGTTAAACCTTGAAAATCAGGAGATTTGGTGCACAAAGTGCTCGACGACTGGACATTCCAAAGACAACTGTCAACAGGAATACAACCAACAAGACGTTCGATTCATGTAGATGAAATGTTTTTGCGATATTTTCCAAGAGCACGGGTACCACTCGACAAAATACTGCCCGTTCAACATGAAGAACGACAAGGCATCCTGGTGTGCAATCTGCGAAACTAAAAATCATAACACGGCCGACTACCATTTGAACCTGAAGAACCGGAAAAATTATCATGCAGTCTACCAAACCAATGTAGTTGCACAACATAATGAGCAAAACAACTTACCAAACGATCAGAATGGTCAGAGATATGACGGTCGATGATACGAGTGCCAGTACGACAATCGACGTGGAGGCTATGGAGGACGAGGTCGATTCCCTGGGAATCGTGACAACCGACCATGTCGACCCATCCAATGCTTTACATGTTATAAGGAGGGACATCGGTATGTAGACTGTCCATATAAAGACAGAATTGACCTCAAATTTTGTACTCATTGTGGAGTAGGGGATCACTCACTAGAGGATTTCCCTGCCATGTTGGAAAAAATAAATACAAAGAAAAATGTTAATGTCTTGTTGTGTGTGCAAAGAAATGATGTAATAAACACAAAAAAATTTCATATTGTAACACGACAAGGAACAAAAACAGGAAGTGATAACCCAAAAATTAGCAAAATAAAAGAAAAAAATATCTACCTTGATCCACTTAAAGAAAAACAAACATACAAATAAGCAACCAATGTATTCAAAGAATTTGGATGATAATAACAAGCTAACGACAATCAACATAACACAATAAATGAATTAATCCAGCTCAGACAAAAAGATAACTCAATATCTCAGTTCATCGATTTGCTATATGAAATAAAATGTAACAACTATGAAAAACAAACAAGGAACATCTACAGCTTAAATAAAAAAGATAAAGGTGACGCCGACCCACTTGTCGACCTAGAAATCAAAGGATACCATGTTCGACAAGTAGTGCTCGACTTTGGATCACAAGTAAACATCATGACTCGTGACACTTAGGAACAAATGGGCAGACCTCGACTATATGAGTCAGGAATTTACCTGAAACTTGTCGACCAGGGCCTAATTAACCTATTGGAGTCTGGAAAAATGTTGACACAACTATAAAAGGAATCTCAACCAAGGTCGACTTCGAAATCATTGACCCTAATGAAGGATCCAGTTCCTTTCCAACGTTAGTAGGTCAACCTTGGGGTAGAAAGATGAAAGCATCGATATCCCTGGACAAAGAGAGAATCAAATTAAAAGGAAATGGACAAAAGGTCATTGTACCCATTCATCCATCTCAAGGAGAACCTTGGACTGAACCTATTGATGATGAAGTCGACATCCGACAACTCTACCAGATTCAAAACAATGCAGATTATAGAGAACCAAATATCCATGGAGAACTTCATTTAGGCAACCAAGTCTCAGTTGGTTATAATTTAGATGCAAAATTATATGATTGGGAGATCGAGAACTATGAAACACAAGCAAGAGGGTGTTGGAATATTCAAAAAGTGCAGAAAAATCCCACCCAACAGTGCTTCATAGTGTCCATTGTCCCAAAAATATTTGAGAAGAAAATTAGGGAATACCCTACCTTACAACCTACCAATGTAAATTCTACACAAATACCAAGATACAAGGAAAGAGAATCACCAGTCATGCATGTAGAACAAGTTTCCAAAAATATTAGTGAACATGGCCAACTTCAAAGCCTAGTAGAAACTTTTATAGGACAAGCTGCTAGATGGTGGGATACCCATCAGACCAGACTACAGACCTGGATAACAGCTTCGACTTACTTTGTCGAAAGGTTTGGAGGAAATAAGTTAACCCAACAGGCTCAGATACCTATATTCACTCAAGGAGATAACCCAAAAGATCATATTAAGACATGTGAAAAAGAGTGGAGAAGACTTGGATACAAGGATGAACGAGCATGGCCACACCTGTTCCCATCAACCCTCGCCGACTTACCAAACAAATGGTATAAAATGGAAGAAGCTAGAGGTGAAACATTCCTATGGCATGAACTCAGGGAAAATTTCATTAAATATTTCAACTTTATACCACAAAATGAAAACTTGGTCGAAACAACAAAATAGATTAAAGAATTTATACAACCGACCGAAAACAAACCCTTAAAAGATAACCAACTGATAATGAAATGCAACAATATACAAACGAGGACAAAACCACAGTTGACAAGATTACAGTTAGAAAATGAAAACACAGAAGGGAAAAGCTTTAGATGGAAATCAAACGATGTCGAAACGACCAAACCTGTTTGTACAATCCTTAAAGTGGAAACAACCAACAAACAAGATACCGGTAGAATGACTGCAGCCGACTTCCCTGCCACATTCTCACAGTTTAAGGAAGGAAGTCGACCAATCAATGAAGCCAAAGCACCAAAATGGCTAGATACTAAAGTCAAAACTAGAGAATTTGACATCTCAAATGATGATCGACCAAAAATGGAAAAGATTGGTGACTATTGGATTGAAGAGCAGATCACAGAGATAGTGAGCTTATTAAAAGAGTTCCAAGATGTATTTGCTAGAGATTATAAATACCTCAAAGGCTTAGTCCACGAAATGGGAGAAATGAAGATTGACACTAAACCTGATGTTCGACCTATGAAGAAAAGGCCATGTAAACTAGCTCACAAATACAAAGAGATAGTCAAAAAGGAAATTGATAACATGCTTGCAGTTGGCATCATCTATCATATTGATCAATCAGAATGGGAAAGTCCAATGGTTGTACAGCATAAGAAACATGATCTGACCAAACTAAGAATTTGTGTCAACTTCACAGAACTAAATAAAGTGACACTGACAGACCCATTTCCAACTCCTTATGCAGATGAAATCTTAAATGAAGTTGCAGGACATGAATGCTACTCATTTACAGATGGATTCTCAGTTTAAAACCAAGTGCCAATAGCTAAAGAAGACAAGAAGAAGACAGCCTTTGTGTGTGAATTTGGCTCATTTTATTACAAGGTTATGCTTTTTGGATTAAAAAATGCACCTGCAGTATTTTCTAGAATTGTTGTCAAAACATTTCAAGAATATATTTACAAGACCATGGCAGTATACTTTGATGATTGGACAATATACTCCATGTTAAAAGATCATTGCACATGGCTCAAGCTTATGTTGGAGAGATGTCGACAAATTCAACTATCTATAAACATCAAGAAATGCATATTTGTGACCCCCATAGGGATATTATTAGGGCACATTGTCTGTAAGGAAGGTATGAAGGTTGACTTTGCAAAGATCAAAATTATCCTTGACCTAAAACCACCAATAAATCCAAAACAAGTCAGGGTGCTACTTGGCCACACATGCTATTACAGAAAATTCATAAGATATTATTCAGATATGACCTATCCACTTGAAGAGATATTAAGGGAAGATCAAGAGTTTAATTGGATAGAGGAGCTCCACATATCATTTGAAAAATTAAAAAGAAAACTAGTTGAAGCACCAATCCTAAGGTTTCCAAACTAGTTGATCAAATTCCATGTTCACATTGATGCATGAGGCCTAGCAATAGGAGCAATATTAACTCAACTAGGAGATGATGGAATGGATTATCCTATAGTTTACATTAGCAAAAAATTAAACAAAGCTGAGAGAAACTATTTGAAAACAGAAAGAGAAGCATTAGGAATGGTCTTTGCACTACAAAAATATCGACATTATCTCCTAGCTAACCCATTTATATTCTATACAGACCATCAGGCACTTAAATATCTTGTCAATAAACCACTACATCATGGAAGAATATGTCGATGGTTACAATTATTCCAAGAATTCGAATTCAAAGTCGTTGTTAGACCAGGCAAGTTAAATGTCAGTCCTGACCATTTATCCCGAATCGATACTGGAGAAGAGCCTATAGGAGTCGAAGATGACTTACCTGATGCACATTTATTTCAGATAGAAGCAGTCCCAGTAGAATTAGAAGAAATAGCCTAGTACTTGGAAGATGGACATGCACCAGAAGGAATGAGTACAAAGAAGAAGTAGATCCTAGCTATGAAGGCTACACCATACAATCTTATAAATGGATTCTTATACAAAATGGGATTAGATGACATCCTTAGAAGGTGTGTATTAGAACATGAACGAGACAACATTATGCATGAAGCACATTACGGACCTGCAAGATGACATTTCTAGGAAGACACAACTGCAAAGAAAACAGTCAATGTTATGGTGGTCGACACTCCACAGAGATTGCAAAAATTTTGTCAGTCGATGTGACATATGTCAACGACTAGGTCGACCCCTGCCTAGTACAGAAATGCCTTTGATGTCGGTGAACGCAAGTTTGACATTTGAAATATGGGCCATAGACTTCACAGGACCATTTCCTATACCAGCAAAAAGGACAGGTGCAAGGTATATCATAACTACAGTCGAATATGTAACTAAATGGGCAGAGGCTGAACCAGTTGACACATGTTCTAGTGAGATAGATGCTAAGTTTATCTATGAGAATATCATCACCAGATTTGGATGTCCACTAACCTTAATTAGCGACCAGGGAACACACTTCATCAATAGAACTATCAAAACCCTAACCGACCAATTCCAAATCGACCATCGTCAGAGCACATCATACCATCCTCAGTCGAATGGAGCAATTGAAGCATTTAATAAAACATTAACAAGAGGACTAACTAAAATATGTAATGCCGATAAGGATGAATGGGACAAGAAAATACCTGCAATATTATGGTCATACAGAACAACATACAAACGATCGACCGACCAAACTACTTTTCGACTAGTCTATGGACAAGAAGCAGTAGTTCCACTACACTTCCGACAACAGACACCTATCATCGTAGAGATCCTACATGTCGATGTCGAACAAGGAAGAAAGGACCGACTATTGCAACTAAGTAAACTCAAAGAACACCGACTAATGGCAATACAACATTAAGAAATAAAGAAACAACAACAGAAAGCATGGCATGACCATAACATCAAGAAAAAAAACTTGTTGGTAGGAGACCTTGATTTACTATACAATAGTCGAGTAAAAGGTAAACCTAAAAATATCCATACAGAATGGATGGGACCCTACGTTGTCGAAGAGATACATACCAACAGATCAGTGTGACTAGGGGATGTTACAAGGCATAGTATTTCAGAAACTCATTAATGGAGCCCGACTAAAACGCTACATAAACTAGAAATAAACCTAAAAAAAAAATAAAAAATCCTATAACGACCATAACCGTAAACCAAAAGCTATAAAAACTTAAAAATACGAAAAGCAAAATAGTACTGTACATGCAGAAAACTATGACAGGAAATTACCATTTCGACAACCGACATCATGCCCATTGACATAACACCATCGACCATTTGCATCAACCAACCACTTCCATCAACCATTTTCATAACCGACATCGACCGATGACCTCGATAGTCCCATCGCGCTTTCATGGCATTGAGCACCAAAAGAAATTCACCATTAACACACACTCAAGTGTTCTAGCTGGAACATCACGCCTGCCATTAATACACTCATCGATGAAAACACCCACAACATCACCTATAAATACTGGACCGCCGAAGGATCATTCACCGCAATTCATACAGAGAAAGCATCAGAGCATCCAGTTGACTAAAAGCTAAGAATACCTTAGTGAAATAGACCACCAGATCGACACAATGACACCCAAACAAACTAGAGCCTCGACCAAATCCAAGGAACTACAGGCTACGGATACACCTTTAGTCCGCAGGCTAAAGAACATTAAGAATTCCAAGGTGCAGGAAGGCTCATGGAAAAAACTCTGGACTGAGATGCAAGAGTGGGCGTATGTCAACAAAAAACCCACTCAAGCTACAAAGAAAATCAAATACAACACCATATTCAACTATGTCAATGCACCACTCATGACCAGCTTCGGTGGCACCAAGGGAACCACCGTCAAATTTATCATAATTCGGTACCAAAATGGCCGGTTCTACTTCTATCAACTAGTCAACATCTCTGGAGAAGTCATCTCCAAGCTTACTGGTCTCTCAAACAAAGGAAACCCAGTACCAATCGGTATTAAATAAGGACTGGTCGAAGAACTCACTGGGTCACCATCAGGTAAAAACTCGAAGGGGTTGATGATTAGTCAAATCACAACCTGAACGCCACAGATTGTGGCCAAAATAATAGCAATAAAAATCACACTGTCAGGTTGAGGCAATGACCTTAAATTAGACATGCTAGAAGCTTTCGACACCATTGTGACAGACAAGAAGATATACAGACGGGCTAAATATGTCGCCGACATGGTCAATACCATCTATGAAAGATGCCAAGAAATGGGAGGAATTATCAGGTTCCCCCACCTCATTTTATGGATAGTGATGTACCATATTTTCCCAGAGGGAAACCCAATCTTTTAGGAACTAACAAGGTTCCACATGTGGAGATTCAAACCATTATCCTAGAGAGGAACTTTGCAGGAACTTGAAAACGGGAAAGTGTTGTTGGAGAATTGGCTTCAATAGCTCAAATTCTACACGACCTGATGGAGGGTGCCTCAAAAAATCTGAAGAAGTCTACTGACAAACTCCCATATCCATCTATAACTTGACCATACCTCGGTGTTGTACATGCATGGCGACGACTCAAATGCAAAAGCCCCCGACTACTATCCATTGGTCGACCAGATCTTTTGGGAGCTGTCTTGACAAGCTAAAACCAAAATACCGGTACCAGTGACAGCAAAGAAGAGAAACTTCTTGGTTGAGGAGCCACTAGCCGACCAAGAGAAAGAGGAAGACTATGAGTTGAACCTCTACATCAACACCTTTGTGTTAGAGGAGACACCGGTCGAACACACTGGCCGAAATCAAATCATCATCAAACCTTTGACAGCATAGAGGGATGAACCACAGACAGAAGAAACCCAACCAAAGAAGTAGGTCATCACTTCAGCTGCAGAAAGTCTCGTCCCGACCCAGGAGCCAAGGGGAGAGACAGAACCAGAAAACCCAGAGTATGCTATCACAAAAGGAATTATTAGAAAATTGTTGAAAGAGATAGCAACGTCTAGGAAGAAGTTAAAGACGCAACAATAACAATAAGGAAAAGGCAAGCGCAAGCTTATCATTACACACTCATCAGATGACAAGGAGGAACTGACAGCCATGGCCCTCGATATCATAGAAGATGCCGTAGCAAATAAGGTGCTGATGGAAACCCAGTTCCAAAGATTTGTTGAGTTAGGAGCATTACCGGGTCGACCAAAGAAATCTAAGACTACCCACATGACGACGCCTAAGAACGTCATCAATATTGTGTCTATGCCTCCACCTCCATCATCAACAAAAGTAATCGAGGCAATTACCGACATAGCATTTCGTAAGCCCCCTCGACTTGTGCAAAAGTGCGATGTCAAAAGCTATGAATGCAAAATTCGATAAAGACAGATATTTGCAGGCATTCAATGAGAAACTACCTGAGAGATTTACGTCGGCCCAGAAGATCTCCACAAAATCACCTCTCTTTGAGGTCGGTGGATACCAACCAGGACATGAATTCCAGTCCCGAACCTTTGCCACTATCACTTCAAATTTCAAGAGAAATCCTGACAAGGAAGCTGAAGTGACTACACGTCGGACCGCAACTATCACTCCGACCGTACCCCAAACCGACCTACCAGCCGCTGCACTAATTGGAGGAGAAGAAAATGAGGAGGACATAGATCGACAAATTAACCAAATTTTCTCTGACTTAGACTCACCTCCCCGGCCCGACAATCCACCACTCACCCACACTTCCCCCAACCCAATCACCCCTGACCATTAGCCAACTCCATCACCACCACCACCATCTCCACCACCACCACCACCCCCTGACTCAGAGCAAGCCCCACCACAACCAATTGCACACCCTACATCTAAACAACCAAAGGCCACAGTCATCCCACCTCCCCAACCAAAGAAACCATCAACCACTATCCCACAAACCAAAGATCCCACCTAGACTTTTGTAGGTACACAAGTGCCAACACAAGCAGAGAAGGAAAAGCACAAGAAGAGGAAGAAGAAACAGAGGAAGGAGCATGATGGACAGCCATCAAAGGTACATATCAAATTGAAAGATGCAACTTCACTAACCGACACAGAGCTAGGACAAATCCTCAAGACCCTAGCAGTTGAAGCAAAGATGAGGAGCGAGCAGAGACATAAGGAACTCGATGACGAGAATGCAGAACAAGTCGAGTTCCTCAATAAATGTAGAAACCTGGCCCATTTAGTCATGCTGAGCCCCGTAGAGGTCGACACCGACAAATCACTCGAAAGAGCATATCAGCTATTTAAAAGCATGTTGTCGGAACTCCAAGCACACATTCAGGAAACAAAGGAGGAACAAAAAGAAGAAATTTCCAGACTCCTAATGGAACAACACACCACCTTTTCTAAAGCTTATAAAGTGCTGCAAGATCACCTAGAGGAATCTGTCATCACTGAAGAAATACTGAGAGACTGGCTTTCTTACTACGGGCAAGTCTATCAGCAAACTCGACAGACCTGACAAGGGATCCAGGCACTGGAAAATAGGAAAACCATTGAGGAAGCACTCAGGACCACAATAGAAGAACAAATAGTGCTTGAAATAGCCAAGCTGCAGAAACTTGAGAGGGAAGCAAATCAATGGGTGCAACAAGCTATCCCCAATTTATAAAAAGTTGACATCATCTGTCCACAGATGAAACGACTTATCGAGACTGCAGAAGAGAAGGACCATTTTATGGGTCCCGACATGGAGAGAATAGTAGAAGTCTCCATTTCAGAAAAGATGTCGATCCTATCAAGATTGACCACACTCACGATTGACATCCAAAAGATTTTACAAATTTGGACAGATTTCCAACATCACCTAGCAGTGATAGCCCAAACTATTGTCGAAGTATGTGTACAGAAAAGACCAACCATCAGACTTCATAGCCCATGAAGACCAGGCACATCACAATAAATATTGAGACTAGACAGGAAGAATTTTTGTACCTCCCTGTTTCTTCGAGACGAAGAAACTTTTTGTTTGTGGGGAAGATGTAGGAGGATCAAGTCGATAAGTCGACTTGAACGAGAGCCGACTTAGTCAATCAGCCAACTAAACTAGAGATTAGGTCGGCCACCTAAGGTTTTGTTGGTTCACCAAACTGATGGGTAGTTATTTTGTAACTGATTTGTAATCATATATATTAGGCTGTTGAGCCAGATGAGAACTCAGTTCAGTTCCCTGTGTTGTATGGATTCATTCATGTAATATAATCTTTTAATTCACCTACTTGTTCTTATATCTTGTCTATGTTTGATATGTATGTTTTAGTTTGTATTATTGGTAACCTTATGTGATCTATGAGATTACAACAATCATCCTCTACAGCATGAGCATGATGTTTTCTTTTGTTCCCCTTCTTCTTATGGGAGTGGACCTTGTTCTTAGGACAGTCTTTTGCAAAGTGTCCTATTTCATCACATGTATAACATCTTAATCTAGATAGGTTCTTTCTATTTTTATCTCTATGATGAGGATTCTTACCTTTGGGGTGATGAGCACTTCTTCTTCCTTTCTTAGAGTGAACTGTGAGAGATTGATCTTCACTTCCCATCTTCTCTTCTCGAGCTGCTATCCGTGCTTCTTCTTGAGAACATTCTTCCCATAGTCTGCTGAATTTGACTAACTTCTTTCTGGCACAGTTTCCTTGGATGGATGAATCCCATGACCTAGCAAGGCCATTCAGAGTTGTCATCACAATCTTTGCATTCTCCACTTCTTCATCTATAGCTTCTAATTGTTCCTTGATCCGAGAAACCCTTGTGAAGTAAGACTAGATGGTCTCTACATTCTGAATCTTCACATTCTTCAGTTGATTCCTTAGAGTCATCTTCTGGTTTATAATCTTCCCTTCAAACAATTTGGTTAGGGCATCAAACATAACTTTGGGTGTCTTGAGAGAGGACACCTGTGGGGTAAGGTGATCCTTGATAGAATCAATGATGATCCTCTCTGCCATAACCATATTATTCTTGTGTAAGGCCTTTGTCTCATCTCCCTCTAGAACTGGAACCTCCTCATGGATGTAGGAGTCCAACTCATTTTCTTCCAGGACTAGGGAGATCCTATACTTCCACGCTCGAAATTTATCAGCTCCCTCAAGATTTTCATCAAACTTGGTATGATGAGACATCTTAAACTAAGAACCTCAAATGGAAATACAAGAGATTTAGATATTACCAAGTGAAGATGTCAGATTTGGATTTGAAGCTGAAATCCTACATTACTGGATCAGGAGCAAATTAGGGTTTTGATTTTCCGGAGATATGTCCACCCAAATGCTTTGAAATTTATCCCTAACTTTGATTTTGGGGAGGATATCAATCCAGGCTTAGGCTCACTGAAAAATTTATCTTCTGTGAAAATCCCTACTTTCCGGTAGGAGTGTCGGGTCCAAAACTGAAAAACCTCAGGATTGGATTCTGCTTCGACAGAAATATGCACCCTAAGGAGGAGAGTTATTCCACCTTATGTTTTCTGAAAATACATGGAGAAATATCCACAAACTAGGAAGCCCTAGTTCCCGTAGCTACATAGTGTCTTCTTCTTAGGTTAGCTCTGATACCATGTTAGTTTTTCAACATTAAGCTAGCATTATTTAGGATCTTTAATTGAGAGAATAACAAGTACAGTAATCAAACACAAGAGACAATGAACATAGTGTTTTTCGTCGAGGAAACCATAAATGGAGAAAACCCCACAACTTCCTTAGAGATAGAATCAGCACCAAAACAATAAAAGCCCAAAATAGTAAGTGATCTCCCGATAGAAGTAACCTTCTTCTTGTCTAGCCCTAGTGTCTTCTCCTTCCTCAACTATGCGCTAAACTTGAGTTTGTATGAGTTTTGTGTTAAATAGAGAGTCCAGCTCTCTATTTATACTAATCCTGACATGACTAAAACCCTACCATGGCTGACCTCTACTAGGAGAGTCTAATAACCCTAGTGTCCCAAAGCTGTGGGGAATTTAACCCTTACACAGTCGGAGGGTTACCCACAATGACTTGACATGACTTGTTTACATTATTGATCCTCCCGATCGAAACATCGGGGAATGATAACATGACTCAATTACATTATAGATAAATCCCGGAATAAACATTAGGTCACAATACATAAAATACATAGTGAATACATTCCAAAGCTACAAATACATCAACAAGTAGCTCTACAGTGCAAGGCAATGCATTCAAGGTGATATTTTAGAAATAAACCATCCACACCGGGTCATACCAAGGATAACATGGAAACGAAAATTGTTAAATATCTCTGACACACCCATCAACAACAATTACAACCCTATGATGATGTCAAAGAAAGGAAACCTTCTCACTTTTGTAAATGTCGCACTAGGAGCTCAACTCACCACACAGTTCAACATATGATAAGGGATTTAATCCAATGGATACCACTGCTTCCTAGGTGGGGGGAATGATTCAGATGGATATTTGTGGACACCCACCTATTCCACTAGCTCAAAATAATTTTCCATTTGGCATTTTTCTAGTTACTTTTTTATGGTTTTTTAGGCCCCAAACTTTTGGGGTCGTTTTGAGGCACTAAACAATGTTTTTTGGAGATTCGGGGGGTTAGGTTTATAACAACATGCATTTTCCACTAATTGAAAGAAGTAAATATTAGATAGACCTTTCCAATTGGATATCAAGAACCCAAATGAAAATCTTATGCAAAATTTATGACCCCAATAAGTTGAGTGTTCAACTAACCACCTTAGGGACACAAAATTTATGACGATTCTTTCCCTCATGCTTATGATAAATAGGCCATTTCAGCTTCATTTCGTATTCACCTTTGAATGGATGAGCATAGAATCCACATCTCTTCTCATATATAGCTACCACCATTCTAGTTTTTTTATTTTATATTCTAATCTATTTCCGCTATTTAATAGAATATGTGTTTACTATATCTCTATTTTCCTTGCAATACGTATGTGTATATGGTTCTACTTCTACTCTTGCATTTCATTCTCACATAAATATGGATTAGGTACCACATAGGGATTCCCAAAGTGAGCACATGGAGGGTTAATTAAGCCATAATAGATGTTCCTTGCACTTTGGTAGGGAAGGTACATGAATGTTATCTAGAAAATGGGGGGAACAATGAGATTTAAGGTTTGTTCTACTCTGTGAATGGTGAGGGTAATTGATGATGATGCCATTGGTTTGGGAGACTCATTCTCATAGGTGAAAAATGGTGCACATGAGATTGTCCATCAAGGTGTGAATTTCAAGTGGAGCGCCTAAATATTCCCCTAGTAGGTCATAATATTTGTACACATCTTGGTAGACATCAAAATAAGGGGGTTGGTTGACTTTTCCTATTATGGGTAGCACATTATCAGGGTTGGTGTTCATATGAGGGTCATAGTCGTTAAGTTGGTCGAGGGTGAAAATATTCCCATTAAAGGGAAACATCATGATGCATAATACCAAAGAGGAGACCACCTTCATATCACACATCTAATTATGACCCAAGAGGATATCATAGTCTAGTTGGGTATCAACGAATTCAATATCGATCATGCCCATTTTTCCTCTAGCTGGATGGGGAGGTTATGGTACAATTCTTGTGGTTGAGATGGTTACCCATCATATGTGTGGAGGGAAATAGAAGATGGGACTAACTTAGGTGAGACAAATATTTTCCTAACATTAGAGGATGACACAAGTGGATGCACCTTCATCGATGATGCATTAATGAATCATAATGTTCTTAACTATGACTAGGAGTTGGAATGAAACTAACATAGGTAGTCATGGGTCACCATTGTCAAGTTCGAAATTCATGAGTTGCGATTCTGAAGGGTTGACGATTCCAAGTACATTTAATAGTTGCATTGATTAATACAATATGGGAGCACTTCTAAGGTGGACATACCAACTGGAGACTGAGCTAAGTATTCCAAAATACTGTAATTGTGGGTACATTTCATATGAAGGTTATGAGGGGTATTCCAAAGTGGTGTGTATGGTATCCTTGGTTCCATGTTAGGGGTTAAAATTTGTAAAAGGCCTCTCAAGGGAATGGGGTCCTCCTCTATGATCAGTGAGGGTTAGATTAGTACACCTTTTGGCTTGGGTCTGAAGGTTAACAACTACCGAGTTCATGCAAATATTTTGAAATGAACCATCACTTGTGGGGAAAGGGTTAGGATGTTGAGTGGAACACCTTGATTTGAAAAGGGTTGTTGCAAGACAAATTTTTGGTGAGGAGTTGCATTAGGTTGATGAGGGGATTTTTCGAGTGTCTTCTTTTTCACTTCCACCAACTGTTGTAAGTCGAGGATAAGAGGGAAATGATGAGTGTAATGACCATAACCACCATAGATTGAGAAAGGGTAATTGGTCCTTAGATTTTTATTTCTTCCTTTTTTGGGAGGGATTTCCCCCTTTGCCTTGTTGGTTACTGGGGTTCTGATGCTATTCGAGAGGGGGGTTTCCCCTTGCCCTTGTTGCTGAATCCGATTGTTCTATCCCTTATTCTTCCCCTTATTTTGAGGGTTTGGGGGATTTCCTATGTTAAACTACACAAACACTTGAGTTTGTTGTTGGAAAGAAGGTTGGACTAAATTAACCCCCATATGGGGGATGGAGTTGAACCAATAGGACACATGTATGGATAGTAAGGGTTGTGCCCTGGTGGTGGGATATATGATTGTTGTGTTCCATACGATATGGATGCAGGAGAATATTGTGACATTTGTAGTGGAGGAAATGATTATGATTAGATTGAATTAGGGTAAGAAGAACTATAGGGTCCATACTGTAACTATCCAAATGAAGGATTTAGGATAGTGGTAGGGGGATCCAACATAACGAGATTGGGTGGATACTACTCCACCTAAGGGGGGGGTACATGCATTGGTTGTGGGGTAAATTTACCTTGTGAGGAAAAGGACCCAATAATCCCATCTGTTGAATGTGATGTCTCTACAGTGGGAGGATCTAAAAAATGATGCCAAGGGGCATAAGGGAGGATCGTATATAGGTACCATGATTGTGCTTAAATGAGGTCAAAGTGTTATGCCTTTAGAATGACATATTCCTTATATTGTGGCATGGAGGTTGACATGTCTTTTGCAATAGATGGTTGGAGTGATTTAAGGAACCAAGCCAAAAGGAATTTTGGTTGAATCCTGATTTTGCACAACGTGCGATGGCTACGCTACTCGTGGATTTGGTCTGTAATGTGGGTAGAAGTATTTTTCCAAAATTCAGTGAGAATTTTGAGATCAAGGTCATGGCATGTCGGTAGATAAATGTAAGTGAGTAAGGTGGTGGATATCGTCCCAAAAGTAGTATGGGAATCCCCTGGTAGATTCACATACCATTTCGCAGGTGTACTAGTGAGGTTTCTTTGGAAGATATGGTGTCTCATAGAATACTCAAATATGTTATTGGAGGAACACCATACATGGAATGACATGATATGGTTGGTAGGATCATATCCTTGTTTCCATTCAAACTTAGGGATATAAGGGGATCTTATCATCCATATGGGGACATGTTGCATAATGAGAAATGGGGTCATTGATTAACTTTTTTAAATTAGGTAGATTTAAGTTAGCAATGAATGGTAGGTTTCGATTAGGTGCTACCATCATTTTATGTGTGTTGTTACCATGAGGGGGAGAACACGGATTATGCGATGGTGATATTTATATTCTATGGGGATATGAATATGTTGTGTGGCCTCATCCTAGAGAGGGAGAAAAAGGTGGGGTATTTCATCTATGGGGTGGAAAAAAAGGCTGGATTTTCTCGTGTGACGATGAAGCAAAAGGGTATGAATTCTATATGAACAGAGAGAAATAGTCAAGCAAGGTGTGGCCTCTCTCAAGGATCCAATCTATGTGTCCTGGGAGAGGCCCTGACCTGGTGATATTGCTCATGTACCATGGGGAGAAAATGGGAAAACAACCCTTGAGAGAGGGGGTAGACCTTGCAGTCTATGGGACTTCCTTAGTGGGGTGTTTAGTTCCTCAATGGTGGAATTCTAGTGACAAAGTGAGAGTGATTCTCAGAATAAACATAATTGAACATATGGAGAAATATTCCATCCACAATATATCTAAAAATGGTGCAAGGAGTGAGTGATGCGTACAATGTTGTTTTAGAGAAAATGGGTCCACATGTAGGTTCTTTTTTAATTAATTTTTAGGTGAAATTGTATTTTAGAAAGAAAATAAAGTGTAGATTCCCTAAATACCTAATGTCCTTCCTCTCAAATGTAACTGGGACTTCCAAAAGTACAATTGTTCATGATAATGGAATCCATGAAAGAATTAACTAGTGAAGGTAACAAAGAGATAGTTCTACTAACGATGGGGAACGATGCTCCAATCAACAAGACCTGACAATAGCTCCCAATGGAAATAGATGATGTTAGAAGGTGCTTGCACCCATAAGTGCTCCTTGGTGTTTCCTATGTTTGGCCACTAAGATACCTAGAATGAAGTGTGGATCAGTGGTTCGACCTACACGATATAATGTAATTTCCCTACAATGAGCTGAGTAAATTGTAGAGGAAATCAGGGAAGATACACATTGGCTTTCACCTCCTTCATCATGATGCGCTTCTAATTTGGGTTTTCTTTTAACACTTTCTTATAGTAGGATTTTGATAGTACCCTAAGAGTTGACAATGCTATGTTTCAAAAATACCTAATGAAATTAGATTGGTGGGAATTGTTTCGATTCCTATCCCAATAAATACTAGCAAACTAAAATATTGTTTTCTAACCTCCTTTGGAGGGTTTTAGTTGCTTTAGAATTTACAAAGGTTGATTTTATGGGTCTTGATATGATTAAGGAATGTAAGGGAAGCAATTAAAAGTTCCATTCCTTTTTTATTCACCAAGATCGTATGAAATGCAAGGTCAAGAGCATACTATGATTGAAATCGATTTTAGGTTTCTTAGTGTGTGCAAGTGGTAAAATACACGTGAAGTAAGCAAATTGATTGTTGCAATTAAATCAAGATCATAAAGTAAATACAAATGGACATTTAGATTCAAATATAAGTATGCTAATGGTTCTTTTAAAACATAATGCTTATAATCTATGTGTGCAATGGAGGTATTTCACACTTCTTCCCCTTTTATGATTCACTAAGCTCACACGAGGTGCAAGGTGGAGAGCATACTTTGAGAGTAGAGTATTTAGGTCCCTGCTTGTGTGGAAAAGTGGATTTACACTACTTTCACTAAATATGTAAAGTAATCAAATAAATATGATATATCTTGAAAACTATTAACAACAACGAGGCCCATTGGAAACCTTAAGGTTGGTTACGTAGGTAGATTTCAAGGGACGACCCCTTTAATCTATAATATTAATATAGGTGAGCTAATTACTATTGAATATTATAATAATTGCAAGATAATTATAGCTATTAAAAACCATTCGGGCTGTAAGATTGTGTAAAAAAAGTATAAAGAAAATGAAATATACAACCACAAAGAAAACAGAAAGATAGAGGTGATATTGCACGAAACAAACACTCAATGATGCACAGTTGCATGAGTACAACAAAGAGAGGGCATGCAAGCAGTGATAGGAATAGCTCCACGGGGATAAGTTTATTTACATGTACAATAGTGTGACTGTCTAAGGGATGAGCATGTGGTCTACATGGCTGAGATGTTGGGATCCACATGTCTATGTAAAGAACTAAAATGGATGAAGGGGGGCCAAATTTTTGGGATGAATGGTATGGAAATTTTCACATACAAAGCACACTAAACCAAAAATTATCCACTTAACAAATAAAAAACTTATTTAAGAGAAGTGAACTAACATAAATTGGAGTTGGCTTAAATACTATTGTGAAAAATATTGCACAATGGTGAATTATTCCCACTTGGTGAGGGGAAAAGACTTGTAGTTTGCAACAAGGATTCAATATTAGGTTCCCGTTGTGAAATGGAGGAGTGGCCCAGGTGATCTTGCAAGTGGTTGTTAGTAAAACAAAGTGAAAACAAAGAAAATGGGAAAAAAAACTAAACAAATAAAAATGGGTAGGAATGCAAACTTCAACAGCTAATAGATGTGAAACCACTTTTGTATTGCCAATAGTCAAGAATCTACAACACATAGGAGATGTGAGCTCTAGTGGAGGAAAACAATCTCTCTTAGGTATTTATATTTAGCTCACACTAGATGATAAGTTACTTGAAGAACAAATGAGAAGAACATTTTCCCCTTAGAGGAAGGATGCAAGGGAGATTGGGATATGGTAACAAGAGGGAATAGGTGAGCTATAAGGGAGCTCAATCACAATTCCAGTAGCATAACCTTGATCTGATTTATTATTACAATAACCCTTCCCATGGATTCATTTTATGGGCCAAGAGACAACTAAGAAATAACTATATCCAAATGTGAACCCATTGATCTCCATGATCTAGATCCAAGGTACACAAAGGGGGCCATTCAATGAACCCGAGTGTGTAAGAATAAAAATTTGAATTATTGGAGGTGATGGAGCTTTCATGAGTCTTTAATGTGCTACTGGTAGTTGGGATTCCATCTTTTTTGATAATCACATGGATATTGAAGGAACATTCACACAGGATGCACAATTGTTGGACTATTAATACGCATAATAGTGCACATAAACATGCAAACGACTACACAATTATGTCTTTTGACTAATTCTGGGAATTTCTAGACTTATGTTGTTTCTTGGATTTGATGATGATGTCTTTAGTGGGATGCATGCTATATGTTGGTGACACTTTAATGTGTAAATTGCAAAAATGTTGCTTATGTGTGAGATTTAAGCTTTAATATATGCCCCCTAATGTATGAGGTTTAGAGGGTACTGTAGAGATGATAATGCATGATCATTTCTTTTGTGTTCTCTCTATTGTTCTTGAAAGTGTTTGGAACATAGGTGGATGAATAATCACTTCCTAAGGGGAAGTTTTCTAGTGGAGAGGTAACTAAGAGTGTTTTTTTATACAAATAATGCGGGCATACCCATACTTGTGAAAGTCTACCGAAGGGTATACAAAATAAAGAGATCGAGTGGTCAACTCATAAAATTGATGGGACATGGATGAAGGCTATTTCAAACCATGTGAGAGTACATGAGCATGTAAAGGATGTTTTTTTTCATACAAGAATGATTGTATTTATAAAAAACAGTTGTGTAACCACTGAAAAAAAAACACAGAGTGCAAAGATTCCCTTAGAAAGCAGAAATCAAAGTTCAAAGTGCTACAACTCATACCGAGTTTAATAATTTAGTACTGCTACCCATCTAGTTCATAAATAAAGACAAAAATATATTAAACTACTTAGATACATGCTATTCACTGTGAAACATAGAAAAACCACAAAACAAAAAAATCCAATGAGAGCTTGGATCACTTTTCATTTCCGCCATGATGGGAAGAAGAACCTGTAAATGTAGAAGTCTCCAATTCCACCACCTTGAGCTCCATCTTTTCAAATTTGATTTCGAGATCTGCTAGAAATCCAATCATTGCTTGTTCGATTTGATTGATGGAGTGGGAAATTCCTTTCACAACTGAACCATGTCCTGGTCCACAATTTCTAGGCGATGCCCTCCCTCAGTATCTAGCTGGTGTAGAAACTGATTCATCCTTTTAATCTTATTTGTTATATCTCTTATTTTGGCCACAACATACTGGACCAAAGCTAAATACACCGTATATTCTGAAGACACTTCCATTGTGCAGAGGACAACCTGAATTCTAATAGACTCAACGACTTTGAACTTGCAAGAAAACTAGTAATGGAGATCGTGAGCAATACGAAAACCATGGATAATAACAAGACCATCATTCATAATCAACACAACCATATTCATGGGATGATCTTCCACCTGAATCACATGCAAGGGATGGAACATGATGCAGATGAGATCAGAATGAAGCCTCAGACGAGACTCAGAGAAGAAGCCGAATGTTCGATTAAGCACAATCAAGAAGGCTACATGCGCGAACCCATACGCCTTCATATGGGAATGAGATATGCCACGAGTTGAGGAGCATGTTGCAAGGATCCATGTTGAGGAGGCTTGGAATAAACCCCAAAGACCATAAGCCGCAAACCTATGGGAGCTAACTATAAATGCTGAGACCATTAACCATTAGAATTCCTTTTCCAAGGGTTGAGGAAATATTTGTGGGTTGTTACGCTTTACAATTTAGTTTCCTTAGGACATGAAAGTGTTCAATTTTTCAAAGAGAGCTGGGTAGGATCTGTATTTTCCTGATCAATTGTTGGATTTCCAACTAAGAGGGGAGAGATTTGATTAAGAGATATTGGATGATTAACCTTGAGTATTATACCACTATAAGATCCTCACTACCTTGATTTCTGGATTGAAGAAGACCTTGCCAGAGAGCCAAGGCTTCTATAACATTATTTGTTTCATGTCCGAGTCCCCATGAACTAAGACCATTAACCATTAGAATTCCTTTTCCAAGGGTTGAGGAAATATTTGTGGGCTGTTATGCTTTACAATTTAGTTTCCTTAGGACATGAAAGTATTCAATTTTTCAGAGAGAGTTGGCTAGGATCTGGATTTTCCTGATCAACTGTTGGATCTGTAACTAAGAGGGGAGAGATTTGATTGAGAGATATTGGATGATTAACCTTGAGTATTATACCACTATAATATCCTCAATACCTTGATTTCTGGATTGAAGAAGGCCTTGCCAGAGATCCAGGGCTTCTGCAACATTGTTTGTTTCATGTCTAAGTCCTCATGAATAGGCCATTTCTTGATTTCTGTCTAGTGTGATGAGAACCCCTCCCCCCCCCTGCCACCCATGGATTCCCTTTAGATGCACCATCGATTAATATGATATGTCTTCCCAAATTGATCATCCACCTATCAAGCTCTGCTTCTTCTATCCTTAGTTCCCATGAGCACAATTGTTTTTGGACATTTAGGATTGCTTTTGGTAAAGCAGGGGCAAGACTATGGAGCCATGCTTCTTTGGAGGAGGAAAGAGGGAAATAAGAAGAGTCACTATAGAGGAAGGAAAGGCAGTCTCCTAAAAGGCATGTAACTTTTGTGACAACCTGTTTCATGGAGAAGGATTTCCCTTTGAAGATACGAGAATTCCTTTCCAACCAGAGCTTCCATAAAATAAAATTTGGGAGAGTCAGCCAACATGATTTGATCAAAACATTATTTCGGATTGTGAAAGGATACATGGTATCCCAATTAATAAGAAGGGAATGAATATTTTCAAGGAGATGGTTTGAACTGGTCTTGCTACGTAGGGAAAGGTTCCAAACTTCTTTGGAAAAGGGGCAGATGAGTAACAAGTGCTCAACTGATTCTTCAACAATAAGAAAAAACAGACATTTAGTGGGACCTTCCCACCCTTTCTTCTTTATATTATCTCCAATCAAGATCCTATCATGAGAAAGGATCCAGACAAAAACATTTATTTTGGGAATACTTTTCACGTTCCACACACTTTTCCAAATAGCAGGGTTGTCAGGGACCTACGGATTTTTAATGATATTATAACCAACGACCGAGGTGTAAATACCAATTATTTTCCCCCACCCTCTAGTGTACTTGGTTTTCCTTGATATTGGAGACTTCCATTGGATAATGGATAGCAAAGTTTCTTTTTCCTCAACCAACCGTGGAGGATAGAGAATGTGCCACCCTTTCCAAGTTTTTGATCTATCTGAATTCCATTCTGAAATATCCCATAGAGTGGTAATATTTTGGTTGCGTAGGTAATCTTTTATTTGTTCAGTTCCTTGACATAGGTGGGTCTCCCATTATCGATTCCTTCCAGATTTTGATATGCTTTCGATTCCCTGGAATCCAAGTAAGCTTGGGGGAAAATAAGCCATAAGCCTTCATGAAAATAGCGAAAATAGGTGACCATTTTATTACAAGAGGAGGGTTGTCAAGACATCTCAATCGATTCCCCGAGAAGTATTTTTTCCAAAGAGCTATCTTACACCAAGACGAGCTACCAGTGATTATATTCCATATAATTTTGGCTCCAAGAGCTAGATTCTGGGCCCAAAGGTTTCTGATTTGAATCCCTCATTCTAGCAGAGGCTTTGAGACTTTCCCTTAGCTTACCAATGAAAGTTTTTTATCATTATTCTTTCCACCTTTCCATAGGATCTTCTTGTTGGCACCCCAACAACTTCCCTTCATTTTATGCAAAATAAAGCCCCCCCCCCATGTAAATTTTATAGATATTTAGTTTTTCGTTACTATTATATGCTTTGATTTTGGTTTCATGGTTTCCTTTCTTTGATCATTCACTCCTTGTAATGCTTGTTCTTGGGATTGGGGGATTTAGATGACCTTGGTTGCTTGAATTCGTTTGGCCTTTTGGATGCTTAAATATGCTTGTGTGCGTTTGTGGAGTATTTTTGAAGTGATAGTGTGTTCTGGTTTGCAAAGATCTTAACAACACTTGCTTTCTCCTAAAGATAATTTTTGCAGTATTATAATTATTCTCTTTATAATTATGATTTAATTATGCTCAAATTAATATATCATTTTAGATAAAAAAAATTATGGAATTATTTATTTATTACTATTGTTATTATTTTTTATAATGTTTATTTCATTAATTAATGAAACAACCATAATGTTAATTTCATTATTAAGTTATGAGCATATATATATATATATATATATATATATATATATATATATATTATTCTAAGGAGAAGATTTTATTTTGGATTTTGAGTTCACCTTTTAATCTTTTGGTTGTATAGTGAAGTTGTTATATTAATATTTATAATAATATCATTTTATTTCGCTCAACTTCACTAAAACTACTTTATCTTTCTTAACAAAGGTGTTCTTAAATTAAGAAACTATATTATCTTTTAAAAGAAAGACATTTGAAAATTTACATAAAGATCACTTATCACTTATTACATGTTCACATGATGCAAGCTTAAGTTGAAGGATACGTAAAGGGAAAAGATGTTTAGGTTGAGTCAACTCATTTTGAGAAGGAAAATTGTTATAAAGTTTTAATAAACCTTCTCCCTACTAATTGTTTTCAAAATGATGGTTCAATAAAACATTCGTGACCTTTAAATTTCATGAGGAGTTTTGTTGGATTCCAGCACATTGAATATGAAAGCGTTTAAATGAAGGAATTTCACTTGCATTGTTCTTGGAATAATTTATTTTTCTCCTCAGTAAAGTGGAATTGTAACGTTAAACTAATATTTTTAATCTTTTTATGACAGGTTAAATATCAAGTGATGGCATTTCATATAGATGAAAGTTGCATTTATCCATCATTTAAACGTCAATATAATTGTCAAAGTATCAAATCTGTTGCATTTAAAATAAGACATGATGGTGCATACTTGATCATCCACCTACACACAACTTGTGAAGAATACCATTGTGTAAGAGATCAATATTAACTCATTGAATTTTCCACAATGCCCCCATTGATTACTGGTTACATGTTCATTAATGTATAACAAGAAAAACAAAATGATCCATGTCAAGTTGTTGAGGGGAACTTGCCCCCATTTCAAAAGGGAAACTAGCTCAACGAGCTCAATAAAATCCGGGACATATTCAAAACTTGCCACAATGCATCATAAATATAGCTAGCTATATATGGTTATCCACATTGATATGCATAGCCAGGTGTAGATCGTATTTCCAATTGTCCTTGGAAATTGGAGGCTGCATAGAACTACTGAAGTTACAATTTAAATTTGATCACAGTTCTGTGTCCAATGGATAATTATAATGCATAGTGCTAACAAAAAGTAGCTTGGATTAAGGCAATGAAATTGCAGGGATACTAGAACATTCATGAGTGGAGAACATAGGGTGGATTCATGAAGTGAAAAGGGAAAATTCTTATCTTTGTTTTATTTCATCCTTCAAATTGTTGTTATAATTATCATCATATTGACACAGCTCATGCGTATCTTTCTTTTGGTGGTTTAATATATATATTCGATGTGTATATTTGATGAGAGTTTGGATATGGTTTATTCCTTTTTATTGTTTTTGCAAGTATTTCCTTTTGTTGGGTTAACATGCTCCAAATATTAACACTAGAACATTGAATGGAATGTAGAGATCACAAAGATTAAACATACATTTTATGAAGAAAATACGCTATCAGTTTGCAGATATTCCAATCACTCCAAGTTGTTACCATATTTTGACAATACAATATTACTATCAAAATAAACCACAGTATCATTTGCGGATACAAGCTGATCTTGTTCAAGTTAGAAGTATTTACCATTTGCATTAGTAAGGGAAGAGTAACTATTCTGAATTTTCAAGAGTACATAATAGAATGTGTTGGAATTACCTCATGGAATACAAGTCAAAAGAGAAAAACATACATCTTATTCATAAAAACATATGGAATACATCCGCCATGGAAAAGGGCAAAATTCTTTAACCTTTATACCTTTATTCATTCGTTTATTTTCCAGAGCTATCATTCCATCTTTCTAAAATATCATTTGCTCAAATAATATTGCAATATGATATACTTTTAGTTGTGCAGGATTACAACAGAGACTTCTATTAGATTGCATAGTTTGAAGATGCCACATTGGAAGCCCTGGATAGATCGCTGTACGCTTTTGATATTCGAAGATAAAGGATAAGGTTATAATGGATCAAATGTTTAACTTCATATGATCGTAGTTCAAGCAAGAAGAGATGAAGTTAGCGAATTCATCAGGGAAAAGTGGGGGAACGCTCTAGGAAACTGGGAAAATATTATTTTGTTTTCATTTTTTTGTAAGTTTCTCTGCTAGGGATGGTCTCCATAAACCAGAGAGATGACTGTGTTTCTCTTTCTATTTTGTTTTCTTGTTCCTATGCAAAACTGAGTTTTTCTCACGGAACCAGAGACATAGGTGTTTCCTAAGGATGATACATCAAAACTCTTTTGAAGCTATGGTGCTTTGAATGGACATTGGAACTTGTTCTCACAACTTTGTAAAAAAAAATTTATGGAGTAATTGAAGCAGATTACTTGTTCTGTTCATCATTATCTTCTGTGGGAGTGAAGCAAACTGTAAAATTTTCTTTTAGTTTATGATTCATTTCTTATGATCAAATTATTTTAAAACTTATTTTGAAAGATAGTGATTGTTGTTGCATTTGATCTATCAGCTGATATTGATTTAGTTTGCAGAATCAAAAGAATCTAACATTTTTTTTGTGATCTTAATCCGTTAATTTGTCAGAGTTTTTAAGTTTTTTTTAGCATGTAATAGTTTGATTGTGAGATTGTTCTTCAATTTAAATTATTATATGTTTATCTTTTAAATGCAAGCTGAATTAATATTAATTTTAACTCATACTCTTGGCTGAGATAGCTAGTCTGCATTTAGGTTATCATAGAATAGAATTAGGTGCTACTATTTTCTGCATTTAGCTTAAGATAATCTTTAGCATTAGTTAGTCATTGGGTTAAATTTATTTGATTTGTTAGCAGCTTGGTTTGAGTAAACTTGCCACACACCCACCTTAGAGAGACTCTCTATACTGAGAGAACATCATGTAGGTAGCAGGGCCTTGATCCTGTGGAGGAGATTTACTTTAAACACATAGAAGATTGCATTAAGTCGAGTGTGTGGGCTGTCTTTCCATAAGTTGGTCCCGGGTAGTTTTTCCATCCAACACTTTCTTAGCATAACTTCAATGAGAGCGATAACCCCTTTTAGATCTAAGAGGATGGAGAATTGGTAAATGGGAGTGATGGAGAGGACTGGTTTTATTAATACGAATTTCCCTACTAGATTTAACCAAGAAGAAACTGAGGTGTTTATCCTAGCTTTGATTTTGTCAACAATAGGGAATAATTGGAAGATTTCAGAGTGGACTTGAAAATGGGCACTCCTAGATATTTAAAAGCATCCCAATGTGTCTTCCCCTATATTCCTAGTATTCTAGTGATATTAGACATCTCTCTGGGATTGTGGTTCCACCCAAATATTTGACTTTTCCTATAGTCGATGTGGCTCCCCAAGGCTTCTTGATAGAGGTCAAGATATTTTTTGAAACTCCTTGCTAACTAAATGCTTTCTACTCCAAGAATAAATGTATCATTTGAAAATTGAGCATGATTAACATCCTTGACCCCACAAGAAATACATATTTCTATAAGATCATTGTTAAGCTAAATACGGTCGAGCTGAAAACTGAGCACTGAATCTTGAATGTCATAGAGAAGAGGAGAGAGAGGACATCCTTGTCGAAGACCCTGGGAGGCTTGGAAGAATCCAGTAGGTTTCCCATTAATAGGGGGGGAATCCAAGGGCCTATGAAACAAGCTTGATTCCGGTTGATAAAGCATGGATCGTAGCAAAAGCGGTGCAAAAACTGAAAAATGAACTCATGTAGTACTCTATCAAAAGCATTAGCTAAATCCAGCTTGATGATAATACCTTTTTCTCAGTGCTGGAGGCTAGAATGGATAGTTTCTTGGACAAGAATGATGTTCTCAGCGATATTCCTTCCTTTTATAAATCCAACTTGATTCTTAGGGATTATGGAAGATATAAAATCTTTGTTCCTCTTAGCTATGATTTTGGTGATTATTTTATAACCAATGTTGCAGAGAGAAAAAGGCCTTAAATCGATCAAAAGAGGTGGCCCCTTTTTCTTTGGGGATAAGGACAAGGAAGGCAGAGTTAGTACTACCCCCAATTTTGTTGCAGGCTTGGGATTTCATTACCATATTATGGAGATCATTCTTAACAGTATTTCAACAAGCTTTGAGAAACCTAACGGTGAAACCATTCGAGATTGGAGCTTTATTGAGATCCATGCTATCAAGGGCCATTTTTATTTATTTCTTCAAGATGGGAGCTATGAGGGTCCTGTTTATTGAGTGATTGATCATGGAGGGGACCAAGTTAAATACTGGGTGATTTGGGAATATCCCTGGATGGTTTTCTTCAGTATAGATGTTCCTAAAGTGATCATGCACGGCCTGCTTAATTTCTTCAAAATCTCAGACCATTTTACCTTGGATCTGAATTTCCTTCACAAATTTGAAATGATTATGACCTTAATATTGTTTATGGAAGAATCTAGTGTTTTTATCCCCTGCATTGAGATGGAGGCATCTTGACTTCTGTCTCCAATACTCTTCCTATGTCCTGCAGGATGCATGCAGGATACAGTGAAGAGAGGATTCCCTTTCCAATCTTCCCACATCCATAGAATGAACTTCTTTCCACCTTTGATGCTGATCCAAATTCTGTTGGGATTTGATTCTTTGCATGGAAGGTGTTTTAAGGGTCTTAGCCCAGGGTTTGAGAGAAACCTTAATCTATCTTCATTTTTCTTCCCACACAAAGAAATGGGAGCCTGAGACCATATTATTCCACACTAATTGAACGAGATCTTGAAATCCTTCTTTCTTGATCCAATTTGGACTAAAACTAAAAGGAAGGGGGCCTAGATTCTTCTCCACAAATAATTCCAAAAGGATCGGCTTGTGGTCCAACATGCTGAAGGGAAATATGGAAGAATTGACCCTAAAACCAAGCAAGAGTAGGGATTGTTGAACCAGGAACCTATCTAGCCTTGCTGGAATGTTTCCACGATCAAGTCTTCTGTTGGACCAAGTGAAGAGACGGAGATCAGGTTTAATGTCTTCTAGGTCCCAATCCCTCATAATGTATTCTACTAATTCTCTGTGGGGGTCTATGACAATTGAGCGCCATTTTTCTCTTTGACGAAGAGGGTAATATTGAGGCCCCTATTAGAATAAGGTTCTTAGGATGAAGAGAAATAAGAGTGCCCTAAATACTTTACCAACACTTTTTTTTCTGAAAATAAAGTAGGAGCATAAATGTTTATGATTCTTACCAGATGGCCTAAATCTTTGTGATGAAAGCTTGATAGAATCCAATTCATGCAAAAATAGGTATGAAAAAGCTCAAAGGAGGTTGACTTCCATAGCATACCCAGCCATCTTGAGGCACCCCTAGCACTCATTGCTACTCCTTCACCAGTTTTCCAAAAATATTGACTTGTTTGGAGGAAATCAACTTCCTCCATTTTCATCTCTTGGATCAGGAAGATGTTGAGATTGGATATATGAATTAAGTCTTTCACTTCTTCAAGTTTTATCCTACTTCCTAAACCCTTGCAATTCCAAGAGACCACCCTCATTATTTACCTTTTGAGAGATGGGAAACCCCTTTGGAGGCATGGCCTTTTTGTCTTATAGATCTAGGATTCATCATAGATTTGATTGTTGATTGGGCACCAAGCAGTTTATCTCTATAGGTGGATTCATCCCTGCATTCTTTGTCTGATTTCCTTCCTCTTTTATCTTTTTTTTCGCGACAACTAGAGATGCCTATTTCACCTTCCTCTTCCTTGGACGCGTCCTCCTCTGAAGTTGGATCTTTTGATTCCGGATGGAATATCGATTTCTAAAGGTTGCAATTGTTAGGAGGGCCTTTCTCTTTTGATCTAGGATTTGATGGTGATGGGACCTTCCCTAGTTCTTATTCACCCAAAGTTTCTTATGATTCCAATCTATTTTGTCTAAAGTTCCTTCAAGGGATGTGAATTTTTTTCCTGCCTTTGGTTGGAATTTTTGAGTTAGATCTTCCTTCCTGGGATTCAAAGGATCATGATTTATCCCCTCTCTTTTCTAAGCTTGTTTAGGATTTGCTCTAGCCCATTTGGTTTGGATCCATCCTTCTTGTGCTTCTTTTTCTACTTGTTCTTAGGGAATATTTGGGCATTTCTTCTTAAAGTACCCGTATTCGTGATAGTGCCAACATTGGAATGGAAAATGTTTGTAATACAATTTTTGATAGTGCTACCATTCTCCCATTGTTAACTTGATAGCTTCTGGTAGACTAGCTTCTAGATATACTTCAACACATACTCTTGTACAAGAATAGTTTTCTTTAGTATTGGATTTATCAATATATGTGCCAAGTTTGTTACCAATAGTTTGTAGGGAGGACGTGGTCCAGTAGTGGATCAATAGGTATGGAAGAAAAACCTAGACCGACACAACATTAGTTACATCCATAGTAGGATCAAAATATGGATTCCATCGATTTAGATAGATGCCTTGTGGACCCATGAATTAAGGCCCATTGCGAAAAATCATATCACGATTTTCCTTGGAGATAAACTCAAAAAGAAAGAAACCCCAACCTACCACGTAGCAGGTAACGCTATTGGAGATAAGGGGTCTCTGGTTTTTCTGGATCTAGTTGTCAATTGACTTGGGGGAAGGACAAATTCTAGTGAACTAACCAACTAGATCATGGTCTGCCAAAGAAACTACAATGTGCATGGGATGTTGTGACAGAATGTTGATAGTTGGAATCTCATCTAGCTTCTTCATAAATTTTGGGATGGGCGCAGATCCAGTTTTCAGATTTTTCCCAGAGACCAGCTTATTAAATGCTTCGGAGTGTTCATTGGAGGAAGGCGACTGCACACCACCTTTGGCTCCGTTCATGGTTGGATATCCATGTCGCAACCCAGATCCAAATGCAACTACGTTAGGGAAGATAATATATGACATATCCGCTCAGCTCGTAGAGCATTCCTGTAGATGATGGAAATATTGTTCCAAAATCAAAGTACATTGTTACTGTATATATTATGAACATGGAAAGGATGTTACTAGTGTCGAAGAAGCAGAATTTCTAAAAATTAGAAGAATCCCATTGGGGTGGGGATCTAGAATACTGGTGAAGTCACTGAAGGGGGAGATATTTGTACTAGATGTATTGATACCATGATTTTCAAGCATGAGCACTTGTAACTTTGAAATTTATGACTCCCCATGATGTGATAGATGTGCTGACATTGAGCATAGGGGATACCAATAAGTTAGGGACCATTAATGACTCTCCCTACTTAGTTTGAGGTTGTATCTCATATTGATTTAAAGGGATCCCAAGGTACGTTTGTAACTACTTAATCTCTAAAAATATAAGGATTTGATGTTGATCAGAGATAAAGAACCTGATAAGACAAGGGTCTTATATTGTGAACCATGATCATGATGTAACCATTTATGGGACTTATTGACCCAACAAAAGATTGGTTGGTAAGCACGGGGTTCATAAATTCCTTTGATTGATGTAAAATTGGGGAGTAACTAATGACATCATTCTTCAAAGTATAGGGATAGAGTGTAATGGAGGGAGACACTACAGATGAAGAGATTTTTCGTAGGAACAATTATGAGGGAATGGTGACAAAAAAAACACACAATTTAATGGATAAGGAGACTCAACTACATCAATGAAAGGTGACCATGGGGTTGTTGAAAAAATAATTTAGGGGTTTCCATAGTTTTAAGTGTGTTGGGGAATTGTTTGTACATAAAGAATAATCGGTGGGGTTCCCATAGGTCTAGGTGCATTGGGGGACCAACGTTTATTATGAGTAGGATTCCCATGGTTTTTGGTGAGTTGAGGAATCAATATGATGAAAGATAGAGTTCCCTTTGTTTTGAGTGAGTCAAGGAAACTTTTCCAAAATGAGGTGAGGATTTCTTTGCAAATGCGAAGATGGGTTCCCCATGAATAAATGCTATGCAAGTTGTTCCCGTGGGAATAACTAAATAGAATTGGTTGCTTCAAAGTGACTAGGGGCCATTGTTTATTTCATGGAGGTGTTGATACAAAGAATATTGTATAAGGACAACCTCTCATGAGGGTATGAGTGGTTAATTATGAATCTTGATTGTAACCTTTGTTGAGGAATTTGGTGTCATGATTGTTGAACGTGGGGGAGTAAATGTGCAACTACAAAATGATAAACTAAGGGTAGCTATTTTCACTTTTGGGGAAAATTCCTCAAAATTGGGAGAGTCGACATCATCGGTTCAAAATAATGATGGGGTTGCAATGGTGTGAACACGCATGGAGAACAAATGCTTATTCACAGTAATGATGTTGATGGAACATCAAGATTGGAATTTGGAGGACTCTATGGGATGTCATCTTATTCTTATAATGCAAAAATGATGGTGGGCCTTGCAGTTATCAAAGGGGCGATACTTGTAAATGCACAGAAGATGGAGGGAGGATGGTTCTTATATGCTAGTTCTGTGATAATACATGTGATAGGAAATCTACATCAATGTGACTGAGGTTTGAAAATGTTCATGTTCAGGTAAGGACCATACAAACATGATGCAAATACCCAAGTGTAGTAAATGACATGACAAAGTTATTGACAATGCATAAATAAAAACCAAAACATGACGCACTTGTGGAGTGTGTGGGATTTTTATGGATAAAATATATTCATATGCAACCCATTGATAAGGTTTTTGAGGGTTATTCCTTGAGGATTTTGAAAAATATATGCCCCATTTGGGAGACTTTGTTTAATGACATATGATCTTTTCCACTTGGATACGAAT
Source organism: Pseudotsuga menziesii (assembly GCA_001517045.1). Classification (NCBI taxonomy): domain Eukaryota; kingdom Viridiplantae; phylum Streptophyta; class Pinopsida; order Pinales; family Pinaceae; genus Pseudotsuga; species Pseudotsuga menziesii. Next base: position 691,449 of record LPNX010385361.1, on the reverse strand, counting down.
TTCCATGGTCCTAGTTTAGAGTCCTTTTTTGCATTAAAAACTAGGACAAAGCCACCTTCACTAAAGTTACTAGGGTGGACTTGATGAACATAATGTGCCTTGGATTGAAGCTTCTTGCCCTAATTTTGTTGGAGAAAGTCTTATCTTTCTTTTTCTAGGTTCTCCAAGGTGAATAATTGTTTCTCTAACTCGGAAGTGTCGGGAAGCAATTACATTGTTGATTGGAGAGTAGGTATTTGGCACTCAATAGGTAATACTGTGTGGTGTCCCAAGTCTGGTGTACAGAACCGAACACTCTCCAATTTTGTTAATTATATTAAAATTTCTGAACTTGAATTAATTTATACAATGACTTCTATGACTAGGAAAATAAGGGGTTTATTCTAGGAAATTTTGCAGACAAAAGGAGTGAGAAGAGGGAAGAAACCAAAGAAAATCAGATATTGAATTTAATCTCCCATAACACATTTATATCTGGTTCCATTTAGTGTTCAGATTCCGCACTACGGAAACTTACTACCACGCTTCTGGGCAGCCAAACCGTGCAACTAAGGAGAGTAATTCAGTCTGTTTCAACCAGGGGATTCTGGAAACTTGCAGAGGTTTATTCCAGAATTAATATAAAATAAATAAAGGATTTATATATTTCATTTATGTTCTGGAAATTTCTAATAAGTTTTGGGTGAATTTGGGATTTTTGGCAATTTTGGCCAAGGAGAACCCTGCGCAGAGGAGGATGCAAAAGGGTGGTACGATCCAAACCAAAAATGGTTCTGGAGATTGATATGGTAATTTTGTCCTATTAATGACCTAAAAGAATTGATAGAGCTAAGTTTGAGTTTACAGAGCCTATATTGCATCAATTTCAGTAAAACTAGTTATTAAAAACTAGTAATCTAGCTAGGGTCTTAAAAAGACTATTAAATCATCTTAAATTCAATTCTGTGAAACCTGAGATTTATAACAGAGATAAATATGGGTTCTTTGAACATGAAAATTTATTTCAATCCCTTCCCAATCATGAAATATTCATTACAACACTCACATTCACTCAATTCCCCCATACACTGATAAAATAGGATATTTTAATGAAACTGAGATGATATTCTTCAGGGTCTGAGATATCTTGACCTGATAAATCTAATGTTCAGAAGATACTGACAATACAGAATAGAAATATCATTATTTACTGACCATTACAAGAGGATTCCAAAATTAAGGGGCAGGAGGCCCGAATCTTGACTAGCAAGGGGCTGTGAGCATAGGTGAAGCATGGGCTTCACTGGAGCTCGACCTGAAATTGATGGAGGCTGTAATAAATTCTGGAATAAGCTTCAATGGCTGACATTAGCACTCCATAAACCTGCAATAGATAGAAATGGAGATGGAAGAGAAGGGAGGAGGGATTTGGGGATCATCACCCAATGGTCTGAGGCACAACACTCAGACAGTATGCTCACATAGCATAACCACAATGTCAAATCATCCAAACTGAGTCCATGGGGTTGAATTCACCTTTAATAAAGTTTTGAGTGACCTTCTTAGCAAGTGAGGATCCAAGGTGACCTGTGAGATCAAGTCAACCCTCAACAAACCCTAACCCTAGCCACATAGGTGCCTCCTTTGGGAAATTTAGCAAGTAGGACCATGTGAAATTATTTCCAAGTTCAAATCTTCCTTCATAATTAGAAACTGCACCCTCTCCAAGTCAAAATTTACTTCTTTTGAGTTATGCCACCTTTTTTTTCTTTTCCAGACTCATAAGGAAACTATTCTTTCCTTTGAAAACTTTCTTGCTTTTCTCTAACTGCTTTTCTGAGCTCCATAAGAGGCAACTGCGCCCTCCTTTGAAAAACTTTCCTGCTTTATCCTTGACTATGTTTTTCCTGCTTTTTGGTACTTTCCTCTTTGTTTCCTATGGCAACTTTTGTCATAGTGTTCCCTCTTTCCTTCCTTGTCTAGTAGACTTTCCCAATGGACCCCACCTGACTAGGAAGCTTATTTACACCTCATTAATTAGAAATAATAATTAAAATGGAAAATAAAACTTAGATACATGCCTTATTTAATTAATTATTACAAAATTTCCCTAGGGAGCATGATTAATATCAAATTGAGCCCCTCCTAGGAGTCCAGTATGGTCAACACTTTAATGGCCACTTTGAGGGGACATGACAGTCCTCCCCTCCCAAATCTTCTTGTCCTCAAGTAGAAGCACCAATAAGTGTTGCAAATTTGTCCACCATGTTTCTGCTGCACCACTCTGATCATAGTCATTGCTTTGATGCCACTTCCTTTAGCAAAATCGCCAACCCAATTAAAGTAACTAAGTAGAATTCCTGGATTCCACTGCCTCCTCTTCAAGGACCCAATTTTTTCTGCCACCTTTTGAACTTTGTCATTTCTAAGAATGCCTGGATCCCATGGTTTTATCTGCCTCCTTCAACCCTGTTACCACCTAAGTTGTACTTAGTGGTTTTTATCAAGTGAGCCTGGTGAATCGGACAGGGTTAACTTTTTCGGACTGCAAAATACCTTTGGAAGTACTTCTGGGAAGTGCTTGTTGTACTATATCACATGTTCATACCCCATGGGGGGATTGTAATAAATGTTCTAGCATGATAGTGTATGTAAAAGACTCGGTCTCTTATACTTTATTTGTCAATCTGATCAGCCCAGGGTGTTTTTTCCCTTGGTTATTATTGGTTGTTGAAGAAACGAATGATAATTTCTGAGTTTTTCACTCCATACCTCCAAAGTTGGGGTGGTTGGCTTGGAATTTAGGCCTATTGAGGTTATTAGAGTCTATGTGTCAATGTATAAGCATGCTAGACATCATTGTTGAGTCATATGAACATGTCTAAGTCCCCCTAGTTTTTTTCAATTTTTCAATTTTTTTTAATTTTTAATTTTTCAGTGTTTTTTATTAAAATTTACTTTTTCCAAAACTTAGGCTATTTTTTAATAGTTTAATTGGAAAAATGGATTTTGTAATAAAAGTGGGCCAAATAATCAGTTTCACTCATGTAGGTGCTCATTTTCAAGCTAAGAGCACCATGTAAACCCATGGACCCACTATTTCCTAAGTTTTGAGTGATTTTCCATCACTTAGGTCAAAAAGCCCCAAAAATAAATTATTGATTATTTTAATTAATAAATTGATGAATAATGGAGCAAATCCAAAATCATAAATCAGTGGATCCTTAGCCGATTTGATTGAAATCAGTCAGATCTGAAGCAGATTGACTGGATCTGACAAATCCTTGACTGAAGGAGGGGATCAAATCAGATCCAGAGTTGATCTACAGCTGTCTTCATGGGGAATTGCACCCTCTCTCTCTCCTCCACATGTGTGGACTCTCCTGGATGCTCTGTGGACTGATGTGTCAGTGTATGGGTTGATGTGTCATCTCAATCAAGCCCTCGGTTGATAAGTAGGCTCAGTTCAGCTTCAGTTCTGCATTGATGAACTCTCTCCGTCAGTTGATTTCACTTGATTCCACGAGGAATTGCGCCCCCCCGGGCTAGATGGCCTGTAATTTGTATATATCCTGCTTGAGGCTCCCTCTTCCAAGCTAGTTAGAGCTAGACTGAAGGGATTGCCATTGTAACTCTGTATTTGATCATAATTTGTGAATAAAGAAGATTTGGAGGCTATACTGTGTAGTGCATGTGTATGTGTGGATTCTCAGTGTTATGCTGCGGATGTGGTAGCTGCAATTTCTTACCAAATTCTGTGCTGCTTCTGTGTTCTGGCTTCAAGGATTCGACTGAATCTAGTAAGGGTGTAAACTAGGAAAACTATATTGCTTGATCTTGTTTATCCATATGATGTATGCTCAAAAATTTCAGTTATATGCTTAAATTAGGTTATTTTGGCATGATCTTTCATTTTTGTTGCTTTATACATCTATATCCAGATCTCACGAGGTGTGTGCAGGCTATTGTTATTTAGTTGCAGGTTCCCAATTGGATGAAGGTGTGGATCTAGATTGACTCCATTCCTATCCAATAATATCAATACTCTGTCCCTCAGCACTCCACAAAATGGCCTCCTTTCAGCTTGCTCCATTCAAGCAATGATCCGACCTTCTCTCCTGTTCTTCTCATTTCTATAAAAAATCAACATTTTTACCCAGTTACTCTATTAGTAGCTTTAATTTTGCTTAGATATATCATATTAAAAGTAATTCCAACATATATCTATCTTATCAAAGCCTATATTCTAGATCTTGCACTTAAAAAAGTTTCATAAGCATTCTAGATCTAGCTTTAGGGAAATCGTCTTTTTGCATGAAAATTTAAAGAAAACTTGTAGATCACATGCACTAGATTTCCTTTCGCTGTTATAAAATTTAATATTCTGCAATATCAGTGCATATTTAATTGGCTGTACAAATATAAATCCAAGATCCCAAGGAAATCTTGCTTTCCTTGGTTCCTTTTTCGCCTATTTAGCTAGTTTTAACTTCATTTTTTTGAGATAAGGTAGGCTGATCCAAAGGTACTCTTAAAGTGATTTTGGGCATATCTTATTCTAACATGATCAATTTATTTTATTATGTCTGACATAAAATAAAGGAAGCTTCTGTCTGAAGTGGCCTCAAGAGCGTTCAAATCCCCCCAGGGGTCTCCCTTTTCACTAAAATCTTAAAATTTTTGAAAAGTTGTAAGATCTTGGTTTCAACCTATATAAGGACCAAGAAGTTTCTAATATTTCTGTTTTCTGAATTGTAACCAATAATAAATAAAATTATTTTTGGAATAGGCTCTTTCGAGCCCATTCCCCATCCCCCCTGGGGGGATTTGCGTCCGTGTCGTTTTCGTCGTTTTCTGCTTATTTCTTTTTTAAACTAGAATTGATCTAATTTTCATGGTAGTATACTCAATTTTATTATTAATTTCATATTCCACTTTTTTTTTTTCAAAGTAATCATAATACTTACCCCATGATTTCCCGATTGACCCGAAAGGGGAAAGAGATTCGTGGTAGGACTAATTAGAAAACTAGAATTGTGGATCTATTTTATTTTTCAATCATTTGTTTTCAGATATCATAAAATTAACCCCTTTTTGATTTCCCAATTGAGATCCACTTGGATCGAAAGAGGTTCCTGGAGGGTTGTCGTTTAAACAAGAACATCCAGTTTAAAACTTACTAAAATTTACAAGACTCCAGTGTGTATGCTTTGCACTTGGGTGTGGTTCATTTGATCAGTCAAGCTGTATCAAAATCACTTGGGTGACTAGTATAATTAGGACTCACTCTCCCCAACTGACAAACCATCAGGTGAAAATCCAATACCTAGATCAAACCTTTTACGGTGGCAAAATACCCAAAGGAAGCGGGAACTTCTGAAAAGTGACCTCGGGGCACCGATCTCTGTCACACCCTAACGGGTGCGTTATGAAAAATAGCCCCAGAGACTCCATTTCAGCCCACATATTCCTTGCAGGTAGCCGTGAAGGTTTAGTTTTGGACATACTCCAAGTACTCTCGGGTATATCTGGAGTCCCCCCCTTCACCTAATTTTAATCAACTCACACTTCATTTTTAACTTAAAACATACCAAGAGGCAATCACAAAACACTCACTCCAAGAACATGCAAGTACATTGTTTCTATTTTTGACTCCATTCTAAGGCACTGGTTATTTTCTTGATATATATATATATATATTGTGTCTCAACATTGTGCTTTCGTGTGTTAATCTTTTATATATTTCCATCTTTTATTATCTATAATTAAATTCCAAACTCCTAAGTAACTCAGTCAGTTTCAACATCACAACACTAAGTAATCATCCTTAGTAACTTAATAGGGTCTACCCCCCTTGGCTCCGTTAGGATTTGAGCCCAAACGGAGGAGTCAAGAACAAGGTGACATCCTTGACTCGAGACTTGCCCCCAAGGACATACCGAGTGGCTTCAAGATTCCTGCCATGTGACCGAGGTGTGTGAAAGGTGACAACACAACCATCAATAAAAACAACAAAATTTTATCATTGTAGAGGAGGAAAATGAGGTTATGAAAATCATACAACCATACTGGGAGCTCATCTCTCCCCATGCCAAACTGAACATTTTTTAAACTCTCCCACCAAACATGGAATTCCTGATCTGCTATCTTTGTTCTGGTGCAAGACCTCAACATTATTCTACTTGTTCCACCAAACTGACTCAAGTGGAACTTCCATTCATATCCATGCATGATGAAGACATCAAACAGATGCCTCTGATGTTTCATGTACACATAGAAAGGTAATCGTGAAATTTTCATACCACATGGCTGAACCATTAAGTCATCAATGGAATATGTGGGAGCCTCCTGCTCCTCATGTGGCATCAATAGGAAAAATCCCTTCACCCAATTTTCATCCCTATGTGTGCCTGTTGAACTAGAAGTGTGGACTGATTTATAGTAAAACAAACCTCTGCAATATGTGCCCACCAAAGGTGTGGATACATCAAACCCATCATTGGCTGGTCCAACACAAGGTATCTCTTCTGACTCTTCACTGAAAACATGACTCCTTCCATGAGAAAATTCATCCTTTCTCGAGCAATGGGCATGTGCTTGGAACTCATCATCTGCATCCCAAAATTCCTTAAGCACAAAGAATTTAGAATGCACCTCATGTGCATGTGTATGGTAGGTATCCAATGGCTGCAAATTAAGTCTTTGCAGCTTCCCACATGTCATGACAATTCCATTCACACTAAAGAACTTATTGCAGAAATTAAACGCTTTACCTCCCACATCCTTTATTCCCAAGGTGTCTCTATCCACCCAATCAATTGATGAGCAAGGAATTTTGTTTTTTGATCCATATGGTATGTGATCAGCCACCTCCTCTGGATCAGATTCTACCATCCATAACGAGTTGTCAGAATGTATCTCTTCCCAAGCATAGGTGTTAGACAACCCTTCATTGGTGCAAGAAATTCTAGTACATCTTTTATCCTCTATTTCTGTGATAATTTTAGCTACCCAATCCCTGAATAGATGATCATGTTTGCTTTTTGATTCAATTGAAATGTCCTCAGCCATATTTCTCATAGCTAAGAACTCCTTTATGCTCTTCTGCATACCAACAGGTGTTTGGCCAAAATAATCTTCATCAGGGCTCTTTACAAACACCTGCAAATCTGCTCCTCCCTCATGGTTGTCCTCCACATGAGGTCCCTCAATTATACCCAAAACATTTTGTTCCATGAAACATGAAAGGTGTGACATTTTCAAATCATTTTGAAGTTGACAGATCTGTAACTTTGACTCTCTAAGGATATCTGTGTGCTCTTCAATAAGTCAATAGTGATATCTAACTTATTGGTGAGCCTTTCTACTTCTTCTTCTTCCTTCTTAACTACACAGTGATACATTTCAGCCATTGTGAGGAGATGGTCTCTATCAGACAGTAGGTTCATATAGCTCTCTTTCATGTTGGCCATTCCTTCTTTCAGTTCTATGCACTCCTCCAGTAAGTATTCTCCTTCCATTTCTCCTCCAGAAGATTTCCAACAACATCTAGCCACCAAGGCACTGATGTCAACAAGGTTTTTCAGGCTTCCTTAATCTTTTCTCTGTCCTCCTTGAGTGGTCCACTCAAATGATGTGGCTCACAAAGAAGATCCTAGACAAAGTTTCCTTCCTCTAATAGCTGACATATAATACTACTTTTCTTGTGGTATGGATCCACAACACAAAACTCATTCTCATCAAACAAGTCAGCCTTTGAATTTTCTGCAAAATCACTTCCCTGGTGTGAAGTAGAGGGTATCTCTAAAGGCTAGAATGACATGTGATATTTACAAGGATCAGAAAGAATATCATGCCTTGGCATTTCAGCTTCATCATGCTGCAAGAGAGTCCAAAATTCTGAACTGTGCTCATCTCTCTGCATCAGATTTTTCTCCTTCAACTTTACTAGTTCACACCCGACTGGTGGGGGCTTGTCTTCCACTTCATTGGGAAGTTCTGATGATGTATTTTCCTTACCCCATGCATCATATATTTGTGGGTGTACATGGATGCTACGAAAATCATACATGTTACTGTCCATGTTTTTTACCTTATCATCTTTCTGAAGGGATACTAAGGTGGCCTTCTCCTCCACCAATTTTCCTGGTTCACACCTAAGCGGTGTGGCCTTTTTTTCTTCTTCACTCCGTGGCTTAGGATGCGACTGTAAATCTGATTTTTGTACCTCTTTTGGATCTGATCCAAAATATGTCTCACCAACCATACATGAGCGAAAACCTTGAGCAGTGATATGGAGATCACCCACCCCAAAACTTGAAGTGCCTTCATCTTTGACTCCTTCACCTATGCAACCACCTTGTGCTGATTTGCACTTCACCTCATGGATCTTTTCTTTTCCTTGATCACTTGAATAAATAAGTGAATCATGTCCTTTTTCCAGGATTGAGAATGGATTTGGGACCTTTTCCTCCTCTTCATCCTTCCCATCGAGATGGTTTGGACCAACCAACCCTTCTTCTTTTTCCTCATCAATACTTCCATTAGAAGCACTACATGTTTCCTCCTATGGAAAGTTTATGACTTGCTCCTTTGAAGGGTGGTTTGTCAGTGGCTCTTGATTTTCCAAGAAAGTTGATGAAACTTCATTCTCTAGAATAGTACTCATGTCACCACTTTTGGAATATCTACTAAAATTAAACCCAAACAATCTCATAATACTTGGACCAACATATGTCTTTGATGCATCTTCTCTTTTGGGTTTTCTTTCTTCTTCCTTACTCACATAGTTGGAACATCTGGGTTCCTCTACGGATGATTTGCTGGCATTGAAAGAATTCTCATCCACATCCTTGGGATCAAATCCAAATCTGAAATAAAAATAATCTTTGAAAGGAATAAATTTACAAATATTTCCCCCCAATGCAAGATACTCTTTGTAGTGCTGGGGCAAGTTTTCACTTGCATCTATCATCTTTGCTAAATTCTTATTAGGATTATCCATTGATGGTTCAGCCATTCTATATTCATAATCCTCATTTTCACAAAAGTAAACATCATGGTCTCTTGAAATTTTCAATCCATCATCAACATAGATCACCTCTTCTGCGTCAATCACTGGTAGCAACCTCATGGTTGCAATTTTGACTTACTGATCTGCAATGTTAATCAACAGAGAGCCTTCTTTCCACAGGAGTGGAGGAAAGTGATCTGATACCACTATGGTGTCCCAATTCTGGTGTACAGACCCGAACACTCTCCAATTTTGTTAATTATATTAAAATTTCTAAACTTGAATTAATTTATACAATGACTTCTCTGACTAGGCAAATAAGGGGTTTATTCTAGGAAATTTTGCAAACAAAAGGAGTGAACAGTGGGAAGCAACCAAATAAAATCAGACATTGAATTTCCTCTCCCCTAACACATTTATATCTGGTTCCATTTAGGGTTCAGAGTCCGCACTACGGAAACTTACTACCACGCTTCTGGGCAGCCAAACCGTGCAACTAAGGAGAGTAGTTCGGTCTGTTTCAACCAAGGGATTTTGGAAAATTGCAGAGGTTTATTCCAGAATTAATATAACATAAACAAAGGATTTATATATTTCATTTATTTTCTGGAAATTTCTAATAAGTTTTGGGTGAATTTGGGATTTTTGGCAGTTTTGGCCAAGGAGAACCCTGCGCAGAGGAGGATGCAAAAGGGTGGTACGATCCAAACCAAAAATGGTTTTGGATATTGATATGGAAATATATGCCTGTTAATGACCTACAGGAATTGACATATCTCAGTTTGAGTTTACAGAGCCTATATTGCATCAATTTCAGTAAAACTAGTTATTAAAAACTAGTAATCTAGCTAGGGTCTTAAAAAGACTATTAAATAATCTTAAATTCAATTCTGTGAAACCTGAGATTTATAAAAGAGATAAATATGGGTTATATGAAAATGAAAATTTATTTCAACCCCTTCCCCATCATGAAATATTCATTACAACACTCACATTCACTCAATTCCCCCATACACTGATAAAATAGGATATTTTAATGAAATTGAGATGATATTCTTCAGGGTCTAAGATATCTTGACCTGATAAATATAATTTTAAGAATATAATGACACTAAAGAACATAAATAACATTATTTACTGACCATTACAAGAGGCTTCCAAAATTAAGCGGCAGGAGGCCCGAATCTTGACCAGCAAGGGGCTGTGAGCACAGGTGAAGCATGGGATTCACTGGAGCTCGACCTGAACTTGATGGAGGCTGTAATAAATTATAGAATAAGCTTCAATGGCTGACATTAGTGCTCCATAAACCTGCAATATATAGAAAGGGAGGTGGAAGAGAAGGGAAGAGGAATTTGGGGATCATCACCCAATGGTCTGAGGCACAACACTCATAGAGTATGCTCACATAGCATAACCACAATGTCAAATAATACAAACTGATTCCATGGGGTCTAATTAACCTTTAATAAATTTTTGAGTGACCTTCTTAGAAAGTGAGGATCCAAGGTGACCTGTGAGAGCAAGTCAACCCTCAACAAACCCTAACCCTAGCCACATAGGTGCCTCCTTTGGGGAATATAGCAAGTAGGACCATGTGAAATCATTAGAGGAAATTTGGGGTCTAAAATGGGCCTTATAAGAAAATGTGCCAAAATAAGTTTTTGTGAGTTGGAATTCAAGAACCAATAGAATTTCAATAAAATAAGTCAACCATAATGGTTGAATTGACATATTTGTCATTAAAAAAAAACTACTTTTTTTGTTCGTATTTTCAACATATCTCATTGTGTTTTTACTCAAATTTCGATCAAGAGAGCTCGTTGGATGTGGAATTTGATTCTTCATCCAACGAGTACCTACACTACATACTTTTGATGGACCCCGCTACCCCAAAAACAAGAAATACCTGAAAAAATGTGATGATGACATCATCATCACGTTTTCTCAGGTATTTCTTGTTTTTGGGGTAGCGGGGTCCGCCAAAAGTATGCAATGTGGGTACTAGTTGGATGCGGAATCAAATTCTGCAACCAACGAGCTCTCTCGATCGAAATTTGAGTAAAAACACAAGGAGATATGTCGAAAATACGAACACAAAATGTAGTTTTTTTCTTTCTTCCTCCAAAATTAATCAATATTATTTTATTATTTTAACTATTATTTTATTATTTTAACTATTATTTTATTATTTTCCTTAGGAGGCCCATTTTAGACCCCAAAATTACTCTAATGTATTTCCAAGTTCAAATCCTCCTTCATAATTAGAAACTGCACCCTCTCTAAGTCAAAAGTTACTTCTTTTGAGTTATGACACCCTTTTTTGCTTTTCCAGACTCATAAGGAAACTATTCTTTCCTTTGAAAACTTTCTTTCTTTTCTCTGACTGCTTTTCTGAGCTCCATAAGAGGCAACTGCACCCTCCTTTGAAAAACTTGCCTGCTTTATCCTTGACTGCTTTTTTCCTGTTTTTGGTACTTTCCTCTTTGCTTCCTATGACAACTTTTGTCATAGTGTTTCCTCTTTCCTTCCTTGTCTAGTAGACTTTCCCAATGCACCCCACCTGACTAGGAAGCTTATTTACACCTCATTATTTAGAAATAATAATTAAAATGGAAAATAAAACTTAGATACATGCCTTAGTTAATTAATTATTACAAAATTTCCCTAGGGAGCATGATTAATGTCAAATTGAGCCCGTCCTAGGAGTCCAGTATGGTCAACACTTTAATGGCCACTTTGAGGGGATATGACATACTGCTTCTGCACCATGTACTAAGTGAAATGAGGTAAAGGGTGAAATTGTTAAAAAGGGTGTCTATTTCGTAAGAATTAAGGGGTGGAGAAGAGTAGCAAAAGTTATTCAACCTAATTTATAAATTTATTTGGCCAAAAAATATGTTATTCAGCGAAATAAATATTTATGGACGATCGTAAAAAATAACAACGACCTCAAAATTTGTGCGAGGGTTGATGACTGAGGAAATTTGTCAATGATAATTTTTTTGGGGAACTTTTTCGACCGAATAATTATTCATCTAAACAATTATTTTTCAACCAAACAATTATGACCAAACAATTGTCCGACGAGATATGTTTATTACATATTTGTTCAATTGTTGTTATTCACATTCATTTTTCCACTGAACTAGTGTTGGGCCCTATCTTCCATACCCATATTCTATCGTATGTTGTCTATTGGACCAAACTACAACGTTAGGGACACTTATACACCATGCCAACTCTCCATTTCACCACGTGTCACTACCAACATGGTTGTCCTGAAGGCTCCATGACATTGCACTCTGGACCAACCATGCCATTTTGGAACCCTATTTTGTTGGACCACCTATGACCTATTAGCACCCTGTCACTTCCAACACCATGTCACCGTCCATTTCATCCACCCAATGGAAGCACTTATATCACCTATGAAGTGGGAAGTTCGTCGCAGCATCAGAGATGGAGTTTGTTCGCAACATTGGGAGTGGAGATTGTTTGTGGTATCGAACATGGAGTTCAACCTTCATTCTGCCAGGTACGTGGTTCCCTCGTTGTATAGTTCCCTCATTGTATTAGTTCCCTCACGGATAGCTTCATTTCTATTATAATATAATTAATTTATGAGCTCCTTGGTTCTTTATGTAGATTACAATTGTTAATATTAGATTAGATTAGATTCAGAATTTGATCCTAATTTATAGGTTTGTTTTTCATAATTTCATCCTAATTCTAATTATCTACATTGTCGTGAGATAATTTTTGAACTTATGCATATTTTAGTGTTGTATATATTACATTCTGTCTCTCTTTGTTTTCATTCCTTGTAGGATTTTATTACTCTTAGTATTGACATTTAACTTAATTTGACCTAGTTTTAGCTATTTAGAATTTCATTTTTTAAATAAAAAATAATTTCTTAAATGGTTTTCTTAGTATTTTATAAGATTACTTTAAACATGACTTGTGATATCCTTTTATAATTGATTTGTGGGCCCTTCCATGTTTTTATGAGTGGAAAATTTACTTGAGTGTGATGGTACCTGAAATGTGATTGCTATACAAGACTTGCAAGATTGCGAGAAAATCATACTACTATACTGATTTAATGTGGGATTCTGTGTAACTTTGTTGATCTAATACAGGGTATGAATACAATTGTATTTTTGCAAAATCGGGAATGGAATCTTATACAAATTTTTTAGGGTAAGTTATTATTAATGATTAGATAATTTTTTGAAGTATCCCTTCTCACAACGTTTTTTGTAAATTTATTTCTATTTTTACATAAGGATGGGCATAATTTGTATTAATAAACTGATACAACTGATTTGGTCATAGCAATGATAGAAATTTAAGAGTCTAAAATGCATCAAATTTCAGCCAAAATTTCCCAATTTATTTTCATCACGGTGATACAAATTTAATAGTGAACTACAACAAATTTCAACAAAAGTCCCCAAAATTTGCAAAACTAGTATACTTTCCTTCACACAGGATATTTATATTTGTTTATAGAGAATATATTCTACAAAAACCATTACATATTATTTATATTTACAAAATATAGTGATTACTGAACTGGAAAGAAAAATATTATTGCCTTGGAATTTATGTTCATCAATTGCATGGTGTTGTTCCATCTGGTTCAGTGCTTCCACATCTATGTCTCTAAAGGGATGATAAATTGTTTCTTGTTTCTTATTTTATCCTAGTGTTGAGCTTGTAGTTTGAAGTTGTTGATTGCATACCTCTTGCTAATATTGTTTTCTATATTCTTGAGAATTTGACATTTAATTTCCATATTCTAAAGGGATGATGAATTGTTTCTTTTTTATGATTTTCTCCTAGTGTTGATCTTTTAGTTTGAAGATGTCAATTCTACAAAAACCCTAAAACTTGCGATATGCCTTTTCAATACATATTCTTATTGATCGTTCAAATCCTTCTAAACAAAGGGGAATAATTTCCCCTTTGAGTGTGAACACTCCAAGCTCTAGCTCCATTACTTAGATAAACATTTTTATCCTCCATGTTATCTTCAACAATTAATATACTTGTGGTTACAACAAGGTGAAAGAATCCAACTTTATATTAATTAATATATTATTTGATAATAATCTATAGACATAAAGAAACACCTTTAAAAAGTTGCTTACTCTCAAATTTATCATTGGATTAGTAAAGGTGTTTAGAATGAAAGTGAAATTTTTAAATTTATTTATTATGCTAACTTAGGCCAAGAATTTACCCCTTGCACATGTAACACCTTCAACCAGGATGTCCTTTATTCTATCACAATCCTAACCAGGATAATCCTTGGAAAACCTTTCCTAATCATTATTCAAACTTTATTTCTATATATTTCCTCATTGGAGGGTTTAATCCTACTTCTTAATGACCAAATCAATAACATACTTGAAAAAAATGATAAATGTTTCTCTCCTAACTACTCGAGTAAGGATCAATTGACGAATTTTATAATTCCAAGTCTTCCTTTGTTGTGAAATTGACTTAGTTGAAAAATTGACATTGTTCATCTCCTTTAAGTTATTTTTAAGCACATCACTAAGTTGGAATGTAAACTAAAATGTGAAATCTTGTATGGATATTGAATGCTTGAGATGTTTACATGAAAATGTTTTTTTTTGTAAATAAAACAGTATATTACTTCATACAAACTTCATTACAAATCGGAATTGTCTCTTTACATCCAGATTGTCTCTTGACATCCAAATTGAATGAGCTTCACAAAAAACCACAGTTCTCTTTAGATTCACCACTACCGAGTGTTTAGGTAGGTTCCCCATGCCCACAAAAAAGAAGCATAAAGATGCTAATTCTAGCCCCCCAGAAAACAAATATAATTTGACAGAACTAAGAGTACCCTTACACATATCAACCAAAAATTAAAAAGACAGACGTAGAACATAAAATTGATGTCGAACTTGGTCCTGAACAACATTTCCTAGTATGGAATGCGCAACATTGATCATGGCAGGTGGATTTCCCAATTGGCCGGCCCCAGCATGAGATCTCGATGGCTTGTGATGATTCTTCCGCATCTCATGAGGTATTGAAATCTCCTCTTGCATCACACCCACTGGGTAGAAAGGGATGCCCATATGGGCTTCCATGACATCATTTTTCCTATGCATCAGGAGTCAATCGTGATTATTCTCTTTCCAGGCCTTGATTTACTCCTCGTCACCCTCATGTTTGGCTTCCATGGAAACTGAAGAGTGGCCAACCAAACTCATATTCACTGGTTAAATCATAAGCACATGGTCATAAGCCAAAGCTCTTCCCATCGTGGTGCCTATGAAAAAACCCAGTCTGCAACATCCTTGCAGAGATATTTGATGAGCATAAGCTTGACCTGCTCCCATAAGTTCCCGACCACCTTTTCAATCTCCATACAAATTCCCAAAGGCACATGCTCCTTATAAAATTTTGCAGCCTCTTGGGCTTGTAACTAGACCCTCGAGGCTTAATGCCTCTCCCCCTTCTTCCTCATCACCCTCTTCCCTTTTATGTCCTGGGTACCAGAGGCCTACTTAGGACCCATATCACTTCTCAGAGAGCACTTAGGAGCCACGCGTTTAGGACCAACACATATGTCCTTATAGAGACCTTGAGGAAATACCCCAGACCCAAGTGCTTACACCTGAATATGCACCAAACACAGTTCCAACCCAGAAATAACTAAGACACCTCTTCAAAACTAGATGAGGGGTGGTGGCTCCTGTCTAAAATAAAAGGAGGAGGAAGTCATCATTCCTCAAATGACCTTGTACTTTGATCACATCATTCCAATAATACCAACAACGTCCTTCATACCAGGGACAACAACAAACATCCTTTCAATTTTTAAAACCCAATCTCTTTGTTGATACTTACCCTCCTTACCCGTCCCATATGTTGCCACCTTTCACATACCTGGGTCATGTGGAAAAAATATTCAAGCCACTCAGTGTGCCCGTGGGGGAAAGTCTCGAGTTAAGGCTGTCACCTTGTTCTTGACTCCTCCATTTAGGCTCAACTCCTAACGGAGCCAAGGGGGGTATACCCTATTATGTTACTAAGGAAAATTTACTTAGTGAGGTGATGTTAAACTGAATGAGTTATTTATGAGTTCGAGATTTAACTTATGGACAATAAAAGATGACAAGATATGAAAATAAACACACGAAAGCACAATGCTGAGACACAATATATGTATATAACAAGAAAATAACCAGTGCCTTTAGAATGGAGTCAAAATATAAACAATATGCTTGCATGTGCTTGGAGTGAATGTATTGCGATTGCATCTTGGTATGTTTTAAGTTAAATGTGAAGTATGAGTTGATTAAATTAGGCAAAGAGGGGACTCCAGATATACCCAAGAGTACTTGGAGTATGTCCAAAACTAAACCTTCACGACTACCTGCAAGGAATATGTGGGCTGAAATGGAGTCTCTGGGGCTATTTTTCATAACGCACCCATTAGGGTGTGACAGAGATCGGTGCCCCGAGGTCACTTTTCAGTAAGTTCCCGCTTCCTTTGGGTATTTTGCCACCGTAAAGGTTTGATCTAGGTGTTGGATTTTCATCTGATGGTTTGTCAGTTGGGGAGAGTGAATCCTAATTATACTAGTCACCCAAGTGCTTTTGATACAGCTTGACTGATCGGATGAACCGCAGCCAAATTCAGAGCATACACACTGGAGTCTTATCAATTTTAATAAGTTTTAAACTGAGTGTTCTTGTTTAAAAGGAAAACCCTCCAGGAACCTCTTTCGATCCAAGTGGATCTCAATCGGGGAATCGAGGAGGGGTTAATTTTAAAATTGCTGATAAATAAAAGATGAAAAATAAAACAAATACACAATTCTTGTTTTATAATTAATCCTACCACGAATCTCTTTCCCCTTTCGGGTCAATCGGGAAATCGTGGGGTAAGTATTACGATTACTTTGAAATGTAAGATATGGAGTATGGAATTAATAACAAACTAAAGTATACTACCCTTCAGATTAAATCAATTGTATTTTAAAATAAATAAGCAGAAAAACGACGAAAAGGACACCGACACAAATCCCCCCATGGGGGATGGGGAATGGGCTCGAAAGAGCCTATTCCAAAAATGATTTTATTTATTAATGGTTACAATATTAGAGGACTGATATATCAGAAAATTCTTGGTCCTTATATAGGCTGAAACCAATATTTTACAACTTTGGGATAATTTTGAGTTTTTTGGTGAAAAGGGAGACCCCCGGGGGGATTTGAATGCTCCCGAGGCCACTTCGAACAACAGATTCCTTTATTTTATGTCAGACCTGCTAAAATACAGCAAGCATGTTATAATAAAAAACACCCAAAATCACTTTAAGAGTACCTTTGGATCAGCCTACCTTATCTTAGAAAAAATGAAGTTAAGACTAGCTAAAACAAACGAAAGGGAACCAAGGAAAGCAAGCTTTCCTTGGGATATTGGCTTGCTGTTTGTGCAGCCAATGAAAATGCACTGATATTCCAGAATATTAAATTTTATAACAGTGAAAGGAAATCTAATGCATGTGATCTACAAGTTTTCTTTAAAATTCATGCAAAAATGACGATTTCCCTAAAGCTAGATCTAGAATGATTATGAAACTTTTTTGAGTGCAAGATCTAGACTATGAGCTATGAAATATCAGATCTATGTGTATTTTACTTTGATGAAATAGATCCAACTGAAATCAAAGCTATGAACTGAACAAAGTAACCGAGTAAAGTGTTGATTTTGAGGGAGGAAGAGGAGGAAAGAAATGTTGCTTTCCTTGAAGATCCGTAGTAGAGCTTTTAGGTGGAATGTCGAGGGAATATGCCTTTGAAATGTTTTGAAGAGAATGAAGAAGCAAGCTAGATCAACATCCTCTCTGAAGTATGAACTTGCAACTCAGCTGAAATCAAAGAACTTGCCAAGAAACCTGTGAGATCCAATTAGTACATACAAAGAGATTCAAGATAACATGCATATAAGCTTATAGTACATGCTAAATCTAGATATCTAAACATGCATCAAAGGAGAGTGATAGTCAATAAACTTATTGAACAACACCTTTCCTATCAAGATTGTAATAAGCTAATTACCAATCTTAGCCACAGATCTACAAGCAACTAGTAAGAAATGAAAACAGATACATGTTACCTCAGTAAAATAGTGGCAATAATCATCCACACATGTAATGGCACAACACCGTCTGGCATCCAAATATTTTCTTTATTTCAAATGAAGAATAACAACAATACAATAGCAGCAGAACCTCAATCCCAATTCTAACTAGCTTGGAAGAGGAGGCTGTTCCTGGATATATACAAATTACAAGCCATCTATCCCAGGGGGGTGCAATTCCTCATGAAATCAAGTGAAATCAACTGATGGAGAGTTCATCAATGCAGAACTGAAGCTGGACTGAGCTTACTTGTCAACCAGGGGATTGATTGAGCTAACACATGAACCAATACACCGACACATCGGCCCACAGAGCATCCAAGAGAGTCCACACATGTGGAGGAGAGAGAGAGAGGGAACAATTCCCCATGAATATAGCTGTAGATCAACTCTGGATCTGATTTGATCCCCTACTTCAGTCAAGGATTTGTCAGATCCAGTCAATCTACTATAGATCTGATTGATTTCAGTCAAATCATTTGAGTATCGACTGATTTATTGATTTTGGATTTGCTCCATTATTCATCAATTTATTAATTAAAATAATTAATAATTGATTTTTGGGGCTTCTGACCTGAGTGATGGAAGATCACTCAAAACTTAGGAAAAAGTGGGTCCATGGGTTTACATGGTGCTCTTAGCTTGAAAATGAGCACCTACATGACTGAAACCGATTATTTGGCCCACTTTTATTACAAAATCAATTTTTCCAATTAAACTATTAAAAAATAGCCTAAGTTTGTAAAAATTAAAATTTAATAAAAAACACTGAAAAAACTAAAAAATTGAAAAATTGAAAAACACCTAGGGGGACTTAGACATGTTCATATGACTCAAAAATGATGTCTAGCATGCTTATACATTGACACATAGACTCTAATAACCTCAATAGGCCTAAATGCCAAGCCGACCACCCCAACTTTGGAGGTATGGAGTGAAAAACTCAGAAATTATCAGTCGTTTGTTCAACAACCAATAATAACCAAGGGAAAAAACACCCTGGGCTGATCGGATTGACAAATGAAGTCTAAGAGACCGAGTCTTTTACAGACACTATCATGCTAGAACATTTATTACAATTCCCCCATGGGGTATGAACATGTGATATGATACAACAAGCACTTCCCAGAAGTACTTCTAAAGGTCTTTTTGAGGTCCAAACAAGTCAACCCTGTCCGGTTCACCAGGCTCACTTGATAAAAACCACTAAGTACAACTTAGGTGGTAACATTCTGGCTCCAACTGTGGGACATGTGCAAAATCTGGTCTTTAAGGAAAGGAGAGGATACGAGAACACCAAAATCTCTGGTTTATATACCCTGTAAAAACATCTCAACTTGACAAGAAAACCTCAGTAGCACAAGTTTTATAAAACACCAAATGAACCATTAAGTTGATTTATTTAAACAAAATAAATGTAACTAACTATAAGAAGCAAAGTTTTATTATAGCTAAGCAAAAATGCAGAAAGCAAATGCCCTCTTTCAAGGAGCTTATTTTCCTACACTAAGCATGATATAAAAAGGGTTAAGTGTAATCAGAAATCCAATGTAACCACCTAAGCATTTTATTAACATAAAAAAAATTTCCTTGTCTTTGGTTACCAGCCAAAGTAAGGATACCTTATTCAGAAAATGAAAACATGCATGATAATTCAGGATGGGCGGGATGGATGGGAGATCATATGCATGAACAGTGTCATAAAAATTCTTCCCAAACTTGTATGTGCTCATGCAGGCTGCTTCTATCCATGACTAGATAGGACTGATATAACAATCAGAATGATGAGGTAGACTGACTACATCATCATATTGATCATTAGGGCTTATCAAATGATAACTTGTTGCACAATCCCCAAGTAGCTCCAAATCATAAGGAACCTCTATATGTGAAAAAGATGGTTGAGACTGATATTCCACTGACTGCATTACATCTGACTTTTCACAATATTGTTTCTCAATGTCTTCATTGCTGATACCCTTGTGCGGTTCCACATGGTATGATTTTGAATGATAACGTGAAGATTCTGAATGCTCCCCTTCCATACTAAGGTTTTCATAGGCATCCAGATTTGTGCTTCCCTCTATGGATGTATCGTAGATTGGACTTCCACAAATTTTTGAATAGACACTCCCATTATCGGATATATCATGGATGGGATTCTCCATAAGATTTTCACAAGTTGGATTATCTATGAAATTCCAATAGTCATCACTCCCATCCATGTCATATGTGGGGGACTCTTCATCCATGGCATCATGCTCCTGCCTATCCATGTCCTCCTTGTATTCATAACCATTTTCTTCAAATAAAATGTTACAAGGTAATAAACTTTCCAAACCTTCATCAACATGTGGAGAACAAGGTCTAGTGTCATCACACACCATACTGATCTTATCATAAGTTTCTTTATAGGATTCCGTTATGATATTATGAAAAGGATCTCCAGTTAAGGAGACCTTTTGGACATATTCAATGGGATCACTTGGTATGTGTTGCTCAGTGGATTTATCTAGAGGGATTTTTGGAAAGGTATCAGCATTGCAACACACTTGAGAATACACCAAATCTTCAATGTTTTCAGCTATGGTGAAATGAGGAGAGTCTTCAACAATGTGTTCCATCAAGGGCTCCTCTTGAAGCTCTTCAATAGGATCATCTTGGATTTTTCCTTCCTCAGAATCTTGCTGTGTATTGGAAGATACCTCATATTCTTTAAGAAGACGCTTAATTTATTCCTTTCTTAAATGACCTCTAGGATGCTTTTTTATGGGAGTATCATGAACCTCCTCTTCACTTAAATGTTCAAGAAGTGATTCCAAGTCTTCAATACTTTGTATCATGGAAAAAGGTCCATCATATGTTTCCGTGTGATACTCTGTCCTAGATAGGTAGAAGGTACAGATATTTTCAAGGAATTTTTTTAAACCATTCATACTGCCCCTACCATCATGCCACTGCTCTAAAAACATCCAAAGGAAGTTTGGAAAAGAAGTTATACATTTATTAGGAAGGCCCTGATAGAACCAACAACAGGCCTCATCCCGAAAAACACCAGCAAACATTTCCATCATATTGTCTTCATGAAGAATATTGAAGTCAGCCATCAACTGAAGGAAAGACTTGACATGCCAAAGGGCCGAGTCACCATAATCTCCATGAAATGGTGGAAGCCATTTATATGCATCCCCCAAATCATCACAATAGTGAGGAAAACCCAGGATGTTTGAGAAATCGATAGGCTGAAACATTATGGTTAACTGGGCAACATATTTCTCCTTTGATTCATCCAAAATAGTATCCATCTGATAAAACAATCAAACCTTGTACTGGAAAGGTGGATCTGTCAAGTGATGAGCTTTAAAGGTTTTAACATGTTGCATGGCCTCACCTACACACAAAAAAACTTCACAAGTTTATGAGATAACAGGGTTTTATCCCTTCAATGGAGTCGCCATGTGAAAAAGAAAAATAAGCATTTATAAATCTTTTCACAAAAATTATTTTTTGCTTTTCTTTGTAAAAATAAAACTGGAAAAAAGTCAGTGGAGTCGCTAGATGAAAATTAAAGATCTACTCTAAGTCATTCATCAAACAAAGAAAAAACAAAAAGGAAGAAAATAAAAGTCGTACTCGGGAATAAAAAGATTTATCCCCGGCAACGACGCCAAAAAGTGTTGCTGCCTTTCACACACCTGGGTCACGTGGCAGAAATATTCAACCCACTCGGTGTGTCCTTGGGGGAAAGTCTCGAGTCAATGCTGTCACCTTGTTCTTGACTCCTCCGTTTAGGCTCAAATCCTAACGGAGCCAAGGGGGGTAGACCCTATTATGTTACTAGGGACAATTTACTTAGTGAGGTGATGTTAAACTGAATGAGTTATTTAGGAGTTTGAGATTTAACTTATGGACAATCAAAGATGACAAGATATGAAAATAAATACACGAAAGCACAATGCTGAGACACAATATATGTATATAACAAGAAAATAACCAGTTCCTTTAGAATGGAGTCAAAATATAAACAATATGCTTGCATGTGCTTGGAGTGAATGTTTTGCGATTGCCTCTTGGTATGTTTTAAGTTAAATGTGAAGTATGAGTTGATTAAATTAGGCAAAGGGGGGACTCCAGATATACCCGAGAGTACTTGGAGTATGTCCAAAACTAAACCTTCACGGCTACCCGCAAGGAATATGTGGGCTGAAATGGAGTCTCTGGGGCTATTGTTCGTAACGCACCCATTAGGGTGTGACAGAGATCAGCGCCCCGAGGTCACTTTTCAGTAAGTTCCCGCTTCCTTTGGGTATTTTTCCACAGTAAAGGTTTGATCTAGGTGTTGGATTTTCACCTGATGATTTGTCAGTTGGGGAGAGTGAATCCTAATTATACTAGTCACCCAAGTGCTTTTGATACAGCTTGACTGATCGGACGAACCGCAGCCAAGTGCAGATCATACACACTAGAGTCTTGTCAATTTTAATAAGTTTTAAACTAAGTGTTCTTGTTTAAAAGGAAAACCCTCCAGGAACCTCTTTCGATCCAAGTGGATCTCAATCGGGGAATCGAGGAGGGGTTAATTTTAAAATTGCTGATAAATAAAAGATGAAAAATAAAACAAATACACAATTCTTGTTTTCTAATTAATCCTACCACGAATCTCTTTCCACTTTCAGGTCAATCGAGAAATCGTGGGGTAAGTATTACGATTACTTTGAAATGTAAGATATGGAGTATGGAATTAATAACAAACTAAATTATACTAACCTATAGATTATATCAATTCTATTTTAAAAGAAATAAGCAGAAAAACGACGAAAAGGACACCGACGCAAATCCCCCCAGGGGGGATGGGGAATGGGCTCGAAAGAGCCTATTCCAAAAATGAATTTATTTATTAATGGTTACAATATCATAGGACTGATATATCATAAAATTCTTGGTCCTTATATAGGCTGAAACCAATATTTTACAACTTTGGGAAAATTTTGAGTTTTTTGGTGAAAAGGGAGACCCCTGGGGGGATTTGAACGCTCCCGAGGCCACTTCGAACAGAAGATTCCTTTATTTTATGTCATACATGATAAAATAAAGTGAGCATGTTATAATAACAAATTCCAAAATCACTTTAAGAGTACCTTTGGATCAGCCTACCTTATCTCAGAAAAAATGAAGTTAAGACTAGCTAAAACAAACGAAAGGGAACCAAGGAAAGCAAGATTTCCTTGGGATGTTGGCTTGATTTTTGTGAAGCCAATGAAAATGCACTGATATTGCATAATATTAAATTTTATAACAGCGAAAGGAAATCTAATGCATGTGATCTACAAGTTTTCTTTAAAATTCATGCAAAAAGGACGATTTCCCTAAAGCTAGATTTATAATGCTTATGAAACTTTTTTGAGTGCAAGATCTAGAATGTGAGATATGAAATATCAGATCTATGTGTATTTTACTTTGATGAAATATATCCAACTAAAATCAAAGCTATGAACTGAACAAAGTAACTGGGTAAAGTGTTGATTTTGAGGGAGGAAGAGGAGGAAAGAAATGTTGCTTTCCTTGAAGATCCGCAATAGAGATTTCAGGTGGAATGTCGAGGGACTATGCCTTTGAAATGTTTTGAAGAGAATGAAGAAGCAAGATAGATCATCATCCTCTCCAAAGTATGCACTTACAACTTAGCTGAAATCAAAGAACTTGCCAAGAAACCTGTGAGATCTGATTAGTACATACAAAGATATTCAAGATAACATGCATATAAGCTTATAGGACATGCTAAATCTAGATCTCTAAATGTGCATCAAAGGAGAGTGACAGTCAATAAAATTATTGAACAACACCTTTCCTTTCAAGATTGTAATAAGCTAATTACCAATCTTAACCACAGATCTACAAGCAACTAGCAATAAATGAAAACAGATACAGGTTACCTCAGTAAAATAATGGCAATAATCATCCACACATGTAATGGCACAACACCGTCTGGCTTCCAAATCTTTTCTTTATTTCAAATGAAGAATAACAACAATACAATAGTAGCAACACCTCAATCCCAATTCTAACTATCTTGGAAGAGGTGGCTGTGCCTGGATATATACAAATTACAAGCCATCTAGCCCGGGGGGGCACAATTCCTTATGAAATCAAGTGAAATCAACTGATGGAGAGTTCATCAATGCAGAACTGAAGCTGGACTGAGCCTACTTGTCAACCAGGGGCTTGATTGAGCTGACACATCAACCCATACACCAACACATCGGCCCACAGAGCATCCAGGAGAGTCCACACATGTGGAGGAGAGAGAGAGGGCACAATTCCCCATGAAGACAGCTGTAGGTCAACTCTGGATCTGATTTGATCCCCTCCTTCAGTCAAGGATTTGTCAGATCCAGTCAATTTGCTCCAGATCTGATTGATTTCAATCAAATCGGTTGAGTATCCATTCTTTATTGATTTTGGATTTGCTCCATTATTCATCAATTTATTAATTAAAATAATCAATAATTGATTTTTGGGGCTTTCTGACCTGAGTGATGGAAGATCACTCAAAAATTAGGAAAACGTTGGTCCATGGGTTTACATGGTGCTCTTAGCTTGAAAATTAGCACCTACATGACTGAAACCGATTATTTGGCCCACTTTTATTACAAAATCGTTTTTTCCAATTAAACTATTAAAAAATAGCCTAAGTTTGGAAAAATTAAAATTTAATAAAAAACATTGAAAAAACTAAAAAAATGAAAAATTGAAAAACACCTAGGGGGACTTAGACATGTTCATATGACTAAAAAATGATGCCTAGCATGCTTATACATTGACTCATAGACTCTAATAACATAAATAGGCCTAAATGCCAAGCCGACCACCCCAACTTTGGAGGTATGGAGTGAAAAACTCAGAAATTATCAGTTGTTTGTTCAACAACCAATAATAACCAAGGGAAAAAACACACTAGGCTGATCAGATTGAAAAATGAATTCTAAGAGACCGATTCTTTTATAGACACCATCATGCTAGAACATTTATTACAATTCCCCCATGGGGAATGAACATGTGATATGATACAACAAGCACTTCCCAGAAGTGCTTCCAAAGGTCTTTTTGAGGTCTGAACAAGTCAACCCTGTCCGGTTCACCAGGCTCACTTGATAAAAACCACTAAGTACAACTTAGGTGGTAACATTTTGGCTCCAACTGTGGGACGTGGTCTCGATCTGGTCTTTAAGGAAAGGAGAGGATACGAGAACACCAGAATCTCTGGTTTATATACCCTGTAAAAACATCTCAACTTGACAAGAAAACCTCAGTAGCACAAGTTTTATAAAACACCAAATGAACCATTAAGTTGATTTATTTAAACAAAATAAATGTAACTAACTAGAAGAAGCAAAGTTTTATTATAGCTAAGCAAAAATGCAGAAAGCAAATGTCCTCTTTCAAGGAGCTTATTTTCCCACTCTAAGCATGATATAAAAAGGGTTAAGTGTAATAAAAAATCCAATGTAACCACCTAAGCATTTTATTAACATAATTTTTTTTTCCTAGTCTTTGGTTACCAGCCAAAGTAAGGATACCTTATTCAGAAAATGCAAACCTGTGTGATAATTTAGGATGGGCGGGATGGATGGGAGATCATATGCATGAACAGTGTCATAAAAATTCTTCCCAAACTTTTATGTGCTCATGCAAGCTTCTTCTATCCATGACTGGATAGGACTGATATAACAATCAGAATGATGAGGTAGAATGACTACATCATCATACTGATCATTGGGGCTTATCAAATGATAACTTGTTGCACAAGCCCCAAGTAGCTCCAAATCATAAGGAACCTCTATATGTGAAAAAGATGGTTGAGACTGATATTCCACTGACTGCATTACATCCATTTGTGATCGATCTAAATCCTAGCTCTCTGTGACATGGTTTTCCTCTCTCTCTAGATGACCTTATCCTAGTCATTTCACTGCATACCTTGAATCCCATGCCTTTGAAGGTTGTCTCCTATGAGAATTCTACCTTTGACTACCAACTAAGTAAAAAATGCCACCTTTGGCCATGGGTTAGAATCCAAGAGCTTTCTCCAAGTCCCTTCCTATTCCACTTGGTTCCCTATCTTGATGTTGTAAGCTTCCTTTATGCTGAATTAACTGCTCTCAAAGTAGCCCCATCTCAATATGCCCCCCCCCCCCCAACTTGAATAAAACACCTTTGAAGTTCCTCCTGAAAGGACCTCAAATCATCATCATTGTTTAGGTCAGGCCTTACTTGGAAATTCTACTGCCGCTGCCCATCCAGGTCCCTATCTCCCTAGTAATGGTTCACCTTTACCCTGCCTTCCTCAATTCCTCTTTCTCGTATGCACCTCCATCCTAGATCTATCCCCAATTTGGGAATTTTGTTCCAAGAATCCTCCCAAAACTTTACACTCTCCCCATCCCTCATATCCCAGAAGAAGTGCTCTTTGTTAGATTTTTATCATTTAAGAAATATGATCTTAGGATCTTATCTGAGAGAATAACATGCACAACAATCAATCACAAGAAACAATAGACACAAATATTTCCCTTGGGAAAACCATAAAGGAGAAAACCCTGAAACTTCCTTAGAGTTAGAATGAGCACCAATGGCAGCAGTAAAACCCAAAGAAAAAAAGGTTATCTCCAACAACTGTTCTCACTCTCACTTGTGTGAGCTCTTCTTCTCTCACCTATGCACTATAGTTGGGTGAGTCTGTGTGTAAAATAGAGAGGCTCACTCTCTATTTATACTAATTTTTGACTTGACAATTAATTACTAGGGCCGACATCTCTAGGAGAGTCTAATAACCCTAGTGCCCCACAACTATGGGGACTTTGCACCCCGATCAACAAGGAGGGTTAACCTCAACTCAATTATGGGGACTATTTCCCTGACTTACAACTGAGGGTTAAGCTCAATGAATTTACATGACTTTATTATATTAATGACTCTCCCAATAGGAACATTGGGGTACAATGAAATACAAATGATTCTCCCGATAGGAACATCGAGGTACAATATAAGATATACAAGTGAATACATTCCAAAGTTACAAATACATCAACACTCCCTCTTAACTATGAAGGTATTTTCTTGACACAATACATCACCACAAGTATTCTTCTCTACATCATCATCAAAGTTGGATCATCATTGGATCATCATCGAAACTGGATCATCATCAAAACTGGATCATGATCAAAACTGGATCATCACCAAAGTTGGATAATCACTGGATCATCATCATCATTACTGCTTCCGCTATCTCGATCAACTTGTGCTATATCTCAATTCTTCTCGTCATAGGAATTTCTATAGATCCAACCATTTTTAATGTTGGTTGTAGGCCTAGCCTCCATGTAGGTATTAATCTTCTTCAACACTTATATCTAACCATGGGAGGAACACATCCAACATCCATGTCAGAAAGGGCCGCCCAACAGTTACGTCTGACCATGAGAGGACACATCCAGCATCCATGTTAGAAAGGAACTCCCATCACTCACATCCATCGGTATGGTAGGACACACCATCTACCATTCGAGGAAAGGCCCAACATTTACATCCATTGGAATGCTAGGACACACCATCTATCATCTAAGGAAATATCCAGCACTTACATCTACTAGCATGATAGGACACATCAAGAGAAAGGCTTAGCACTTACATCTGCTGGCATGATAGGACACACCATCTATCATCCAGAGAAAGGCTCAACACTTACATTTGATCTAGTTTTAAAGGCCCAACATTTACATATGACCCAGTTAGAAAGGCTCACGGACTCATCACTTCCTCTTAGAAGGAAATTCAATCTAGAGAACACCAAGCTTCTCCCTGAAGTACTCAAACTTCACTCTGGAAATTTCTAGCATAGAATCACATCAGGGATAATTACATCCAAGGATAACATGTGATATTTGCCAGGACTGACTACATCCAAGGACAACCTACATGACTATTTACGTCTGAATAACCTACAATCTTCGATTTATGCTTAGACAACCTGTCTCACCAACTATGCTAGAACTCCTTCTTACTAGAGATCTCAATCTGTATCACATATTGGAGCTTCACTGCTTCTCTGCATCATACAAAAAAATTCAAGTCAAATTAATCAAATCAAATAGTAGTTTCTAAAAGAAACATACTACCTCCCAGATAGTCGAGAAAGTGGCAACATATTTTGCCTTAGTTGTTCTCAGTTCCATGCAAGACTTCTTCCTACTAAACCAAGATATCACATCTAATCTCATACTGAAGCAACACCCCGGACTGCTCTTCCTATCAATGGCACTTTTGAATATGAATCCACATAACCCTCTAGGTTAATATTATGATTCATATCATACTTGAGCCCATACTCAACTATACCCTTCGGGTACCTCACAATATGCTTTGCAATAATTAGGTGAACATGTATCAAATCTATCAGCAACTGGCTCAATGTGTTCATAGCAAATAAAATATCTAGTCTCGTATTTGTCAGGTACATTAATGACCCAATCATTTGACGTAGCATCAACCATATCTGATGAAGCAACACTCAATAGCTTAAGGTTTGATGTCATAGGTGTGGTCATGGCCTTGCAGTTCATCATCCTGAACCTCTTCAGGATATCCACTACATATTTCCCTTGTCCTAGGGATATTCCATCCACATTCTACCACACCTCCATGCCTAGAAAGTAGTGCATCATATCCAAGTCCAAGTTCATCTTGAACTCGACAACAAGTGTCCTTCTTGCAACTTTAATGAGTTCCTCTTTTCTGTCAGGAACAAGTCATCGACATATAATAGGAGCGTCATTGGTGTTCAACCTTGAATTAAAGGTTATAATCCTCTTTACTCTTAGTAAATCCTAGAGCCATCATTAATTTGTCCATCCTATCATACCATGTCGAACCTTCGGATCTTCTGCAGTCAGTCCCTCTGAAGCGGAGCATCATTCTCCCTCTACCTTTTGTACTCTATGTATTCTGTGTTGGAGTGACAAGTAGCTTCTTGTGCTACTAATATTCTATGTATCGATCTAGGGTCACTGGATACCAAGCTCCTCTATATTGAAAACGTTCTTCTCACACGCATCTATGATCTTTTCATCCTCTATAGGCTTTCATCTTCAACCTTGTAGCAAAGGTTAAGATATTCATCACTCTAGGTAATCTTCAAGCTCCTTATGTATGTGTTATCCCATGGGTGTCTTCTGAGTTCGTACAAGGCCTTCTTTAATTTGTACACATGAATCTATTTGTCATGTGTCTTAAATTCTAGTGGCTGCAAATGTCTCTTCGTAGTCTATGCCTTCTTTCCATGAGAAGCCTCGTGCTACGATTCTTGCCTTGTATCCCACAATGTCTCCATATACTACATGTTTGATTATGTAGATCCATATGGAAGATACTACGACCTTCCCTTCAGGTCTCGATATGGCATCCTAGACATCATTATTCTTAAACTGGTACTCTCCTTCCCTTTCTTCTTGGCTTCTTCTTCATAGCTGGAAAGTTTTGCATCAATGATGTCGCTCAACAGTGTTACATAACTACACTGTTTCTAAGGCCTCTTGAAGTCTCATCATACTATTCTTCATTTTGGATTATTTCTTGAACTGTCATCACTTGTTTTTCAGAACAAGTCTCATCCTTATTTTCTTATAGGCGATTATACGAGATATTTCCTACAAGTCAAATGCACCAGTTGTATGGGTAGAAGCATTTCATAAGGCATATTCACAATGGAAAATTCTTATGCATAAAGATATAATCATGCAACTATTTTAGCCAATACAACATTCATCCATATCTTATGGAAAATTTCTAGATGCCTTCCATCTCTACCAAGACATCATTGAGATTGTGCACTAATCCAATATGTTAGCAAAGAGGTTTCATTCTAGATAAATAGTAATGGAAAGTTGTATATCACCATGAGCTACTAATCCATCACATGCATATTAGTAGTATACTGTCATTAATGCAAACATTATATCATGCATAATACATCAATTGAATATAAACAAATGCATAAAAAAAATATCATGAAATGACAATTGAATACTTACCTTTATTTGTTTCGTGAGTAGACTCCTTCTTTCAGCTTCATCATCTTATTAATTTATAACAGCATCATTTCTTATCCAAATTATTAACAAGGATAAGAGGTTCTTCAAGAATTGAGTTCTTCATATTCCTCATCACTTGAAGGATCTTCTTTAAATCATGAGCACTTGATCTTCAGTTGCTCCCATCTTCTCTTCTCTTATTATGGGTCGAGCTTCATCTTATGTGTGCTATTCCTAGAGTCTGCTAAAAGTAATCACTTCCTTCTAGCACACATTCCTCGAATGAATGAATCCCATGATCCCGGGAGGCCATTCAAGGTGGTTATCACAACTTCTTCATTCTCCCCTTCTTCTTCTACTGCTTCAAGTTGTTCTTTGATTTGAGAGACCCTTGTAAAGTATGACTATATGGTCTCTGCATTCTGGATATTCACATTCTTCAACTATTTTCTCAAAGTCATCTTCCGATTTATGTTCTTCCCTTCAAATAGCTTGGTCAAGGAATCAAACATATATTTAGGTGTATTTAGGGAAGACACTTGTGGTATAAGGTGATCCTTGATTAAATCAACAATTATCTTCTTTCCCTTGACTAATTTCTTCTTGTGTAAGGCTTTTAGCCTCATCTCCCTCTGGAACTGCAACCTCTCCACTTATGTAGGTGTCTAATTCATTTTATTCAAGAACAAGTGAAATGCTATACTTCCATGCTTGAAAGTTGTCAGCTTCACCAATATTTTCATCAAGCTAGTGTGATCAGTCATATTTAAATGAGAACCTCAACTATAAATAGAAAAAGATTAGATCTTACCGATTTGAGGTGTCCATCCTGGTTTTAGAGTTGGCTGATCTAGGGTCTGTCAAAGAAAACCTAACTTTCAAAACTTGGAATATTTCAGATCTGATTGGATATAAATATGGGCCTCTTCAAGGAGAGCTTTCTAGTGTACTCTTTTTCTGAAAACAGTGGAGGAAAGCTCATGGAATTGGAAGCCCTAGTTTTCCAATTTCCTCTACATAAATTCCTAATATTGTTTCTGCGATATGTTTGAAAATACTATTCCCATGTGTCTAAAATTTTGTAGTAAGGTAGCCTCATTTGTCCTCTTTCCAAAACCATAGGTTTGAGAAGAATTGATTTCACCAATTGGGAAGTATGATATTTTTCCAAAGGTGACTTATTTTAGGACTGTTCAACATAGTGAACTTGTATAGATTGCCATGTGTCCCTGTTTCATCATCAGGTTATGAAAATTTTACCACAGAAAGTAAAGTATGTACCCTATATGGAAAATCATTTGAAATTTCATTTGGACCTTCACAGCCAGGGATATAGCAATTCTATCTAGGTGCCCTATTTAGGGATGAATCCTGGAAGAGGACGAAACCCTGCTTTGGTGGAATCATATCTCCTAGAATATAGCGAATATGAGGCTGACATTTTTACAATTGGTACATAACGATGTTATATTTGGCCTGTGAAAAGTTTGGGACTTGAGACTTCTTCAATCCCAAGTGTTAGTGCCAGAAATTTTTCTCAGACTACAAGAGAACAAGCCAACACAATCTCAATAAACACAATAAAGTAAAATAGGGTTTTTCTAGGGTTTTGGTTGAATAGTTTGAAGACAAGAGGGAAAAAATTCATAAGACCAAAGAAAACACTAAATAATGAGCATTTGAATGACTGATATGTATAAAATATAAACCATAATCCAACAGAATAAACACAATACCGAGTTTCACCCAGAGTTAGCAAGAATTTCAAGCATAAAACATTAAACAGGAAATGAATATACCAACTGAGTAATTAACTAAAATTAGAAATGAAACCAATCAATAATATAAAGGACATATAGTGCATATATTTCATAGTTCAGTCATCAAAAACACATAAGAGTCTTTACACTTAGCTCATAAACAAAGCCTGATAGCCTCCCCTTGTCAGCAAAAAATCAAACCATTGGTTCTTTTTCCAACTTACATTTATCTTGTTTCTTCAAAGACAGTTGCATAACTGAACCCTAACTACTTTTCATGTTATATATCAAACTATTCAATATAAACTTTACCATTATACAAAATGGAATTACTTTTCAAACTAACTAATAACTACTCATGTCAAAATACATTTACAAATATTTTGCTGCTTCAGCTAGAAGAGCAATTCTCTCTAATGCTTGAGCTTTCCTTCTATATTTCAAGTGGTCTGCTTCCAAGTCTGCAACTTTCTTTGTTAACTCCTCATTCTGTTGAGTCAGTTCCTGGATAGTCTGCCTTAGTTCTGTAAACTGATTTTTTGGCTGTCTTTTTCTTTTAAGAGCCTCTTTAGAAACTGCAATCAATTCCTGGTAATGACTGTTCACTTCTTCCAGGTCTTCCCTAAGTATCCTATTTACAGCTACTAATCCATCATTACTTTCATGCATATATTCAATTTGATGCTTGTATTGCTTAATTCTCCTTTGTATATTTTCCTTTTCAGAATAAATGCATTTATGTCCTGATATTGTTTGCATCCCTTCAGACATCCATGGTATTTTTAGCTTCTTGTTTATTTCTTCATCCTTATTCTTAAGCTCTATGAAGGTCATAGGAACCTCTGGCCATCCTTCAGCTTCAATACTACATTGAACTTCTTCTCCAATTATCTCTCTTTTCTCCATACAAGAATTCTTTATATCATTCTGCTTCTATTCTTGAATCATCTGTTTTCAAACCTCCATGAAAATATCTGAAATCTTAGTATTAGTGAAGACTAATTTTTCTTTTGATACTATTGGTTTTTTACCTTTTATAACTTCTTTTTTTTCATCCTCACTATCTTCCAATTTCTCCTGAGATGATGAATCTTCTATTACTGAAACCTTTTCATTAGCCAATTTGGGATTTAATAGCTTCTTCCATTAGAGGAAATTTCAACTCAAAATGGGCCTTTTAACTTTTATTCAAATTCCATGTCATCATGTGTTAGCCAATGAAATTGCTTTAAATTTGAAATACCGTATAGGTCTTAAACACTTTTTTAATATAAATTTGGGGATAGGTATCATAAAAAAAACTACTTTTTTGTTTGTATTTTTGACATATCTCCCCATGTTTTTACTCAAATTTCGATTGGGAGAGCTCATTGGATGCGGAATTAAATTCCACATCCAACGAGTACCCACTCGGCATACTTTTGACGGACCCCGCTACCCCAAAAACAACAAATACTTGAAAAAATGGAATGATGACATCATCATTCCATTTTTTCAGGTATTTCTTGTTTTTGGGGTAGCAGGGTCCATCAGAAGTATGCCAAGTGGGTACTCGTTGGATGTGGAATTTAATTCCACATCCAACAAGCTCTCCCGATCGAAATTTGAGCAAAAAAATGGGGAGATATGTCAAAAATACAAACAAAAAAGTAGTTTTTTTCTTTTCTTCCTCCAAAATTAATAAATATTATTTTATTATTTTAAGTATTATTTTATTCATTCATTTTAGGAGGCCCATTTTGAGTTGAAATTTCCTCTAATGATGTTTAACCTAAGCTTGTTCTTCAGCCTTGTCTTAGGTCTCCAGATTGCTCCAACTTGTCCTAACATTTTTTGAACCTTTCCTTGATGAGTTATTGAAGCAAATTCAACAACCTTCATTCTTTTCCTTCTTGACACTGTTTTCTTTTCAAAATGAGTGTATACGTCTTGCTTAGAACAAACCCTAGCTTCATTATTAGCAGGAACTCTAACCTCATCAGATAGGTATTTTTCATCCTCTTCAGACAATACTGTAATGGGGCTTTGCTTCTGCTCCTTAACCTCTTCCCTTACATTTTGATTTGATTCTGCAGGTAACATCTCTTCCACTGGCTTAACTTCATTCGTCTCTAACTGTAAAGATTTTCTTTCCTCAACATTAACTTGCTGTCCAAGCTCAATGTTTTCATTTTCCTTATTCAAAGCTTCTCCTGGTTTATCAGCTTCTTCATCTTTGAATATGACCTTCTTTTTGAGTTTCTTGATCAAAATTTGACCCTTATCCAATTGTCTCTTCTCAGAATGATCCTCCTTCTCAGTTTTGAAACCTAACCAAAATAAGAAGTATTCCCATGTCTTCTCTCTTTTCTGCAATACAGTACTTATCATCAATTTTATGAGCCCATGGTGAAAAAATGATTGTTTTGTATGATCGTGATGTTCTTTCACCCTACATGACATCTTCTGTAAGATTTTCAAAAAGAAGAAAGGAAGATTGATTTTAGATTCATGAATGAGATGTTGAAGGAATCTAAAATGATACTTAAACACAAAGGCAAATATCCCCTCATAGGTGACATAGCTTTGTAAGATTTTGATAGGCTCAATCCACTCAGGTTTAAACGTTTGAATAGGAACACCCTTTCCCCAGTCTCCTACTACACCTGGAAGTAGATATCTCTGAGCATCAAAGGTGAAGGGCCCCTTTTTGAACCAGAATTCTCCCTCATCCAGAATTCCTGTTGCTTCTTCTAGTAACTCCCTGGTTAGTTTGAATTTCAAAGTGTCAAAACACACTACATCCTTGTCTAAACATTGAGCAAACTTGTAAGAAACCTCTGAATGATAACCTTCAATATTTTAAAAGAACACTGACCATCCTGCCTCTGTAAACAATTGTGCACAATCTGGAAAGTTTTTTACCCAGCTTAAGTCTGAGGGTTCTACCCTATTGGTATTTCCACTCGTTTTCGTTTTGAAATATTGTCAAACAAATTCTATCAATAAAACACAGCTTGACTGTCTTCAAATTTTGTTAAACTGAGAGACAATACTGTATAGGGGAACCCAAAAGACCCTAATATGAATTCTTTCATTTAAATGATAAATACTTTAAACCCATTGACTAAGAATTCCTCATTTTAGCATGAATTAGGTTTAAAAACTAATACTCTGTCATCAATTCTATCACTAGTCGTTGGTTTAGAAAAACCATGAATTAATGAACTTTGGTAATGGTTCGCAGACTACCTGTTAAAATGACTAATCCAACTGCTGGAATATTACTCTCTCGACTGTCAGGTGTCGAATTGCATGCTCCAATCTTC
Source organism: Pseudotsuga menziesii (assembly GCA_001517045.1). Classification (NCBI taxonomy): domain Eukaryota; kingdom Viridiplantae; phylum Streptophyta; class Pinopsida; order Pinales; family Pinaceae; genus Pseudotsuga; species Pseudotsuga menziesii. The sequence goes on along the minus strand of LPNX010385361.1, from coordinate 656,098 downwards.
TTTGACCAGTTTAACCACTCCAGGCATCCGCTCCTGAAAGCCCTAATTTTCGCTCTGTTTCAAAATTTTCGATTACTAAGCGCTGATTTTTTTCCACGATCTTCACCTGCTCAATGTGCACTTCAAGGAAAAACGTAATTCAATACATCTTTGTCTCATTATGATCTGTTATCATTATTGCATCAGTGCTGTAAGAAACTGCCACAATTCGCCTTCATGATGATATTCCACCTGCCACAATGATTAATCTACAAGAGACACATATCAAATCCATCACACAATATGAATGAAATCTTATGTATGAGGATCCCGAAGAAAACTAAACTAGAAATGATGATTTTTAGCTTGCGCGACTTTCTTGTAGCGCCTGTGTGTATTTTTTTGTGGCTTGCGCTACAAGAAAGTCTAGGTTAATGAGTTGCAAAAATTAAGCTAATGATAAAGGTTTAAACTTGGTTTAGGAGCCCTATTTAAGCTTTTCTATTATTTTTAGACTTTTTAATCCATATAAACCTTCTATAAGCCATATGATTATGAAATCAAACCAAAACTTGTAAAAATAAACTAAGAAATCAAATAACATGAAAGTTAAAAGGAAAAAATTCAAACTATCCCAATCAACAAAATTTTCTAAGAGTAAAGAGTAAAACCAAACTTCAAAACCTAAACAAAAGTATTAAAAGATGGAAAACAAAAATATGACCTAACATCTGGCTCCTACTGCGGGATGAAGTCCTCCCTATGAGGCTTCAAGAACCTGTAGACCAGTGCCTTCTATGCTACTACCTACTAATCTGCAAAATTTCCATTGGGTTATGGAGTCCTTATTCTATTATTAACACTGGTATATACAATGAAAGTCCAATATCCATATTAAAAACTATAAAAATGCTTGAGGAATCGTCCATTAACTGGATTAGACAACTCTTCACCTTCCAAAGTCTATAGAACAAAAGGATTGTTTTCCAAAAACTTCGATACTATGAAAGGATCAAACCAAAGGTTATCAAACTTGCCACGCTTTCCTTTCTGCTCCTTCCTAGCATCCCATCTCAAAACCATGTCTCCCACTGAAAAAGTCTTACCTTTGATCCTCCTATCAAATCTTTATTTGACCTTTAACCTATACAACTGATCCTTTTCCTCCACTGTTTCATGTTTCTGCTATAACTCTATCGGTGCATAAATTCTTCTTTGCATATCATTAGGTTCTTCCTGACAATCTTGAAAAAATTTCATTACTGGGATGCCCAACTGAACAGGAAAAACTGCATATGTACCATATACTAATTGGAAAGGAGAAGTTCCAATTGCTTGTTTAACTATTATTCTATCTTCCCATAATGCATACTTTAGCATAGAATCCCATGATCTTTTATTATGCTTCAGTAACTTCCTAATACTCTGAATGATATTTTTATTAGATGACTCAACTAACCCATTCCCATGAGGATAATAAGGAGTTGAGTGTTTCAATAAGATATCATTCTTTTCACAAAATTCCACCATAGCCTTAGATTTAAAAGCTTTAGCATTGTCAGTCAATAATTTCTATGGACATCCAAATCTACTAAGAATATTTTCTTCAATAAAATCTATGATCACCTTATCTGTGGAATTCCTTGTGGGAATGGCTTCTACCCACTTAGTCAAGAAATCTGTAGCAGTCAAAATCCACTTATGCTTCCCTGAAGAAGATGGATTTATCTCTCCTATGAAATCCAAACCGCATTGCTGAAAAGGAGCATTAACTACAATTGATTTTAAAGGTAATGACAACAACTTTTGTTTACCAACAAATTTCTGACAAGGGATACATGCACTTACCTGCTGATATACATCTAAAAATAAACAGGGCCATTAATATCATGCTCTTAGAATTTTATATGTTATTGCCTTCCAATACTTATGTCCCCCACATGCACCTTCATGGGATTTAGAGATTACGCCTTCGATTTTTGGTTTATGCAAACATCTGAGCAAAATGCCTCTTGGATCTTTCCAAAACAGCTGTTGTTCTATCAAACAGTATTTAGTAGTTTTCAATTTTAAAGACCTAGCAGCTTTCTTGTCTAAATGTTCTGGACATTACAAGTACAAAAGAAAATGCACAATATCTTCATACCATGTGGATTCTGCATAGTGATCCATAATCTTTTCTTTCTCCTACTCTACTTGAATTTCTTCCTGTGCTGGTTGTTCTGCCATGAGATGTAGACCTAAAGCTTGGAAATTTGAATTAGCTAGTAATTTAGCTAAACCTTGTCCCTTTACTAGCTTTGTAGGTCTGATATCCACATCATATTCCATGATTTTAGCAATCCACCTCCCTCTTTTTCCCTCACTGTCAGGCTGAGTCAAAACATCTTTTATGGAAGCATTAGGCACATAAGAAATTACTTTGGAATGCAAAACATAAATTCTAAAAAATTTCAAAGCATTTACCAAAGAGTAAGCCTACTTCTCTAAAATGTTGTATTTTAACTCTGAATCTCTAAGAGTTTTGTTGAAAAATGCAATAGGCTATTCAAGAACATCTTTATTCTTCTGTAATAAAACAACAACCAATGTATCTAAAGAAAAAGTTAGAAATTCCTTTGTAAAATCTGGACTTACTAATACTGGAGCTTCAGTAAGAGCCATATTAATTTTGTTGAATGATTTCTTTGCTTCTGAAGTCCACTTGACCTCCTGATCTTTCTTCAACATGGCTGTAATCTGTTTGATAGTCTCAACAAAATTTGGTATAAACCAACACAGAAAATTGATTTTACCAATGAAAGATTGTACATCCTTCGTGCTCATTGGTAAATTTATTTTCAGTATTTCTTTCACCCTTTCCGGATCAATCCTTATGCCATCAGCTGAAAATAAATGACCCAATAGTTTACTTTCTTGTACAACAAAATGTGATTTCTGTGGATTAAGAGATAAACCATATTTTCTGCATTTTAGAAAAGTTTGTTTTAAGTGTTTTAGATGCTCATCGTTTGATTGCGAAAAAATTGTAATATCATCTAAGTAAATCACTACAAACTTATCTCTTTCCCCTACAAAGGCTATGTCCATAGCTCTTTGAAAAGTTGCTCCAGCATTCATTAATCCAAAAGGCATTTTATCATACATGAAAGTTCTGCTGGAGACATTTACCACCATACACACTCTTTTTGGTCAAATTGGCCTAGTTAAACCACTATCCTAAGTATAATTGAGATTAATTGACATTAGTGGAGCATTAATTGACATCATCCAGTCACACCCACGCCTACCTAGAGTCAAGGAGGCTAACTGGAGCACTCTAGGGGTGATCTGAGTGATATTAATGCACCTAATTGCTAACTGGTGGTTAAAATCAGTTCAACCAGTAAGTTAAGGCACCTCCTCTCATTAAATATCTTATTTAATGATAATTTATTATTATTTAATGATTTGGAGTCAACAAGGGCGCCTCCACCAACTTTTGATGATCAGTTCAGCTTCAGTTAACCTCATCGGGGTTCATTGAAGTCATTGAAGCACTAGCACTTGATGGTTGGCTTGCTATGACATGTGTTTGATCTCTTTCAGTTGAGATTCAGTCATTTATTGCACTCCGACTTTAGTTAGGGTTTGGTGAGTCAATTAGGGTTTTGGTCAAGTGGTTAACTGAGTGTGAACCAATGGCTTACAGTCAGTTAAGCTAGACTCACTCATTGAATTCGAATGACCTCCTTAGGTATTTGAATTCCTCATTGATTCAAGCAATTGCTTGACATTGTTATTGTAACTATTCATTCTTTAGGTGAATACAGAGCGACTACTATTCCTATAGACCGATTACACCATTTGATGAGTTATTTGTTGATTATTATTTGATGAGATTGATGCTTTGTTCCTAGATCAATAGACAAGATTAATATGGTATCAGAGCTCACAGCGGGATGAAGCTTTATCTCTCAAAAACAAGCTTTTTGAGAGATTTCTGCATGAAATTTGAGCAATAGCTCAAAAATCCGGCACTGCACCAGAAGCCAAGGCTTACCACTTAATACCCCAAGTAAAGAACTTGTTGATCAAGCTTGCTTGATTGACTATGCTGGGTGTGATGAAATCCTAAAATGTGTAGGCTGTCCGACCTTACGGTGCCCCTTTTGTTTTGATTTGCAGGTTATAATAAGTACAACGTCGAATGGACTCATCAGTCCCTCTTCTCACCCCATTCACAAGCTATTTAGAATGGAAGTTGAAGATGATTGCATCTCTGAAGAGACGAGGTCTCTATGAGGTGTCTATTGGACTTGGGAAAGAGTCTTATGAGAATGAGAATGACTGGCTAAATGATGGTGATAAAGCTTTTGGAGCAATATGTCTGGCCCTTTCTCCTAGCTTGCGCTACCTTATTGGTTCTGCTGAATACCCAAAAGGATATCTGGAAAAAATTGGATAGAACCTTTGGCAAGCACAATGAGGATCATAATAGCACTTTGGAGATCACATCCAGCATCACAAGTGTTCTTTACTCAAAAGCATTGTCCTCTACTCTCTTTGATGAAGTTATTCAAGATGAAGATGAAGCAGAATCTTCTACACATTCAATCCGAATTGAAGAAAGTCTCCATGTAGTGACTCCTTCTTCTGATGCTCCAGAAGTTCATGAGATATCTGATATCTCATCTCCTCATATTGATAAAACAGAAGAATAAATTTGAATCTCTGATATTGAACAAAAATACTGCTGCACTTCCATGCGAACATTCACCGGTGATTTTCCTTTGAATTATGTGCAAAATTTACCAGTAATTGCTTCCAAAAGTGAAGAGAAATTTGATTTTTCTCCCTCTAATGTTTCTGTTGGTGTGAAAATATGTAAAAAATTGGATATTTTGGAAGAAATATCATATTATAAGAGTGACACATTCGCTCCCCATGATCTAGATCTTCCAACAAAATCCTGCAGGATTGCATGCACCAAAATCCAGAATTTTGAAGAAAAAGACAACTGTGCACCCACCGTCTTGGTTGACCATAATTTTGGATCTTATATGAACCTTATTGGATCTAATATGATCTTATTTGGATCTGATTTGATATTTCTTAATTCAAAATTTCAGGTTCATAAACCTTCAGTACTGCTTGTAGATGTTCTCAGCAACGGTGTGAAGAAACAAGTACCGCAAGTCTCCTTCGAAACTGCTGCTGGGGATTTGATTTCATTTCACAGTTTTGGATCTGTTGTGAGCTTATTTATATCTGATTTAATTTCTGATCTGATATTTTTTTGTTCATATTTTAAAATCCAAGATCTTTCAGTCATGCTTGTAGCTTCTCTCACCAATTCCGGTGTGAAAAATCAAGTACCGCAATTCTTCTTCAATTTTGCTGATGGGGATTTGGTGTTAGTTTCCTCTTATGAGTTTGATGATATTTTATTTTGTGAATCATTAGCTATTTATGAAGATATATCAGATTATGGATCTCAAGAATTCGCTCTCTAGAGTCCCATGGCTTCTCTACCTTTGGTCACATGCTCATCTCCTCACAGAACTAGTAAAGAGGAAGACATTCTGCATCCGCTTGGACACTTGCTCATAAAAATTGGGGCTGATTTTACCACTCATGGTTTTCTATTCAAGGATACAACATATCAGTTTATTGAGTGTTCCACACATGGTTTGAATCCTCAAGAACCTTTTCTCTTTCTTCAGATGATTTCAGCTACTCTACATGGGTCCATTTTTCACCGTGCAGTTGTTTATATTTCTGATTTAGTTGAGTGCATTGTTATTTTTCCAAAGTGGAAGATTCCTCAAGACATATTCATTTAGTTTGGATTCATAGTTTCACATGCACAATCTCAGGATGCTGCTGCATAGAAGAACCAATTCTTGATTTACTGCTTAGTTTGAGGGGGGGTATTTTTCCCATGAGGTTTTCCCCATTTCCTTGGCTATATTAAGCTGTTACTTTATTGTACAGGGTGACCTATGGCCTTTGTTGTCGGGGCCCTATCATTTTTATGCATCTATTTTTTCTAACTCTTCCTGAGTATAGCTTAAGGGGGGGTGTTGGAGACATTTACCACCATACACACTCTTTTTGCTCAAATTGGCCTAGTTAAACCACTATCCTAAGTATAATTGACATTAATTGACATCAGTGGAGCATTAATTGACATCATCCAATCACACCCACGCCTACCTACAGTCAAGGAGGCTAACTAAAGCACTCTGGGGGTGATCTGAGTGATATTATTGCAACTAATTGCTAACTAGTGGTTACAATCAATTCAACCAATAAGTTAAGGTGCCTCCTCTAATTAAATATATTATTTAATCATTATTTATTATTATTTAATGATCTGGAGTCAATAGGGGTGCCTCCACCAACTTCTAATGATCAGTTCAACTTCACTTAACCTCATCGAGGTTTATTGAAGTCATTGAAGCACTAGCACTTGATGGTTGGCTTGCTATGACATGTGTTTTATCTCTTTCAGTTGAGATTCAGTCATTTGCACTCTGAATTCATTTAGGTTTTAGTGAGTCAATTAGGGTTTTGGTCAAGTGGTTAACTGAGTGTGAACCAATGGCTTACAGTTAGTTAAGCTAGACTCACTCATTGAATTCGAATGACCTCCTTAGGTATTTGAATTCCTCATTGATTCAAGCAATTGCTTGACATTGTTATTGTAACTATTCATTCTTTATGTGAATACAGAGCATCTACTATTCATGTATACCAATTGCACCATTTCATGAGTTATTTGTTGATTATTATTTGATGAGATTGATCCTTTGTTCCTAGATAAATAGACAAGATTAATAAGTTACCCAGGGATTAGTAAAAGTTTTTTTATCTTTATCACCAAGATGCATGGCAATTTGATTATATCCTGAAAAACCATCAACCATAGAAATTCTTTGTGCACCAACCACCTTCTGCAATATTTGTTCTATTTTTGGCAAAGGGTAATTATCCTTTAATGAAGACCTATTTAGATTTCTAAAATGAACACACAGTTTGATTTCACCATTCTTTTTCCTAACAGGAACTAAATTGGAAACCCATGAAGAATACCTGAGGGGAACAATGATCTTAGCATCTAATAATTTTTTCACCTCCTTTTCAATAACAGGAAACAAAGCTGTATTTATTCTCCTTAATTTCTATCTGAAGGGTTTAACATTCATTTTAAAGGCACTTTACGCTGTATAATTCCAATATCATATGTTTTCAAATCTTCATATGACCAAGCAAAAACATCAACATACTCTTTTAACAACTTAATGTACCTGTTCCTCTGTTCTACTATGAGCGCTTTCAAAATCTTCACCATTCTAGGATGTTTAGGGGTGATAATATTACAGTCCACCACATTTTCTTCTGAATACTGTACAACAGGTTTTAAAGGTGTATCATCTTTTGAAAATATTCTCTCTAATGGCACCCAACCTTTAGGAATGAAATTACTTTTAATTTCAATAATCTTGTGACTAGCAATCTCATTTTCTACAATATCTTCAAAATATTCAACCTCATCCTCTTGTTCTTGATCAATTAGGGAATTTGAAAACTCACCTGTCAGTTCTAAAAACCTTTTTATTTCAGTGTCATCTTCAAAGGCTTTCCACTACTTTACATTATCAGGCATAGAAGGTCTGTACCTAACCTCAATAGGATACTTTAGCTGTGTTGTTTTGGGAATCCTAAAATGTGTGGCTACTAGGGCCAGAGAATCAACAGTTTGGTTATGATCCCTAGGAATATAAGTGATATTAAAAGCCACAAAAAATTGTCTATCATATCCCATACTTCATTACGGTACACTTTCAGCAAATCTTGTTTCACTTGATAGTTGTTCCTCACCTGCTGAACAACCAATTCGGAGTCGCCATATACAGAAATCTGTTGAATGCCTAAATATTTTGCAGCTTTCAAACCTAACAACAAAGCTTCATATCCTGTAGTATTATTTGTGGTAACAAATTCCAATTTTTACATTAACTTTGTCATTTCACCACCAGGAGATATTAGAAGAACCCCTACTCCAGCACCTTCCTTACATGATGATCCATCAAAGTATAATTGCCAAAGTTCATCTTCTTGTTCCCTACTGCATTTAATTGGATTTTCTTTTTCAACTTGTAATAAACCAGCAGTATTATCATCATCACTAAAATGCAACATACAAGTACCCAAATCCTTGTCAACAACATACAAGGGATGATTTGTAGGGTTCTTTTCATCTATCACAATATAGGAAAATTGTAACTCTCTATATAACCTTCTGTTTTCTCCTCCAAATTTAGGAATAGTAGCATATGTTAAATCCATCTGTAGTGTTCCACCAACTTTCTTGGCCCATGATCTAGAGAGGAGTAGTCCAAACTTAGGTGTAATGTCTGCTACTACCACATCCATAATCACAGTCTTCATCAGTAGCTGAGCTAAACTGACAACCATATCTTTAATCGCTCCTAAATATTTTACTGCTCGTGAATCAAAATCATACAAATCATGATAAGGTTTTTCTCTACTCAAACCTAAGGCCTCCATGACAGCTTTTGGCACTAGGTTATGTGATGCTCCTGAATCCAAAAGACAATAATGTATCATCTGTTCATGAATAGTTAGTGTGATGTAAAAAGGAGGTGATGAACCTACCTCATTTTCAGTTTTCTCTGCCAAGGCTGACCCAATAAAGATTTTAGGACTTTCTTCTTGTAAATTCATTATATCAAAAAGAGGCTGACTGTTTGCTGAACCAATCATTTTCAGAACTGAATTTTTATAAGAAGGATTCTTCATCAACTCGGTGAAAGGCATAGGGATATTTATTTTCCCTAATTCATTTTCCAGGTTAAAATTTTGCATACTTCTGTTTACCTCTTCAACTTCCCCATTCTTCTTTTGTTTATCCTAATTTTCTTTTTTCTTTAACACATGATCAGACTGTTGTTTAGGAGGCAGAACTATCTTTTTCTTTGGATTTTTAACTATTTTCTTTGGACCTGACCTCAAATTTAAATTTTTCTTTGGCTCAATGTAGTATGTATTAGCAGCTACAACAGTCACTTCAAGATTTAAATCATTTTATGTTTCAAACATATCAGCATCATACTATTCTAAGTTTAAAAACTCTTCTTTAGTGACAAAACCCTCAGTTAATTTCTCTCCAAAATAATTCATATCCTGGTCTGTATCCTCAAAAAACACTTCCTCTTCAATTTCTTCTTCATCAACTACATTATTTTGAAGTGGGGGTGGTACTTTTTGATCCTCGGTTTCTCCCCTTTCTCACTAAATATCATTATTTCTTCTCTATCTGGGAATGAAATGAGGCACAAATTGTCTTTTGAATTGGTTTGTATTATTAGGGTTTCTATCACCCTCTTGAACATGTTTGTTTGAACTCTTCTCTAATTCCAACTTGTTTAATTTTTTTGTCAAGATCTTAACTAACTTGGCCATTTCATCAATTTTACCTTCTGCAGAGTGATATGTTGAAACCCCTGGAGCTACGTGTTTCTTACCCTTCCTTTCATATATATGTTGAGTTGTATTTCCCTTCAATCTATTAGAGGCTAATATATTAGACTCCACTTCTAATGCTGCATCCTACATGTTCAGTAAAGTAATAGGTCTTCTTTCTCTTAAAAGTAGGGAAAATTCATGATCAAAAGCATTGGCATATGTGAGTTTTGCAGATGTTTCTGAAGGTTTTATCTCTGCAGGAATTCTACCATACATTTTATTGAATTTCTTTGAAAAATCATCTATGGTTTCATCATTCTTTCTCCTAAGGGATCCAAACTCAGTGATGTAATGTGTATGATCCTTGGTGTCACCCCATTGTATCATGAAAAGGTCCTGAAGCTCTTCTATGATAGTGATAGAATTTGCAGGAAACTCCCTGAACCATTTTCTAACCTTTCCATCAAGACTCTGCACAAACATCCTCATACATACATCCTTGGCCTCAATATTATGATTATCAGCATAACTTAGAAAAGCATCCCAATGCTCCTCAGTTGTGGTCTCACCTTGTCCGTTAAACCTAGGCAGATATTTTTGGTAATCACCCCCAGGAAGTGCATTCAAAGGCTGAGGAAAAACTAAAGGTGCATACTTAGCTACCACCATTCGTTCCATCATGTCTAATGGCTGATTTTGGGCTGGCATCTTTAAGTTAATCGGTTTAGATGATGGAATTACTTGACTAGAACTTGGCTGAAATGGAGTTTTACCATCTTTGAGGTGAAATAAAGGGATTTTAATAGGATATATAGTCTTGCTTTCTTAAAATATTGAGGATTAGTGAAAACTTGAAAATTACTAAAAGGGATTGTAGGCTTCAACCAAGATGACTCTTGTTCTTCTCCCTTCAGAACAAAAAAAGGTGATGAAATATCTAACTGATCAGGGTTACATAGGGCTGGTGATGACTAAGACCTTCTGATCTTCCTAGCTATTTTCAATAGCTGTTCTGGGTCTGAAACACCCAGCTGTAAAGGTGAACTAGGTCTATTTCTTATTCCAACTCCCTTAGTAGCCACTGTGAAATACTAGTGAAAAGTAGTATTCTAAATTTGCTGGTTTAAGTTCACCTCTCAAAACCAGTGAAATGATAAGTATCCTAGGGAAAATAGGTTTTCAACTTTGTCCCCAGTAATGGAGCCAAAGATGTTAGTGCTAGAAATTGTTCACAGACTACAAGAGAACAAGCCAACACAATCTCAATAAACACAATAAAGTAAAATAGGGTTTTTCTAGGGTTTTGGTTGAACAGTTTGAAGACAAGAGGGAAAACATTCATAAGACCAAAGAAAACACTAAATCATGAGCATTTGAATGACTAATATGCATAACATATAAACCATAATCCAACAGAATAAACACAATACTGAGTTTCAGCCACAGTTAGCAAGCATTTCAAGCATAAAACATTAAACATAAAATGAATATACCAACTGAGTAATTAACACAAATTAGAAATGAAACCAGTCAATACTATAAAGGGCATATAGTGCATATATTTCATAGTTCATTCATCAAAAACACATAAGAGGCTTTACACTTAGCTCATAAACAAAGCCTGATAGCCTCCCCTTGTCAGCAAAAAATCGAACCACTGGTTCTTTTTCCAACTTACATTTATCCTGTTCCTTCAAAGATAGTTGCATAACTGAACCCTAACTACTTTTCAAGCTATTTATCAAACTATTCAATATAAACTTTATCATTATACAAAATGGAATTACTTTTCAAACTAACTAATAACTACTCCTGTCAAAGTACATTTACAAATATTTTGCTACTTCAACTAGAAGAGCAATTCCCTCTAATGCTTGAGATTTCCTTCTAGCTTTCAGGTGGTTTGCTTCCAAGTTTGCAACTTTATTTGTTAACTCCTCATTCTACTAAGTCAGTTCCTAGATAGTCTGCCTTAGTTCTGTAAATTGATTTTCTGTCTGTATTTTTCTTTTAAGAGCCTCTTTAGAAACTGCAATCAATTCCTGGTAATGACTGTTCACTTCTTCTAGGTCTTCTCTAAGTACCCTATTTGCAGCTACTAATCCATCATTGCTTTCATGCATATATTCAATTTGATTCTTGTATTTCTTAATGCTCCTTTGTATATTTTCCTTTTCAGAATCAATACATTTATCTCCTAATATTGTTTGCATCCCTTCAAGCATCCATGGTATTTTCAGCTTCTTGTATATTTCTTCATCCTCATTCTTAAGCTCTGTGAAGGTCATAGGAACCTCTGGTTGTCCTTCAGCTTCAATATTGCACTAAACTTCTTCTCCACTTATCTCTCTTTTCTCCATACAAGAATTCTTTATATCATTCTGCTGCTATTCTTGAATCATCTGTTTTTGAACCTCCATGAAAATATCTGAAATCTTAGTATCAGCGAAGACTGATTTTTCTTTTGATACTATTGGTTTTTTACCTTTTATAACTTCTTTATTTTCATCATCACTATGAATCTTCTATTACGGTAACCTTTTCATCAGCCAATTTGGGGTTTAATAGCTTCTTCATGTTTAACCTAAGCTTGTTCTTCAGCCTTGTCTTAGGTTTGCAGACTGTTCCAACCTCTCCTAACATTTTCTGAACCTTTCCTTGATGAGTTATTGAAGCAAATTCAACAACCTTCATTCTTTTCCTTCTTGACACTGTTTTCTTTTTTGAATTGAGTGTATACTTCTTGCTTAGAAAAAACCCTAGCTTCATTATTAGTAGGAACTCTAACCTCACCAGATAGGTATTTTTCATCCTCTTCAGAAAATACTATAATGGGGCTCTACTTCTGCTCCGTAAACTCTTCCCTTACATTTTGATTTGATTCTGCAGGTAACATCTCTTCCACCGGCTTAACTTCCTTCATCTCTGACTGTAAAACTTTTCTTTCCTCAACATTAACTCACTGTCCAAGCTCAATGTTTTAATTTTCCTGATTCGAAGCTTCTCTTGATTTATCAGCTTCCTCATCTTTGACTATGACCTTATTGTTGAGTTTCTTGATCAAAATTTGACCCTTATCCAACTGTCTCTTCTGAGACTGATCCTCCTTCTCAGTTTTGAAACCTGACCAAAATAAGAAGTATTCCCATGTCTTCACTCTTTTCTGTAATACAGTACTTATGATCAATTTTATGAGCCCATGGTGAAAAACAGATTGTTTTGTATGATCCCAATGTTCTTTCACCCTACATGACATCTTCTATAAGCTTTTCAAAAAGAAGAAAGGAAGATTCATTTTAGATTCATGATTGAGATGTTGAAGGAATCTAAAATTATACTTAAACACAAAGGCAAATCTCCCCTCACAGGTGACATAGCTTTGTAAGATTTTGATAGGTTCAATCCACTCAGGTTTAAACTTTTGAATGGGAACACCCTTTCCCCTGTCTGCTACTACACCTGGAAGTAGATATCTCTGAGCATCAAAGGTGAAGGGCACCTTTTTGAACCAGAATTCTCCTTGATCTAGAATTCTTGTTGCTTCTGCTAGTAACTCCCTGGTTAGTTTGAACTTCAAACTGTCAAAAGACACTACATCCTTGTCTAAACATTGAGAAAACTTGTAAGAAACATCTGAATGATAACCTTCAATATTTTCAAAGAACACTAACCATCCTCCCTCTACAAACAATTGTGCACAATCTGGAAAGTTTTTTACCCAGCTTAAGTCTAAGGGTTCTACCCTATTGGTCTTTCCATTCATTTTCGTTTTGAAATATTGTCAAACTGATTCTATCAATAAAACACAGCTTGACTATCTTCAAATTTTGCTAAACTGAGAGACAATACTGTATAGGAAAACCCAAAAGACCCTAATTTGAATTCTTTCATTTAAATGATAAATACTTTAAACCCATTGACTAAGAATTCATCATTTAGCATGAATTAGGTTTAAAAACTAATACTCTGTCATCAATTCTGTCATTAGTCATTGGTTTAGAAAAACCCCAAATTAATGAACCTTGGTAATGGTTCGTAGACTACCTGTTAAAACGACTAATCCAACTGTTGGAATCTTACTCTCTCAACTGTCAAGTGTTGAATTGCATGCTCCAATCTTCTCTGACAGTTTTAACCACTCTAGACAACCGCTCCTAAAATCCCTAATTTTTGCTCTCTTTCCAAAATTCCGATTACTAAGTGCTGATTTTTCGCCGCGACCTTCACCTGCTCAACGTGCACTTCAGGGAAAAACATAATTCAAAACATGTTTGTCTCATTATGATCTATTATCATTATTGCATCAGCTCTGCAAGAAACTGTAGCAAGGATTTCTCCCTACTACAGGGGCAGGAATGGCTCACTTATTCCTATAGGGAACAAGGGTAGGGAACAAGGGTAGGTTCCTGCTAATGGTGAAAATGCAGAAAAATGAAATTGAAATAACAAAAGCATAACAGTAAACCAATCTAAGAACTAAGAACATAAAACTGAAGCTAAGCTAGACTGTAAGCTAAGAACATAACAGAAAGAAGGAGATGAATCACCGGTGAACCCCTTTGCAAAAAATGGTTTAGGGTTCTGCCTCCTTGAAACCTACAAATAAACCTAAGCTACAATGGAATACCTGCAAAACAATGTTAACGACAAAACCTGCAAATGGAGACAAGGGTTAGAAAGCAAAGCATATTAAGAAGCAAAGAAATAAACATAAAATCAAAAATATACCTTCTCTAGTGGGAATGGGCCACCATGCCCTAGTTCATGGGAGCACCTCTCTTGGTTTGGGAGCAATGGATCAATGGGAATCGAAATGGAGGAGAGGGAGTGTGGGTGGTTTGAGAGGCAAAGGTCTCAAAGCATCCATGGGCAGCATAACAATATGCAATGGGAGAAGTCCTTTGAGAGTGACCCCCCAGCCTCCTTTTATAGCTTTTCGAAGGGGTTTTAGGTTTTTAAGCCCTTGGTTAGGGCTTTAGCCCCTTTTTTAGGCCTTTAGGCCCTTCCTCCCTAACTTTAGCCTCTTTTAGGGTTTTAGCCCCTTTTTGAGGGCTTTAGCTCCTAGGGGGCTATTTTTGGCTCTTTTGGAGGTGTGGGGGTTTAATGGAAGGTCTGATGGAGTGATATGGGGGTTGTGAGATGGTGTCCTTGGGTGGTGTAGGCCATTGAGAGCTATGTGGGGGATTTTTGGGTTAACACAAACCGCCACGATTCACCTTCATGATGATATTCCACCTACCATAGTAATTGATCTACAAGAGACATGTATCAAATCCATCACACAATATGATTGACATCTTATGTGTGAGAATCCCGAAGAAAACTAAACCAGAAATGATGATTTTTAGCTTGCATGACTTTCTTGTAGCGCCTCTGTGTATTTGTTTGTGGCTTGCGCTACAAGAAAGTCTAGGTTAATGATTTACAAAAATTAAGCTAATGATAAAGGTTTAAACTTGGTTTAGGAGTCCTAATTAAGATTTTGTGTTATTTTTTATACTTTTTAATCCATATAAGCCTTCTATAAGCCCTCTGATTATGAAATCAAACCAAAACTTGTAAAAATAAACTAAGAAATCAAATAACATGAAAGTTAAAAGGAAAAAATTCAAACTATCCCAATGAACAAAATTTTCTAAGAGTAAAGAGTAAAATGAAACTTCAAAACCTAAACAAAAAGTATTAAAAGATGGAAAACAAAAACATGACCTAACACCGAGATATAGAGAATGTACCAATACTACAAGTTTTAGTATTTTAGGGTTTTTCAGGCTCGAGGTCAAACTAGTGTTTGACTTTCCTAGAGTTTTACTGAAACAAAAAATTAGACCTTGGTCTCTAAAATTTGATTTTTATGAGGAGAGAAATCCTATGTTGGGCTCACTCAAAAATTCCTCTTCGGTAAAAATCCCGAATTTCTCGCAGCAAAAACTAAAAATGCCCGGAATAAAATTTTTCTATGACAGAGAGAAGCGCCCTTCAATGGAGAGTTATCCTAGCCTCCTTTTGATGATGGATTGTGGAGGGATACCAAAAAAGTAATAATCCCTAGCTTCTGCAACTGCATAATTTCTTGTTCTCAAGTTAGCTCTGATACCATGTTATAATTTTATCATTTAAGCAATATGATCTTAGGATCTTATCTGAGAGAATAACATGCACAAGAATCAATCACAAGAGACAATAGACACAAATATTTTCCTCAGGGAAACCATAAAGGAAAAAACCCCACAACTTCCTTAGAGATAGAATGAGCACCAATGGCAGCAGTAAAACCCAAAGACAAAAAGATGATCTCCAACAACTGTTCTCACTCTCACTTGTGTGAGCTCCTCTTCTCTCACCGATGCGTTATAGCTGGGTGAGTGTGTGTGTAAAATAGAGTGGCTAACTCTCTATTTATACTAATTTATGACTTGACAATTACTTACTAGGGTCGACACCTCTAGGAGAGTCTAATAACCCTAATGCCCCACAACTATGGGGACTTTGCCCCTCGATCAACAAGGAGGGTTAACCTCAACTCAATTCTGGGGACTATTTCCCCGACTTACAACTGAGGGTTAACCTCAATGACTTTACATGAATTTATTATATTAATGACTCCCCCGATAGGAACATTGGGGTACAATGAAATACAAATGATTCTCCCAATAGTAACATTGGGGTACAATATAAGATATACAAGTGGATACATTCCGAAGTTACAAATACATCAACACTCTTGCACAATCCCCCACCCACTCACTGCTTTCATCCATATGGGGGATCCAATTAAGTCCTCTTTGAGCTGAATGAGTTGATTTTTGGGCATGTCTCTAGTGTATTTGATATTCCATAGCCTGGACTAGGGTTCAACTGAGTAGTTGGATGACCTGCACCAAACTTTAGCTCCCTCTATTTCTGCCATAATCTCAGGGTCCCGGAGCCCCAAATCCCCTTGCTCCTTGGGTCGAAATATGCCTTCCTAGCTTACTAGGGAGAATTTATCCTTCGTCTCCTAGCTACCCCGAAGGAAATTCCTTTGCAGACTTGTTATTTCTTGGAGAACATATTTTGGAGCTGAAAGGACCAAGAAGAGGTAAATTGGCATAGCATGAAGAATTTCTTTCACAAGAACCAATCAGCTAGGTATATTAAGAGGTTGAAGGATCCAACTAGATAACTTTTGTTTCATTCGATCCAGGAGTTCCTGCCACGAGGATTTTTTCAAATTTCCCATCCCAAGGGGGAATCCCAGGTATTTTGAAGGAATCACCCCTCTGGAGAAACACAGGATATGGATAATGTTCCTCTAGATAATGGGAGCAGTATTCATGAAAAAGACCTGGGATTTATTGGCATTGACTTCCAGACCCAAGGCCTTAGCAAATAGGTTTATGATATTTTTGAAGATTTGCGCTTCTTGGACTGAAGGGTTCCACATGAGAATAGTGTCATCAATGAACTGCTGGTGTGTCTGGGGTTCCATCCCATCATGGACTGTGAGCCCCCATAACTCCCCATTCCCTACTTGAATTTGAATAAGTCGATTTAGTCCGTCTGCCATAAAAATAAAGATAAAGGGGGATAGAGGGTCACCTTGTTGAATACCTCAGAAGGGATAAAACACTTTAGCTAGGGATCCATTCTAAATAATGTTGAAGAAAGGGGTTGTTACCAAGATCATGACCCATTCCACCCATTCAGGACCAAACCCAAAATCCTCCAGCATCTTGTCGATGTATTTCCAACTTAGTTTATCATAGGACTTCACAATGTCAAGATTGACCAACATGTATGGCCACTTGGTGCTCTTCAGGGAGTGAATCACCTCATGGAATAGGATGACTCCATCCAGAATCTGCTCCCCTTCCACAAACCCTGATTGTTTAGGGATGATAAGATTGGGGAGGAGGGGCTTCATGCGATTTTTTATGACCCTGGATATAATCTTGTAAATCACATTGCACAAGGCTATTGGTATGAACTTAGCACATTTTTCTTCTCCTTCCTCCTTAGGAATTAAAGTAAGAAAGGTTGGATTGAAATATTTGATAACTCCCTACTTACTTCTATATTCTTCAAAAATCTCACAAGTGATGGAAGAAGTTTGAACTAAATCCATCCGGACCTGGGGCCTTCCCCAAAGCCATCTAGTGAACCGCTTCCTCAATCTCTTGCATAGAAACTGGCTTAATGATCATCTCATTGTTCTCTCTAGACACAGTCTTGGGGATTAGTTGAGTGATCCTAGATATGGCTCTCCCTTTATCACCTCCATCCTCATTGAGGATATAATAAAAATGTTGGATGAGCTCATCCTCTATCTCCCTCATGGTCTCCACCCATCCTCCATCTTCTTTATTGAGTTTGTGGATTCTCAAACTGTTTCTGTTTTGGAGAATCGAATTATGGAATAACTTGGTATTTATTTCCCCCTTCTGAAGCCACTTTACCCTTGAATTTTTCTTCCAGAATATTCCTTCCTGCCTTTCCCTAGCCTCTAGCTAGCATAAAAGGTCTTTTTCTTTTACCTTTATGTCCTCATCCCATCCCTCCTCCATACCCTTCTTATTGATAATATCAATATCGCTTATCATTCGTTTTTTGTCCTAAAAAATATTCCCAAACTCCTCCCTGTTCCACATGCTGATTTTGGCCTTAAGGGATTTAAGTTTTTGTTGGAAGCGGTACATTGTTGTACCTAGAGGGGGGACCAGATCCTTCCATCACTGAATGACCATCTACTTAAATTCCTTGTGTTCCAGCCAAAATTGCTAAATCTAAACAGTTTGCTCAGAATGGCATTTGACTAGTCCCACTTGAGGCAGATGGGAGAGTAATCTGATCCTGCCTCTGGGAGAACATCAGCCATTATCTTGCCAATACCATGCACAATATTTTTAGAAACCAAGAATTTGTCGAGTCGAGAGGCAACTAGATGTTCCCCTCCCCACTTTTTGTTCCATGTAAACCATCCATTCCCCATCTCTACATCAATTATAGGACTATAGGTCAAGAAGTTGCAGAAGGCCTCTTAATAGTTGTCCAGGGACCTTCGACCCCCATTCTTCTCCCCTAGGTTGGAAATAACATTAAAGTCCCCTCCTAAAACCCAATTTCCTCCCTCTGTTATACCCTTGACCCATCTTAATAAATCCATAAAATCATGTTTATGGGGGAAACCACTAGGCACATATACGTTCAACAACGAGCCCTTAACTCCTGAATCCAGAAGGTGGAAATTCTCCATAAGCAAGAACTGGTTAGCTTGAAATTATGAAATATCCACCACACTTGACTTCCATAGGACCACAATCCCACCAACCTATCTAGCAGCATCAAGTGCCATTATATGACTTCCTTTCCAAATCTTCTCCCTTATTTTTTCCATCCTCTCAGTATTGCATTTAGTTTCTTGAAGGAAAAAAATATTTGGTCTCTCCTGATTGATCTTCCTATTTAGAGTGTTCCACTTCGTAGGGTGATTACACCCCCTAATATTCAAGGATATGATCTTCATTGGAAAAACTTGTTGACTTTAGAAAAGTATGCCTTGATTGCGGGGTATTGGCCTGACTCGATGTGTTTTACACCTATTGCCAATATGCTTTGCTTGTTTGTCTTCCTACCCCTTTGTAGCTCTTCTTTCGAGGACTTCCTCTTACTTCCTTTTTGTATATCTACTTCAATCCCCAGGTTTTGGTGTGCTCTCATTCTAATAATGGCCTCTTGGAGAAGCTCTATCTACCATCGAGAAACATAACCCTGTCCTGTCTTCCCACATTCTTCCTCAATTGCGTCTAGATCGAACTCCTCCAGCTCCATTTTTTCTACCTTGTCCTCCTCATTTACTTCCATTTGGTTTAGCTTCTCATCCTCCCTCACTCCTTCCTTGGCCTTTCCAAGCTTCTTCCTCGAGTCTCCCCTTTCCTCAAAAGTTCCCTCTTCCACCACCTCCTCTCCCAATACATCAAAGGGGCTATGGGAACTTGGGATTTTTGCCATGAGCTCATTCCTTATATTTGAGGGCCTACCTCCTCTGCTCCTTCTCCTATTATTGAATTGAGTAAACCCTTCCTCATCCACCTCTCCTCCATGACACTAGTTGGGGGCTGTTGGTGACTGAGAAGCCTTTGGACAGTCCTTCCCCAAGTGCTCGTATTCATGATAGTGCCTACAACGAAAGGGAATTTTGTCATAGTCGATGGGTTGGATCCATTCTTCATCCTCCCAATTCAGGTTTATTGCCTCTGGGCACTCTGAAAGGTCCAAATAAACACATATGCGAGCAAAATATGTGTATATTTGGATTTTGGTTTCCTTGGACATCTTCACAAATTCCCCTAGGGTATTACTGATTTCTTTCAGGGTCTCCAGATCCCAATACTCATTGGGAAGTGAGAATAGGTAGACCCAGACTGGTGCAACCGTTGTATCTTCAGTTTCTGGGTTAAATTGCTTCTTCCAAGGCCGAAGGTATAACCATGTAGAGAAAAAGAAATATGGACCTCCCTATAGGATTCTATCCCTATCTTCTTGGTTGATAAATATGATTGTGAATAAATCCTTGGATCTAAGCTACATATCATAATGTCCCTTAGGGTTCCATACAATATTGATCCATTAGACCATATCCCTTTCCTTGGGCCAAACCCCCACAAATTTCCCAATGAGGGTCATCTCCTTCCATAGCTCAATTTTACCTCTCACCATTTGGGATCTTATCTAGATAGCAGCAATAGAAAGGGTATTCGACAGAAACCCTCTTGGTCCTAACCTTCTACCCTTCCCATCTCCATCCTTCCTCCCAATCGCGTTCCTCGCTTCCCTGCCCTTCGAAAAATGGCTCCGTGGATTCGGATCCTCCATGATCCACAACCAAGGGATTCACAGCCCCCCCAGCTCACTTCCTCCACACAACCTTCACTTCCACAACCTAACATGCGTTCTCAAAGGACTCTGTCAAACACGGAGCCCAGCTCAATCTTCTCCTCTTCCCGTTCTTTTTTCAATGAGAGAAATGAAAATGCTAAGTTTTTTATGGATGTCAAATGTTTGGAATATTAAATAAAAAATGTAAAATTTGAATATTTAAATTGAATTTATTGTGTTTCTTAAATACAGAATTTTTATCAAATGGAAAGAGAGGGTTATTACAAGAAAAAGTGTGTAAGATATATTGGTGCAACTACATCTAGTAAGGGGATGTCATCAAGGTCATCAAGAATTAGCATCTCCACTGATAATCAAATATTGCCAGGTTCAACTATAGATTCGAGCTTGTTGTATAGATCACATTGAGGTCGTCAACAGTTAGGTCAAAGGGACACAAATGATTCCCCCATATATTTTATGGGAGAACATTATGATTCTCAACCTTCTGCTGGTATGAACATTTATATGTTAATATATATGAATTGTAATTTTGCACATGTGTTTAATAAGTTTGTATGTACAAATTTATGTGTTTCTTTTTCAAGCAGAGAAAGGTTTAGAAGAGGGTCATAATTCTACACAGATGGATGAAGGTTGAGAAAGGAGGGTTTATGTTGAAAAATTTGAGGGTTGTATGCCCATAAAAACTTATCCATATGATATACTCGAGGACCTCCCATGCGATAGTGGCGATCAATAAATAACCCTTGAAAGTTGTAGATCTCACTATATCAATGATCTTGATAGTTTGGATCTCCCTCCAAAGAGAAAACAAAGTCTGGATATTGTTTTGAAATCATTGCAAAAATTCATCGAGGTATATGAGGGTCTTGGACCAACTACAGATGATTTTATGTACTTGATGCATAGAAGAAGGGAACAAGTGACATGTACGGAAAAGTAGTCTGTTGTTAAGGAGAAAGCGACAAACAAAAATGCAAATTCAATGTTTAACTTCAAACAAGGCCTAATGAGAAAAATGTTGAAAGTGCAATATTTCAATCATCCTAAACTTGAAAAATTATTATATGACTAGTTTCTTGTAGCCTATGGTAGGCTGCCATGGAACGACAAAGTTCCTAATTATTTTTCCATATTTTTTATGCTATTTAAAAAAATTATGAAGCCAGAATATACCAATATTCATTCTAGCTTTTATGGAGTTGGAAAGGGACAAATATATGATCGAAAGGGTACTCTTCGAGGCCTTACAACTCTTCGACCTCCATATATGTTTCCCACCTAGGTGTTAGAGCATCATAACACCTAGTACCATGGTCACATACACCTAGGACTCACTTTCATTTGTTGTGTACTTATTTCATATGGTCCAAACCTTGGTTATGT
Source organism: Pseudotsuga menziesii (assembly GCA_001517045.1). Classification (NCBI taxonomy): domain Eukaryota; kingdom Viridiplantae; phylum Streptophyta; class Pinopsida; order Pinales; family Pinaceae; genus Pseudotsuga; species Pseudotsuga menziesii. The sequence continues at coordinate 634,378 of LPNX010385361.1, read as the reverse complement.
TGGTCTAGCAAGGTATTTTGGGGTTTTGGACTCATTAATGCACCCAAGAAACCACATTTAATCATTAAGGAGAATTTAGTGGACCATTCAGGAGACTCTAGTTGACCATTCAGGAGAGTCTTTTGGACCATTCAAGAGACTCTAGTGGACCATTTAGGAGACTCTAGTGGACCATTCCAGAGACTATTTTGGACCATTTATTTCATCCTAGAGCCTCTCCCACTCACTCATGCACTCCAACATGCCTATCCTATCCTCATTTATGTCCTAGCATGCTTCTCCTGTGTTCACATAGCCATTCATGACCATTTGAGGTGGGTTGGGAGCTCATTGGCCCACCTAGGGGGTTTTAGGTCCAATCTAATCCTGGCACATGTATTCCTACCATTTTCCTCCAAAGGCTAATAATTTTAACCTATTGTATTATAATCAGGTTCCATTCATAGTTACATGTTGGACAATAATAAAGAATTCAATTATTGGCACTATTCCTATGTGTTAATTTTTCTCTTTTCACTATTTTTCTACATAGTTTGTGAAATTATTTACTTGTGAGGATTCCCTTAGCTCCTAGATATTGTTGTGAATAATATTTTCACATGGTATTAGAGCCATTTGGATATGCAAGTTGAATTCAGATATTTTGAGTTGCAATCTATGGCCTCCTCCAGAAAAAATTTGTGTGTTTGCATTGTAGGAAGTTCCAGTGTGTTTGTGATCCAGATGGAGATCAATTGCCACCCACCTATTCCACTGGCTCAAAACAATTGTCTATTGTGGCAGTTTCCTAGTTATTTTTCTACGGTTTTTTGGGTCCTAAACTTTTGGAGCATTTTTGAGGCCCTAAATGACATGTTTTAGTGATTTGAGGGTCAAATGATTGCCATTGACATGCATTTGGCTGTCGAAAGTTGTAAAGATAAGATATACCTTTCCAACAAGCTACCGAACACCCAAATCGGTGATCGTATGCAAACGTTATGACCCTAGGAAGTTGAATGTTCAACTTACCACCTTGGTACCACAAACTTTATGACGATTCATCTTCTAGGGTTATGTTTTGGACTTTTATGGGTCTCACCCTCGTTCTTATTATAAATAGGCTCCTTTGGCCACATTTTGTATTCATCTTGGCACAGATGAGCGTAGCAGCCACATCTCTTCTCAGAGATAGCTACCACCATTCTAGCAATTGTATTACAGTCTATTCTATTTCTGCAATTTAATAGAATATGTGTTTACTGTATCTCTATTATCTTTACAAAATGTATGTTATTATAATTCTATATCTATTATTTCATTTAGTTCACACAGAAATCTGGATCAGTGGTATCAAAGCAATCTGCTCTTTGATTTTTTTCGGCACATGTCCCCGACGAGGTCCGAGTATATAGATTTTCATCTTGAACTAGTTTTGCTTTATAATTCTCATTGTCCCAAATGACCTCCCATGGCAGAATAAAAGAGAGACGATGGAGTATCATATCCTATCAAGTCGCTTCTCGAGGAAGCCCTCAAGCAACAAAGGAATGAGATGTTGGATAGTTTCACCCAAATCCTTTTGCGAATGCCGACAATGGCAAGTGCATCTTCAACGAGCAGTCGGTTCAGGGATTCAAATCCCTTTAAGGTACAAGTTAACTTTGATGTTCCTTTATTTGAAGGAAGTATCGATGCAAATGCCCTAGATAATTGGTTGAATGTTCTAGAAGGATATTTCTCTGTCCACAATTTTTCCAGCAAGGAAAAGATTGCCTTTGCGCTCCTTAAGGAAATTCCCCATGTCCAAAATTGGTGGGGTACTTATTGTGAGAAAAACTCATCAGAAGAGTCTGGAATGTTTGAGATAAATCCCACTTGGGCCTCTTTCATTGATGTCGTCAAGGAACAATATTATCTTATGCAAAACTATGATGACTCGTACACAAAATGGACCATTCTACGTCAAGAAAGGGACCAGACAGTGTCAGAGTACACCAATAACTTTCATACCCTACATATAAAGTTGAGTATCAAGGACTTTGAATGACACCTAATTCTAAAATATCGCAATGGTCTACATCGGTACATCCGAATTGAGATGGACTTCCTCAACATCTCTTCACTTGGATTTACCTATCAGTATGCTGTCAAAATCGAGGAGAAATTTCAACAAAAGAACAAGTGAGGCTTTGGACCTGCAAATCCATTGTAGAAGAAAGACAAGGGAAACCTTGCACCATAAAACATAGGAAAAGACAACCAGTCCCCTCCACAAGCGAAGAAGGGGAATGGAAAGACAAATAAGGACACCGAGAAGTGGTGCAAATTTCATAAAATCCCTTGGCACAACACTAATGAATGTCGCTCAAAGTAATCATTGGTGGTTGAGATCAAATCTTCAGAATCAAATCCTATTATCTCCCAAAATATTTTTTTTTTGATAAGTAGGAAGAATTGGATTCATGTAATGAAAGATCTGAGTATGACTAACAAATTGAAAGTCTCTGTTTTTTATATGGTTGAAAAATTTGAAAGTTATAGCTTTCGGTGGCTTAGGAAAGGCTTTTAATAACTCATTAGCCACTGAAAAGCTATGTTTCGGTAGCTAACGATTGAATGAGGGATAAAGGTAAGCCATTGAAAGCGGCTCGAGCAAGTAGAATCAAATCAACACTTTCAGTGGCTTAGGCAAGATTTCAAATGACTCATTAGCCACCGAAAAGTGATGCTTTCGATAGCTTATCAAAAAATCCAACGTAGATTTTAACCACCGAAAGCAGGAAGATAAGCGTTGGGTAAGAAGTGCTTTCGGTGGCTTAGGCAAAAGCTCAGGAATTTCAGCGGTTAAATGATTTTTTGGCGAGGTCGTTATCCGTTGAAAGCAAGATTTCACCGCGACGATGGTATGATGGTTTTGGTGGCTTAGGAAAAAGATATATCGCTTCATTAGCCACCGAAATCCATCTTTTCAGTGGCTAGCAGACAAGCTCCCGAAGGCTATTAACCACCAAAAAGGCAAAGTGCGGAAATGGTTAGAAAACAGTCAAATCGAACCCCGTCAGCAAGATGAACCATCAGTGGAGGGTGTGACAAACCACCGAAAATACTCGAGCCTACATAAACATGCATGTAAATGATTTAAAGAGGTCGTTATAAAACTGGAAAAGGACTGATAGGATTGGAAACCCTTAGTCTCCTTCCACCTATCCAAAAGAACAACAAAAATCCCACCGAATACCCAGGCTGATGTGTGATATGATTGCTTGGGAAAGTAGATTAAGAAGATTAGCTGCTACCATCACCTTACGATCTTAGCATTCATCATGACACAACAAACCCTCATAATCAGTGCCAAAGGACTCCAGCACATTTTCACTCTCGAGCTTGTCATTCCTCTCCACTAGGAAAACCATCTCTGAAGGAGCAGCCTACTAACACACTGTATACAGAACTGAGAATTATTTTGCAGGTACCCAGGAGAGGCACTCATCAAGATGAATAAGGGAGGACTTGCTCTCAGGAAAGAGCTAGGTGATATCAGTTATTTGGAAGCACATCCAAAGGTCTATAAACTCTTCCAAGAGGTTGGCTGCTACAAGTTTTGTGAAAATATACAAGGCTCCCATTAGAAGGTAGCTGAGGAATTTTCCCTCTCATTTTATGGTTCAAAGGTAGTTATAGGCAAGGATTAATTTCACATAGATGAAATCCTAATCACTGAAGTAACTAAACTCCCTTACAAAGGAGAAAAATGGTTCAAGACCACGATACCAAAAGATGTAGAATTCAGGTCTTACCTAAAGCCTGAACATAGAGGAATGGTGTGGAAGAAGAGTGTGCCATCATCCTGGTTGGAAGAGAGGTGGAAACAACTACTAAAGGCCATTGTGGTCTACCTAACATGTGAAGGAAGAAATAATAGAGCCATGATCTACCATTTCAAGTTAATGAATCACTTCACAGGTAAAAGCCCACTCAATTTTCCCTTTTATTTACACAGAATTCTGGGAAAGATGGCACACCAAGTGAAAGTCCAGCCAACCAATATTGCTAGAAGACTGTCCCACCATGGCCTTATCCAACTGTTGATCCATGAGTTGCTGAAAATAAGGAATGTGGGATGGCCCTATTTTCTATTTTGGAATGGATTTGAGACAGGCCTTCAACCAGAAGAGAAAGGGAAGTATATTGCCAAGAAGTCCAACACACCAAGGAGTGGGAGAAGAAAGAGGAGGCCTATACCCCCAGCAGTAGTAGTAGAACAAACAGCCTCCTCTTCCAAGACTAAGAAGGTAAAAAGGAACTTGGACTTCAGTGAGAAGGGCTAGGAGGCTAAAACACACAATGAAAATATTCTAAGTCTACCGTACTCATATTTTGAAGAGGAGAAAGAGGAATGTGCAAACCTAGATCTACAAATTGTACCCCTGGCTAAAGCACTACCCTCCCCCACACCAAAGGAGCAAGAGGAACCAATAGAGAGGGATTCCTCCAGCAAACCTAAAACTCAAAAGATCAATCAATTACAAGGAAAATTTATGAGATGGGGATTTTGGAAAGGGAAATAAAGAACAATAATGTTGCATTGACCAACATAAACAAGATGCTACATAAGTATTACCTAGAGCAGAGAGAAAGATGTATTTTCTTAAAGAGGTTGAATACAAGGTACCTAAAGGAGAATACTATATTGTACATGATGATTAGGTTCAAAAGACTACAATTGAAGGAAGCTAAGGCAAACCCTAGCAGCCACGCCACCTTGGAAACCCTAGCTAAGGTTGCAGTTAGCCTTCAGGCTTCTGAAACTACCCAGGGTGCTATTAACCCTCCTAGCATGGAGCTTGTTGAAGAAGAAAGATGAGCAAACAGGCTTATATGGACATTTTTAAGGAAATTGGAAAACAGGGCTTTCGGTGGCTTAGGTGGACACTGGGGTAGTTCATTAGCCACCAAAAGCGCCACTTTCGGTAGCTAACAGTTTCGATAGACTGGCCTCTTAGCCATCGAAAGCAGATAGAGGCTTAAAATCAAATTTTGGCATACAGGACCGGTTTTTGGCGAATATATATGGCTCAGGGACATAGGCTAAAGATGAAGGGCGCAGAGGAAAGCATCAAGAAAAGGTCTGTTTTCAGTTTTAATATGACATTACAATTAGAAAGGGTCACCAACCCCTAGCTATTAAGAGAAAACAATGGCTTAACCAGCAAAGGGCCAGTAGCAGTAATTGTCAGCAATTACCTAAGTTATCTAAAGGTTCATTCAATGAACTAATTCTTCAATTAGTTAGACAAGTAGTTAATTAGGGGTTTTTAACCTAATTTGCAAAAAACTATTATTTTGTTTATTTTTGTAAAAAATAGATCCAAGTTTTCAAGATCTGTATATTTTGTATGCGATATAAAGCCTAAGACTTATTTTATGAAAAAGGTTCAACTTCGGGGATTTATAGACCTAGACTATTGTCAGATTCTCATTTTGCTCATGATTGAATATAAGCTCTTTTGTTATAATTTGTTTAGCCTCCATTTCTGTCTTTATTGTGCTTATTCCTAAATGTGTATTTAGGTTAAATTCAAGTTAATTAATGACTGATAGCTATCATCCTATTGGGATGTTAATGTGATTTGAATTATAAGTACCATCCTTATCATGATTTAGCCATTTATATGCATTTGTTTTGTGTGTAAATCTGCCATCCTGATGAGTTCTCCATCCCTGCACCTTATTGTCAATTTCTGAGCAGTTGTAACTAAAATCCTTGTAATTGAGTGAGTTTCATGCATGTCTTGAGATTTGAAGGTCATGTAAGTCACCTGACTTGATCCATATTAGAAAACCCTAAAAAAAAATGTAAGTTACCAGACATCCTCGAGCTGCAACCTAGAGGAGTTTCCTGGAGTGATAACAAATTGGCGCCGCTGCTGAGGAACGAAGACTGAAGCTCAGGTTCCCTAGGAGATGACATAAATCCTTACTTTGATGATAGGCAAAGCTTGGAAACTATTCTGGTTGTAAATCATCTATCTAGCAATTCCATTGAAATAAGGTGGCTTCAAGAAGAAAAAGTACTGGAGGAAACCCTCAGGGGCCACTAGCAACACCTGTTTCGGATCCAAAAGAGATTCTTAGAAGAGCTAGGGTTTCACTAAGGCACACCATCAGTGCTACAAAGGAAGCTACATTAGGTACTTCAAGAAACATTTCTGCTATTATTTCTTCTGCTGAAACACTTAATTCTCAGGAATTTATAAATACATAAGAAAATTCTAGTGTTTGGGCATCTTCAAGCACTGTTGCTGGTGAAGATCCAATCCCTGGTGACTCCACTGGTGTAGCTAGGGTTTTACCCCTAGCTTGTGCGAATGAGAACCTACTAAGGAGAAGGGACTCCTTAGTAGCAGTTCAGTAAGTGTAAATTAAAATGCTAAGACAGAAATACAAATTACTCTAAACATGTGCATGAAACAGAAAAACAAGATGTAAAGAATGGCTTTTGTATTAATGTTACCTCCAATGTGAAGGTTGGTGAAGCCCTTTGCAGTGATCCAAGAAAGTTGCTCCAAGATACAACTTGCTCCTTCTCTTTCTCCAATGGTGGAAATGGGCCAAAATGGGCTCTCAAGGTGAAAAATAGCTCAAGGGTGAGCTAGGGTTTCAAGAGCTACTTTGGCAGAGTAAGGGTGCTTATGATTGTGGATATGAAATAAGGGGTCTCCATCACCTATTTATAGTTTTTCAGTGGTGGAGTGATAGCCCATGGTTTTGGAAACCATATGGTTTAGGGCAGCTGTATAGAGTTTTTTCCTCCTTTTCCTCATTATTTTATATTTTTTCTTCCCTTTTTAGGGGATTTTTTCTATTTTAGAGGAATTTTGGATATTTTTGGAGGAAAAAAGGTGTTTTTAAGGGAAATATGGTAGAAAAATGGACAAATGAGCCATGTAGTGGGGTAGATGAGGTAGTGAACACTTTTTGGGTGTTAACAGATTGCCCCCTGATGTGCGAGGGCAGGAGCTCATCGTATGGCTGATGGACATCATAAGTCATATATGGTGTTCCTGGGGTGTAGAGAAGAGAAGAAACAAACGAAAGCCCGTAACAACGATCCCGAACCAACTGCAAGAGATAAAAGTACATAACCTTAATAATGGATGAGGAATCATTTGATCATATGGACGAGGTGGGCATTCCCATGCTCGTATCAGGATATAACATAATAATAACAATGGGGTCGAAAATATGGGGACCTGACATATACATGGCCTCAAATACTGAATGAGGAAGAATCTTAATATGTGGACAAGGCGGGCATACCCATGCTCGTATCAAGATACATAAACATAACTGTGAGGCCCGAAAAGAGAGACCTGTATGATACATAAAAAACCACTGTGTATATCATAAGGGTCTAGAAGGGACACAAATCTGGGACATACTGCTGGGCTGACCATGTCTGAGCTGAAAAACTGATGCACTGGAATGACAGCAGTGCTACTGAATATGGTACCAAAGGAACTGATGAGTTGCTGTATCAGAGTGACAAGGGTCTTACTTGCAATGGTACATTGAACTGGAACTGAACTGGGTACTCAAGGAAGCATGGAACTGAAGGGCTTCCGAATACAATTGCCAACGTAGCCCAGACATCCACGGGAACGTATAACTGGGCGTTCCAAAGTGACTCACCAATGTGCTAGAGTCGGGGGAAATCCGGGGTCTTCGTCAAATTATGGAAGGGATATAAATCCTGCGTGATTCTCAACGATGCGATCAAGGGGCTGAATTCGAGCATGTGAGAAACAACCATTCGGAGAGGCAGTGATGACTCCTCCCAAAATGGTCCGTAGGCACTCACCACAGATGGTGATGGGTCCAAGGCGCAGGGGCCTCTGGGTCTATCCTCTAGAATAGAGAGGCTGTCATCGACAGAGGGAGACCTGCAACTATCAAGGCAATGATGTTTCCTTGACAGGAGCGCGAGGTGGAAAACTAAAATGTGATAGTACTGATGGCAGGATTGATAAACTGGGGGGAATAAATAGGCAAGTAGAGCGGGTGGCCTCAAACTTCCTTTGTTCAGAGTATGATGGCAGGGATGATCGGGCAGCATATGAAACTGACTGGTGGTAAGGGGATCATAGCTGTATTGGATCTGGGAGGGTGACTGGGCTGAGGGAGACTCAAGCTATGGTAAAATGGCAGGAAACTGCAGAATACTTTGAACAAAGGCGACCTAATTGGGGGTGCTGCCGAGAGGATCGATCATAGCGCCAAGAGGCACAAGGGAACTTCTTCATGGGTTAGGGAACTAGAAGAAGTGTGTATGTAAAATGGTACTGTCGTGTGGATTTATACGAGCCCGGGACAGTTCATGCTCGTGGTTGCTTTCAATTTTAAGGAGTATGAAAGCAATAAGAAGACTCGAAAGTAATCGAATGGTACTGTCGTGTGGATTTTATGAGCCCAGGACAGTTCATGCTCATGGTTGCTTTCAATTTTAAGGAGTCTGAAAGCAATAAGAAGACTCTGAAGTAATGGAATGGTACTGTCGTGTGGATTTTACGAGCCCAGGACAGTTCATGCTCATGGTTGCTTTCAATTTTAGAGAGTCTGAAAGCTATAAGAAGACTCCAGGGGGGTTGCTTTTTCGTGTGTTAGTCTCCAAGGCCCGAAGAAGCATAAAAGGATGCAATGAAGAACTCTTCTAGCCAGTGTGACTAGAGTATTCCTTTTTCGTAATTAGTCTACCAGGTCCGGAAAAGGGTTAAACTTATACCAGATAGACGCCCTTTCAGATACTTTAACGAGCATGAAAGGAAGCAAGATTGCTCGCCGATATTTTCATTGTTTTAGGAGTCAAAAAAGAGCTTAACAGAAACTCCCTAAGTGCCTTTTTCGTATAGGACTTGTCCGGCCCAAAAAAGGGATAAAATTATACCGAACAAAAGGAATGGCCAGGCAAGGAGGAAGTGTTCAATCAAGGAACATTTATGATGACCAGGAATGAGGGTGAGGGGGAACACTGGTGGGCCTCCTTGCGGGGTGAATGAATGGTGGCAAAATAACGAAACATTGGCAGTATGACAGGAGTGGATGGCTCATGTAAAAAGTGTGGAACAATCTGATGGCGGCCGATGTGGCGCGCAAATCGAGGCAGCAAGGTTTCGGGACACAATGTTGAAATTGTACCAAGTGAGAGAGAGAAATGATCTCAAGCATCATCATGAGCTCGGAAAAATGAATCCGGCGATATAAAAAGTGTGAAAAATGGAGAACGACCGAAGTGGCGCGCAAACCGAGGCGACTAGCGATGTCTAAAAAATGGGCAAAAAATGACGTAGAAAAACTAATGCAACGAGGTGACCATCGTGACGGTTTCTTCGTGCTGATTCCTATGGTGGAAACGGTTCGGAAAATGGACTAGTAGGAAAAGGTGCCCCATGGGGTAGTAAAGGCAGTTTTCTACTGGTCTTCCTTTCGGATTTGGATCTGATTGTATCTTGAAAAACCGTCGATGAACGAGAGGACTTCATGCCCCACACACGCATCGATGAGCTGGTCAATAAATGGCATGGGAAAATTTTCTTTGGGACAGGCGTGGTTTAAATCTCGGAAGTCAGTGCATACTCTAATGGTGCCTTGTTTTTTGTTAACGGGAACGGGGTTTGAAACCCAGGTGGTATAGGCAATAGGATAAATGAATCCTTCCTTGTGAAGTTTCTCAATCTCTGCTTTGATAGCTGGGAGTTTTGACGGATGAATGGGACGCTGTTTCTGACGAACGGGGGGTACATCAGGCCATGTGTCAATGTGGTGCTCTATAATGGCAGGGTCAAGATCGGGCATTTCGGTATAGGACCAGGCAAAGACATCACGGAATTCTCTGAATAGTTTTTTGTATTCCTCAATCTCTTGCTCACTGCAAGAGGCTCCTAAAGAGATGAGTTCGGGTGTGCTTCCTGGGGCAGCGATATCAATTTGGATGACAGGTGAGATGTTGGCCATGTTACCCTCCTCGAAGCCGTCAGGAGTAGGAATAGGGTCCTTGAACCAGTCG
>LPNX010385361.1:591635-623744 GCA_001517045.1 Pseudotsuga menziesii | reverse complement strand
GGGATGAGGAAAGGAATGGTATGGATGGGTGTAACACCAATGTGACTAGGTACCAAAGGGGGTTTAGGAAACAAGGGTGGTTGATGAGTAGGAGTTTGCATGCTATGGGACAGGGTACATAGGTCAGACACGTCAATGGCGGGTGATGGGGGTGGAATAGATTGGAAGGTCGAGGTCATTGGCGCGTCTGAGTAAACTCCAGGCCCCATATAGGAAACAAGTGAGGTGGTGGGACTTGAAACAGGTTGTTCAACCATGGGGAGAACATTTTCGGGTGCCGCGGGGGAATTGGGATCATAGTAGGTGAGTTGGTCGACCTTGACCACGCATCCCTCATGGGGGAACATCATGGTATGAAAAACGGAAGAAGCAACCGCTCGCATGGCATACATGTAGCTGCGGCCAAGTAAAAGGTTATAATGAAGCTGTGCATTAATAACCTCGATGTCGATGAGGACGGTTTTGCCAGCCAGCTGGATGGGGACATTAGTTAATAGGCCTTGTGGTTGAGCCGAACGGCTGTCATAGGCTCGCAACGCAGTAGTGGACTACTGGAGAGGGGGGGATCCCAATTTCTGCTAGATGAAGGTGGACATGACACATGTAGAGGCACCTTCATCAATAATGCATCGATGGATGACAAAATTCCGAATGGAAACAGAAACTTGGAATGCTAAAGTGGAAGGCATGCAGGGTTCGGATTGGTCCAAATCAAATGCCATTAAATTCGAATCATTTGGATCAATAGCCCCAATGGCTGAGAGTAAAGTCTTGCGCTGTGAAGGGCAGGTTTTTAAGACTTCGAACGCAAACATGGCTGCGGGAGATTGGGCTAAGTCATCGACAATGTTGTAGCTTGACGCAGCCCGTGCATTGGGGTTATTGTTGATACGGCGAAGCAGAAAACGAGGTGCTTTGGGAGCGCCATCTAGTGGCGGTGGGGGTATACGTAACGCATGATCAGTGGGATGAGCGTTAGTGGGTTTATTGGCGGGAGGGGCTTCAGAGGTGGAGCCATATTGGTTCCGTCGGGTCTGGAGGTTGACATTAGCGGAGGACATCATTAACAAGTGGTGGGTACTTGAGTCAAACATGGGTTGATCAGGAGCAACGTAAGTGATTTTTTGTTGGGTTGGCACGTTGGCTTGAGGGGGAGCCAACGGTTGAGTGTTCACTACACCTTGGTTTGGTAAGGGGTTTTGCAGCACCAAAGGTGGTTGCTGAGGTTGTGAGGGGTTGGGTGGTGCTTGAGGAGCCGCATGCCCTTGGCGGTGGGCATCATCAACCCAAAGTTTTCGAGCTCGCTCCAAGTGTGGGCAAGTATGTGTGTAGTGGCCATAGACCCCGCAAATAGAACAAGGATGGTTGGTTCGCAAATTGGGGTTTTTAGCCTGTTTGGGCAGGCAATCAGGGTTTTGGTTAGTAGGGGCTGCATTATTATTATCGGGGGGATTAGGGGGTTGACCAGCTTGGTCTGTAGGTTGGTTGTTTCCATGATTTCGGCCCCTGCCATGGTTTTGTTGGCCTTGGTTGCGTTGGTTGTTCTGGTTTTGCTGTGGCGTTTGTTGGGCGTAAACTTGCCCTTGGGTAGCAGGTGGATTCTGAGGTTGCGCAAATGCTGGAGCAGGCTGCGGTGGATGATATGTAGGTGGAGGCTGCGCAGGTGCAACAACTTGAGGGGGTTTCTGATAGGGCTACGGAGCAGGTTGTGGGTTTTCCACAGGGGTTGCCTATGGCGGGTAATAAGTGGGTTGGGCTTGTGAAGGCGCAGGAGCTGGTGCAGCCTACTGGTGGTAGTAGGGCTGAGGTGCGACCGGGGGGGCGTAAGCGGGAGTTGCATGACTGAAACACTGAGGTGGACATGAGGGTCCATGGGAATGGTGGTGATGTGTCATGGGAGCATACGAGTTGGTTGCTCCAGACTGTGAGGTAGCCCCCAAAAGGTCAGGGCCAGGGGTAGGACATGCTATGGAAAATGGTTGAGGATGCGAAGAGACATGGCCAATGATGCCATCGGCAGCATGGGATGCCCCCTGTGCATCATGCTGGGAGGAAACGCCGTGAGGGGCGTCAGGTATAATGGTATAGAGATAACCCGACTGGGCGTAAATGAGGTCGAATTGTTGGGCCTTAAGGATGGCCTCTTCTTCAGACTGGGATCTTTCAGATGCCACATCCTTAGCAATGACAGGAAGAAGGGATTTGAGGAACCAATCTAGGAAGATACGGTCATCTAATGTGATCTTGCATAAGCTACGGCATCGACGCCACTCATGAATGTGGTCCATGATGTGGGTAGCCGTGTTTTGTTTGCAGGATAGGACGATCTCAACGCCCGCGTCATAGTGGACATAATGTGGTTTTGTGGGTCCTCACCTGCCTTGCCCTCCAACTTAGGGATGTCAGAGGGAAGCTTGGTGGGCATGTGAGGCCATGCAGGGTCATGTTGGATAGGCTCGTTGGTCAATCTAGCTAGGTCAGGAAGGTTGAGGCTAGCCATGAATGGCAAACTGGAGGAAGGATGTGACACAATAGTGGGTTGGACCAAGTTGGGGCCAATGCCCCTAAGTGGAGGGGTAGTGTTAGGGAGGTTTCCCCCAAGTGGGGGAACTAAGGTGGTATGGGACGGTCCTGCACCACCATGGGTAGTGTGAGCCACTGATGGAGTGGGAATAGGTATTCCCGCTGTGGGAATAGGTGGCGTGAGGGGAACGGTAGATGGGGGCCCCATCGAGGGCGTACCCAAAGCAGGTGTGGTAACTAGTGTAGTGGTGGATGTGCCACCAATCGTCCCTACCGAGAAGGGAGTGGAAGTCACGCCAGCCATGGGGCTAGTAGGGGTAGTGTAAATGGGGTTCTCAGACTCTGGCTCAGAATCAGAGTAAAATAAGGGGCGTCAATATCTGGTGACAGAGTCCTATGCCGCTGACGAGTGGAGTCAAGTGACAAGGCTCGAGATCTATGATAAGTGGTATCAAGTGAAGATGATCTGTGTCGATGACGGGTGGTGTCAAGTGAATCGTGCTATGGGGGTTCGCCCCTGAGGCGTCGAGAATGTCTCGGGGACTCAATGGTGACAGATGGTGTCAAATCTCTATGGGTTGAGGTGGGTAAAAAACAGCTAAGAAACCCTAATGAAACCGAGTGTGCAGAAGGAGAGCTCGAAAAATAGGGCACTCAGGCCAACAACCAACTCAAAACACCCACTGTAACAGCTGTGCTACAATAGGTGGAGTGTCAACAGAAATGGTCAGAATACCAACAAGCAGCAGGTTTCCTAAAAATAAAAGAAATGGTGGACTCACTAGACCAAAAGGAGGTAAGGGAACATGAAAACACCTAACTAAAAGTATTCTGACTCAACTAGACATATCCTCTGCAAGGTGATGAAATCCAAGTCAGACAATATGAATAGGAAAGCCAAGTGGCTAAGATATCCCCCTACCGGGAGGGACACCGGTAGTCAATCCTAGAAGAATGGAAACTAAGATACCCCATTCATGACACGTCCAGAAAGGTGAATCTACCATTTGGTCCTTTTACCGCAATACCCCTATACAAGGATATCCCGAGAACTGCAAAAGGTAGCCCTTCAGTTACTGAATGGAGTGCGGTATTCCACTCAGGCCTTCGGAACCAGTCTCATGACTTCAACCCTCCTAGGGGAGAGGCCCTCTGTTAAATTGGTTGTGACCGTGCCAAAAAGTACTAGGGGATTTTGGTTCCCTAATTGGACAACAGCTATGTCACAAGTGTAAGTAACCGAGGGGTGTTATTGGAATCCTATCCCCCCGATCCTACCTAACTACAAAGCTTCTTTTGTGTTCCCCAAGTGGGGTTAGAATATTGGTTAAGTTAAGTAGTTTTTTAAGGCTCACTTGAATTACGTGACAGAGTGTGTGTGTGTGCTCGTGAGGTGATGAACCCAAAATAGAAGTGCCACAAGGGGGGCAACTTTCTAACTAAAAAATACTGAATTCAAAACTTTAACATGCAAAATTTTCTGAATTAAAATGCTGAAATTTTAAACAGATTCTGTAAAAGGGAACATAAATGATGTTGCAGAAAAGGCTGTAGGGAAGTATGGTTGTAGGTAGAACAGATGGTTGTGCAGATGCAGAAAATATTGCAGCAACGGGGTTGGGCTCAAAAACAGGACCATGGGTCTGTGGCAAAATCGGGCGGTCGGAGCGCAGGTTTGAGGTAAACAGGCGTGGACAGGTCGCAGCTTTTTTGATGACAAAAGCAGTCAGACCGCAAGAAATAGGGAAAAAAGCGCAGTCGAATCGGGGTAAAAGGTCAGACATACGTGGTCGGGTCGCAGCTAAGGGGCTGAAAGTCACGATTGGGACGCGGGAAAATGGCCGACAGGCGCTGTCAAATCGCAGCAAACAGGCTGATTAGCCATGGTCGGATCGCAGGTAACAGACTTGAATCCGTAGGCAGGGCATCAGAAACAGTCTGAGAGCTGCGGTCGGGTCGCAGGTAAAGGCCTGAAAGACGCGATGGGGACGCGACTGCAGAGGGAAAAGATGCGGTTTACGGCGGCTGAAAGGGACAGCTGAAAGGAAAAAACAGGAAATTAAGGCAGAAAACTAAACAATTTTTTAAGCTGAAACCAGAAATTCAAACCGAGGGGAGTCACCAAAATTGTAGCTAGGGTTTTACCCCTAGCTTGTGCGAATGAGCACCTACTAAGGAGAAGGGACTCCTTAGTAGCAGTTCAGTAAGTGTAAATTAAAATGCTACGATAGAAATACAAATTACTCTAAACATGTGCATGAAACAGAAAAACAAGATGTAAAGAATGGCTTTTGTATTAATGTTACCTCCAATGTGAAGGTTGGTGAAGCCCTTTGCAGTGATCCAAGAAGGTTGCTCCAAGCTCCAACTTGCTCCTTCTCTTTCTCCAATGGTGGAAATGGGCCAAAATGGGCTCTCAAGGTGAAAAATAGCTCAAGGGTGAGCTAGGGTTTCAAGAGCTACTTTGGCAGAGTAAGGGTGCTTATGATTGTGGATATGAAATAAGGGGTCTCCATCACCTATTTATAGTTTTTCAGTGGTGGAGTGATAGCCCATGGTTTTGGAAACCATATGGTTTAGGGCAGCTATATAGGGTTTTTTCCTCCTTTTCCTCATTATTTTATATTTTTTCTTCCCTTTTTATGGGATTTTTGCTATTTTAGAGGAATTTTGGATATTTTCGGAGGAAAAAAGGTGTTTTTAAGGGAAATATGGTAGAAAAATGGACAAATGAGCCATGTAGTGGGGTAGATGAGGTAGTGAACACTTTTTGGGTGTTAACAACTGGGATAAGTTTACCGCCACCACCTTCTCAGTTACTAGCTTTATCAATATTGCCTTCCTCCATCCTTCCCATACCCATTTCCAATATGGATACCCCTCAATTGACCAAAATGGAAAGGATCCTAGTATCTAGGTATGCCACCCTAAATTTTCCAAATCCCCTCTCGGCCATGCCCACTGGAGATTACCTTAAGTACATGCCTAAATTAATAGGAGAAGGAGATTTCACAGCTGAATAACATATAGAGGCATTTTACAGCTATGCTGAGAACATTAACATAGAACAAGAAGATGTATGGACTAGGGTTTTTGTGCAGAGCCTAGATGGTCAGGCTAGGAAATGGTTTAAAGAGATGCTTGCTGGGTCAGTGGCAAGCATTGAAGCCCTAGACGACATCTTTCTAAAACATTGGGGAGAAAGGAGAGATCACCTCTATTATATTACAAAGTTCAGCAATTTGAAAAGAGAAAATGGGGAGTTTGTCTCCAACTTCACCAAGAGGTTCAACAATATGTACAGCAAGATCCCCACTGAAATCAAGCCCACTGATACCTTAGCTAGGATAACTTATGAAAATGCCTTTGAATCTAATTTCTTCCTACTTCTCAGAGAAAGGAGGTCTGACTCCTTATAACTCATGGAGGATGCTACCCTAGAGGTAGAATCAAGCATTGTGGCATCTCAAAAGGTCAAAGGAAAGATAGACAGGAAGAAGCAGCTAGTAGACCCTATTGGGGCTTCTTCATCAGAGAACAAGATTGAAAAAATGACCAAACTATTAGATAACCTGACTCCTGAAATGTCTAAGCTGAAGGACCAAGGAAAAATACTGGTGAGGGGTAAAGGGCCAAGTGATTTTGCTCCCCGAAACCCTAATTTTGTCCCTTATAGAAGAGGAAACCCCCTAGTTTAGATTCTTAGAAGGTAAAGGAATCAAGGTGAAGATCGGAGTATAAGAGATCCATTTCAGAATGTTGTATTAGAAGAAGAGACATAATTCATTGAAGAAGAAGGAGAAGCTGAAGACAACATCCACTACATGGAGGATGAGGTGGACTATTCTTTTCTGACACGGGCATAATATGAGGAAGCCCTAATTGATGAGCAGATCATTGAAGAGGCTGTATATCAGGATGATGGTCAGGGAGGGTATAATCTAAGATCTAGGTTGGTTTCTCCTCTCAAGAAGAATGTTGTGCCTGTCAAATAGCCTGCTGCACCAGCTAAAAAGATTACTGTTTTCCCAAAGAAAGTGGTTGTCATTTCCAAATCATTGTAGAAACCAGCACTTTCAGCCATTCCTGACCATGTCCAACTCAAAGCTCCAGTGCATGAGGTAAGGTTTCCTGATAGGATGCATTATTCTTTCAACCTTGAGTTAGAAATTCAGAAATTGAAGATCCCATTCCCATTAATTGAGTTAATGAAAAATGATGCATTCAAGTCTTCCATTCTGAATTCCCTTCAGCCAAAGGTGCATATGGATACTGACTTTGTAAATATGCAAGATGACAAATTTGTTGTAACCCTAGGCCCCATGATCGAATACCTAAAGGAATCATGCCCACCTTTCTATATATCCTTGAATATCCATGATAAAATCCTCCATAACTGTCTGCTGGATTCAAGAGCTTCTCATAACCTTAATGCCAAAGGCTGTGATGGATGAGCTTGGTATCAGTATCACAAAGCCCTACCATGATTTATTCTCCTTTGACTCCAAAAAGGTCAAGTGCTTGGGCCTCATCAAAGACCTTGTTGTGAACCTAACTCAGCTACCTTCAAAAAGCATCATGATGGACATTGTTGTGGCTGATATCCCTCCAAAATTTGGTCTCTTGTTGTCTCGATCATGGAGAAAAAGACTAAGTGGCACCCTTCATATGGATCTTACACATGCCACAATCCCCATGTTTGGAGAGGAGACCAAGAGGCTGTACTAGGAAAATCAGCTGGCCAACATCATAAGCAAGGAGAGAAATTCAGTGAATCACCCCATCTATGCAGTGGACACTGATTTTGGGTCATGCATTCTGTAAATAGATGATTCTCAGTAAACATCAGTCCAGCTCATGAATCCCACCTGTCAGAAGCCTAAATAAGTGACCACAGCAGTCTATAACATGTATTTTGATGGGGCTAGCACTCAAAGCTCAGCAGGTGCAGGTTTAGTATTGATCTCCCCATCCAAGGAAAACATTCATATGTCTTATAAGCTTGATTTTAGAACCACTAACAATATAGCAGAAAATGAAGCCTTGCTACTAGGAGTTAAAGCTGCCAAGGAGATGGGGATCATGTGCATAAGTATTTTTGGAGATGTAGACCTTATTATATAGTAGGTCAACAACACTTTTTAGACAAAAAATTTCAGACTGAAGGCCTATAGGGATGAGGTATGGAAAATCAGAGACTCCTTTATGTTTTTTGAACTGTCATATATACCTAGGGCTTTGAATCACCTGAATGATTCCTTGGTTGTCTCTGCAAGTCTATTTGTTCCTCCTTTACCTCCTGTTAGGTCATGATTTTGTCTTCCTTAGTTTTATGCTTTTGTTTATGTTTTTGAAATTTGCTAATATTTTTACTTCTAGGAAATTTTGGTGTAAAGGTTAATTTTGAGTTTATGCCTTTTAGTTTTCATCATTTTGATTTTTTCCTATTTTTAAGCTTGCTTTTATAATTTTTGCATAGAGTTCATTCATGAAGGGTTCTACAAGGTGTATATTGATTAATGGTTTCATTAATGACACTAATATCAAATATTAATATTATAAACTTGTTGGGCTATAGGGCAGACCCAGGCTTTATACCATTAACTTCACACCAACAAAAGACCCATAGTGTTGGCCCTTTCGGCAACAACCTGCGAACAGGTTGTAGTCTCACCCAAAACAGCTATGGGGTGCTGCAGAATCAGGTTTCTGCAGCAGAAGAGGGATATTACTGTACCTTTAGCTTCTAACAAATGATAATCATAAAATGCAGAGCTTTAATAGTTACTTATTTCGCTTCATGGTTAGATAAACGAACAGTTCCTTTCTTAACCCTTTACTGGGAATTCCAGCGAAGTTAGTATTTAGCAGTGATCTTACTTATCAGTTATATATTTATCAATGCATAAAAGAAATAACAACAACACAACAAAAGCCACAACACACGATATAATGTGGTTCACCCCCAGTTTAGGGGTTACGTCCACAGAACTGTGTTTTATTCAACTCTTTACAAAAACCACAGTTCTGATTTGCACACTCAGCTACAGATCCCTTCAAGTCCTCAAAGCCGTGCACACAGCTGCAGATTTCCTTTATCACCCAAAAACCCTCTGCGCACACAGCTGCAGAGGTCATCCACGCACACAGCTGGGACTTAACCTTCTTACAAACAAGCCTTAGCTTCGCATCAATTCATCTTACATCAAAAGCCTAAACTGACTTATTTACAAGAGTGTTTATTTATAGTGCACTTATTACAAAACCATGGGCTTAAACCATGGGCACCCCGAACCCTAAACCCTAGACTTAAACCATGGGTTTATTACGAAAAGAATGTTTTTACTCAACCCCGACACCCCTAAGACTATTTTGATTCGTAACTCCGCTTACAACTTCCACAAAAACCATGGAGTTACCAAAATTAGGGATCATTAAAGTGTGCGCCCCAACAAAACCAAATCTTAAAACTAGATTAGTGATTAAATGACATAAATTATGTGTTGGAACTTTCTTGTAGCGCAAGAGCGAAATTAATGCACTGACGCGCTACAAGAAAGTCGCGAGTGCCAAAATAGTCATTTTTCATTCCGATTTTTTCAGTGGTTTCGTTCCTAAGGTGTTAATCACATCAATTAGCATGTTTGATATGTGTCTTGCTAAGCTAATCATGGAAATAGGTGTCTGGTCATCGCATGAGGGAGATCATGCAATTGTATGCAAATTCATGGAAAATGATGACAGTGAGTGGAACGAGGCAAAATTTTCAAGAATAGGTTCCTAAACTGAAGATTACGAAGGCATTGAACATCGTGGTGGAGACATATTGCTGAAAAATCAGAATTTTGACAGTTGAAGGAATAATTAGGGCTTCCCAGTGGTGACAATTCGAAGTGATCTAGAGGGTTGAAGACAGTTGGAACGTGCAATTCAACACCTAACCTTTCAAGGGATCGACTTCTAGCTCATGTATTAAGATTTGAATGAGGTATTCTACATGACATTTGATAGGGTTTTTTAAATTTGGGGGTTTTTCTGATAAAGCATATTATGTCAAAATTTTAAGGAAGGACATGAATTTACTCACTCAATAGACTTTGAATGATGATATATTGATCAATATATTTAAGTATTTATCATTTGAGTTAGTAAAGTTTAGAGTAGAACTATTGGAGGTCCCAGAATCTATGATTAGGTCAAATTGTTGAGACTTGGTACAAAGCATTTCCTAAACTGGTGATAGGGCAGACTGTGAGAGTTTGAAGGAAAATAGATTGCCAAAAATGTGCAAATTTGAAGAAAAATAGACTGTGAGATTACTGACAGGTGCTGCAAACCATACTGAAAATGAAGAGGAGTGGAAAAACTAATAGGGTCGAGCCCACTGATCTCAGTTGGATAGATAAATTCCCAGGATGTGCTGAGCTATTTGAAAATGCAGGATGGTTGATATTTTTCAAGAAAATTGATGGATACAATGCTGAAGTCTCCCATAAGTTTGCTCAGTGTTATGACAAATATACTGTATCTTTTGATACTTTGAAATTCAAATTGACCAAAGAGTTGGTGGCTGAGGCAACAAGGGTTAAAAATGAGGGAGAAATTTGGTTTAAGAAAGTGCCATTTACCTTTAATGCACAAAGGTACCTACTGCCTGGTATAGTTCGAGATTGGGGTAAGGGTGTCCCCATCCATAACTTTAGGCCTGAATGGGTAGAACCTATCAAGGTTTTACAAAGTTATATTACATGTGAAGGAAGGTATGCCTTCATTTTTAAATACCATTTCAGGTTCCTTCAACACCTCAGTAATGAATCAAAGATGAGCCTGCCTTTCTTCTTGCTAAAGAGCCTGCAGAAAATGTCTTGTAGAATCAAAGAACACCAAAATCATACTAGATAGTCCATTTTTCATCATGGAATTATCAAACTTATTATCAACAGTGTTTTGCAAAGAGAAGGAAAAACTTGGGAATATTTCCTTTTTTGGTCAGGGTTTCAGAATAGTCAAGAAGGACAGTCTAATAGAAAGCAGGCTGATAAAGGACAGACCTTGATCAGAAAACTAAGACAGAAGATAAAGGTTAAAAATGAAGACAGTGTCAAATTAGAGGAAGTTGCAGAGCCTACAAAAGAAGATTGTGAATCTAAACAACATCTAAATGAAAACAAAGATTTGCAGTCTGTTAATAAAGAGACTCAACCTGTTTAGGATGATGCACCAGCAAAGACATTTGTTGACGAAAATATTGTACTTGTAGAGAAGTTTTCAGGTGATGAAGAAGACACTAAAGTCCAAAAGCAATGTCCAATTGTAGTCTTGTTAGAGGATGAAACATACCTGTTGGAGGAGGATAAGCTTCTTGTTATTGATAAAACTAAGGTTGGCACTAAAAACGAATTTCACAGTCAGGAAGATAGGGTAGCAGTACCAAATAAAAAGAAGCTAAAAGTCATGGAATTTTCCTCTGTCATCCATCAGGGCAAAACTTTAAAAATGGTAGGGAAACTTGCTCCTGGGTGGAGACCAAAGACTAGACCCAGAAACAAGCCCAGGCTAAATATGAAGAAATTACTAAACCCTAAATTGAATAAAGAAGGGCTAATTGTGATTGATGACTCCTCCTCTGATGAAAAACTGGATGTTGATAAGGGTGTCAGCAAAGGGAAAAGACCAATGAAATCAGAAAAATAATCTTCCCTCACTGAGACTAAACTGTCTGATGTATTTTTAGAGATAAGAATCCAAATGTTAAAGGAGCAACAAGAAAGTGAGATAGAGGTTTCTCACTCAGAAAACAAGCTGATGGTTGATGAAAATGTTCCCTGTGAAACTGAGACTAAAGAAAAACTAAGTTTTCATGGGATTCCTACAGAATTTCTGCCAGAAGATGAAGAAATTTATAGGAGACTAAAGATTCCATGGCTTCCCAAAGAGATGCAAAGTACACCAGGAAATAAAGAATTTGATTTAGAGAAAGAGAATTTACAGAGAACTATAAAGCAGTATAAACATCAGGTAGAATATATGCAGGAGACAAATGATGGTTTGGTTATGGCCAATAGAAGACTCAGAGAATATCTAAATGAGGTGAATAGCCACTATCAGGATCTAATTACAGTCTCAAAAGAGGCATTGAAAAGAAAAAGAAATACAGAATCACAATTTACAATGTTAAAACAGACCATCAAATATCTAAAACAACAAAATGAAGAGCTCACTAGAAAGATGGCAGAGATGGAAGTAGAGAAACTGAAGGCTAGGAGAAAGGCCCAAGCCTTAGAAGGGATAGCTTTGTTAGCAGAGGCAGCTAAATATCTATGAGGCTTGTTAACAAAATCAGTTATTTGTTATGTTTTGAAGGATATTTCATTTTTGTAATTATTATTTTGATAAAACCATTTCGATGAGTAGGCTGAAAAGTAGTTAGGGTTTAGTCTTTAACTGAATTTTGAAGGATAGTATTAATGTATGTCACAAAGAGGACTAAGGGTTCAATTTTTTGGCTGGCTAGAGGAGGTCTTCAGATTTGTTCATAAGCTAAGTAAATGACTCTTATGTGTATTTGAAGAACTGATTATGAAATATATGCTCCAGTTTACCCTTCAGTTTGTTCTCTGGCTTCATTTATACCTTTTTTTAGCTACTTAGTTGGTAATTTCATTGCTGGTTTAAAGTTTTTATGCTTGTAGTGCTTGCCATTTGTGGATGAACTTCAGTGCTATTTTCTGTTGGATACATGGTTATTATGTTATCCATCCCAGTTTTTCTATGCTTGTGATTTAGTTCTTATTTGGGTTATGAATGCATTCCCTCTTGTCACCAAACTTCACAACCAGAAAACCTTTAAAAACCCTAAAAACCCAGTTTTGTTTTATTGAAATATTTGAGATTATGTTGGCTTATTTTCTTGTAGTCTGGAAACAATTTTTGGCATAAACACCTCCTAAGCTTAGCTATGATGTTCAGGTTAAGTACAGACCTTCCCTACCAGATAATGTCAAATGTTGGAAGGTGTTTGAGAGTGATGATGAGCTTAGCAAATTCCTTCAGCTAGTAGATTAATTCTCTGATATACATATAGACCAGGAAAACCTAAACATGGAGGAATCCAAGAAGCTCAAGTTGAAAGATAAAGTGGCTGATCAAAACATTGTCCAATTACCCAACAACTATATACCTTGGGGTCTAGCACCTATGGAAGAGTTGTTTGATCATAATGACATCCCTTTCAAGCCTACCAAAAAGGATCCAGACCCTGCTATCCAATAGGAAAACATAGGTAACCAAAGCCATCCAAAACTGATAAATCTTTCCACTAAGTTGACTGTTGATCAAAGGTCAAAATTTTGCAGCCTGATAAAAGAGTTTGCTGATGTATTTTCCTAGGAGTACAGTGACCTGAAAACCTATGACACCAATATCATCCAGCATAGGATTCCTTTGGAGAAGGGCACCATCCCTTTCAAGCAGAAGCTGAGATCCACCAGTCCCCTCCTATTACCAGTAATTGAAAAAGAAATCCATAATCTCCTCAAAGCCAAGATCATAATCCCCCTCAGGTATTCCAAGTGGATTGCAAACCTAGTAGTGGTATGAATGAAGAACGGGGAAATCAGTTTGTGTGTGGATTTCAAAAACCTGAACAAATGTTCCAAGAAAGACAACTATCCACTGCCCAAGATGGAACACCTATTGCAGAAAGTATCAGGGGCTAGTGTTATGTCATTCCTGTATGGATTCTCTAGATGCAACCAAGTTGTTGTGCACCCTAATGACCAAGAGAAGATTTCCTTTACCACCCCCTGGGGAACTTTCATGTATGCTAAAATGCCATTTGGGCTAATGAATTATGGGGCTACTTTTCATAGAGCCATGGACCTAGCTTTTGTAGGGTTGAAAGATAAATTTGTGCTCATATACTTGGATTACCTAACTGTTTACTCTCACATCCATCATGACCATTTGTAGCATTTGAGGAAGGTGCTTCTGAAGTGTAGAAGGTACGGGATATCACTCAATCCTAAGAAGTCCCAGTTTTCACTCAGTGAAGGGAAACTCATAGGTGACATAGTCTCAGCTGAAGGTGTAAATATTGATCTGGTAAGGGTGGAAGTAATCCAGAAGCTATCCATACCGAGATAAAAAAGGGACATTTAGTCCTTTTTAGGTAAGATAAACTTTGTCAGGAGGTTCATCCCTAATTTCTCCAAGCTGGTGAAGCACATAATAGTCATGTTGAAAAAGGATGCAGAAATAAAATGGACTGACCAGGAAAGAAGCTCTTTCGAAGACATCAAGAAGGATATCATGGAGGCCCCAACCTTGATTAGTCCTGACTACACCAAGATTTTTTATAATCTTTTCTTTTGCATCCTATGAAATAGTGGCATCTGTGCTGTTACAAAAAGATAATAGGGGTTTTGATCATCCAATTTCATTCTTCAGTAAAACCTTGAGAGATGCTGAGCTGAAGTATGATCCAATTGAGAAACAGGCTTATGCTCTCATAAAATATTTGAAGACTTTCAGAATTTATATTCTCCATGCAAAAGTACTTGCATATGTCCCTTCAGCTGCTGTGAAGGATGTTTTGACTCAGCTTGACATTAATGGGAAGAGAGATAAGTGGATTTCCAAGCTGATTGAGTTTGATATAGAGGTGAAGCACACTAAGCTAGTAAAGGGACTAGGAATGACCAAAATAATGGCTAAAGAAAAATGTCAACTAATGGGGATAAAATTCACCGGTGTCAAATTAGCAAAAGTGGAGACTGTGGTAGTGACAGAAGTAGATCAAGATAAGAATGAAATTCCACCAGTAGCTGAAAACCTATCCTCCTGTGAATGGTACTTAGGTATTATTCATTTTTTGTAGAAATTAG
The DNA here is from genome assembly GCA_001517045.1 of Pseudotsuga menziesii. Classification (NCBI taxonomy): domain Eukaryota; kingdom Viridiplantae; phylum Streptophyta; class Pinopsida; order Pinales; family Pinaceae; genus Pseudotsuga; species Pseudotsuga menziesii. The sequence continues at coordinate 609,336 of LPNX010385361.1, read as the reverse complement.
AAGTTCCTCCTGATCTCACTCCTAATCAAGCATGATATCTTAAGTTAAAATATGTTAACTTTTGCATAATTGATAAACTACTGTATTGGAAAGATCAATCTGGAATTTTGTTGAGATGTCTAGATAAGGAAGAAGAAGAGCAGGTCATGCATCACTTTCATTCTAGCACATGTGGGGGCCACCATTATTGGAAAACCATAGACCACAATATGCTAAGAGCAGGATACTATTGGCCAATCCTTTTTGCTGATGTATGTACTTTTGTAAGGGATTGTGACTAGTGCCAAAGATTTATAGGGAAGCAGCAGCTCAAATCCTTTCCCCTCAGGCCTATTGTAATGAATGGGCCTTTCCAGCAATGGGGTCTGGATTTCATAGGTGAAATAAATCCATCTTCTAGTGGGTAGCATAAATGGATCCTAGTAGCCACATACTACTTTACCAAATGGATAAATGCAGTACCCACCAGGAATGCCACTTATCATGTCATCACGATATTTTTGTATGAGAATATATTTAGCAGGTTTGGCTGCCTAGTAAGGTTAGTAACTGATAATGCACCTGCTTTCAAGTCTGGGGCATTAGTTAAAATGTGTGAGTCAATGGGAATTCAACTAGTGCATTCCACATCCTATTATCCTCAAGGAAATGGCCTGGCTGAGTCATCCAACAAAAGCCTAGTCAGGATCATCAGGAAACTACTGGAGACAAATCAGAAAAGATGGGATTCTAAGCTCAAGTTTTCTTTATAGGATGGTAGGGTAATAGACAAAATATCTATAGGGACTTCTCCATTCAAGTTATTTTATGATACTGAGGCCATTTTTCCTATTCATCTCATTCTGCCAGTGGAAAAATTCTTTCAAGAAGAGGAAGATGAACCAAATGATATGGTGAGGAGGATGATGGACTTGGTGGAGTTGTAGCAAATCAGAGAGCAAGTGATAGGAAAATAAGAATCCCATCAACAGAATATAAAGGGAATGTTTAACAAAAGAGCAAAAGTAGACAACTTTTACGTTGGATATTGGATCCTCAAGTGAGATGCCATCAGATAGGACAAGGGAAAAGATGGAAAATTTTGTTAGAAAAAAGGACTGCAGAGCAATAATAGATATACAGTTAAATCAATAAAAAAGATGCAAAACACATTAAAACATTACAGAGAGACACAAATATAACATGATTCACCAAAACGATGGGCTACATCCACAAAGAAATTGCCAATCATTTTATTACAGTCCAGAAAGATGAAGGGATACACCCTGCAGCAAAACCGCTGCAGTTCCTCTTTACGCTCTCACAGTCTCTCTTCCAATACAATACAATACCATACACAGTCATTTTACAATGATTTCTTTTATAGGGGAAATACCATGGGAAGATTATATGGTTAACCCAATACCATGGGTCTGCAATACTATTGGCCAACATGCATCCCAAAAAAATTTATCGGGGCCTTCACCCCCAAACCCCCATTTCTTGGGGGCACTGCTCCCAAACCCCCATTTCTCGGGGGCGCTACCCCCAAACCCCCATATCTCGGGGGTTCTGGCCCAAAACCCCCTTTTTCAGGGCACTTCCCTGAACCCCAAGGTAGGGGGAATGAGTCTACAATACTCCTGGGTTACAATCACAACTGAATAATATCTTTGGATCTGGAATATTAGGCTGCACAACCAACAATATCCCACTTGGAGACTGATCACAGCAGCTACACCGCTACTGCACTTGCTATACTATTCTCTAGACCTTGGACTTTTCTAATTTCTTATTTTCACCTTCATGCTTGAAGGTTAATAGAAATCAAGCAAGAACTCAGTTTCCCTTTGGTTACTCCCTTTGTCAACATGTCTGTAGGATTCTGGCTAGTGTGTATCTTTTCTAGTTTTAACATTTCTTCATCCAAAACAAATCTTATGAAGTGGTACTTGAGTTGTATATGTTTAGTCCTTGAATGAAAGTCTGAGTTCTTTTCAAGATGAATGGAACTCTGGCTATCATTGTACAACCTACTATTCTCCTGCTTCTTACCCAATTCTTACATTAACCTCTGCAACCAAATCATGTCCTTACTAGCCTCTGTAGCAGCAACATACTCTGCTTTTGTTGTTGAAATTGCAACAACCTGTTGCAGTTTTGAAATCCAACTTACTGCTATTCCACCTACAGTAAACACATACCCTATGGTGCTCCTCCTGCTGTCTTTATCACCAGTCATATTTGCATCAGCATATCCCTGTAGAACAGTGTCTGAACCTCCAAAACATAATGCATGAGAAGTGGTACCTCTCAAATACTTGAGAATCCACTGTACTACTTTCCAATGCTCTTTGCCTAGATTATTCATATACCTGCTCACAACTCCCACTGCATGTGCAATATCTGGTCTTGTGCACACCATGGCATAGATCTAGCTCCCAACTATTGATGAATAGGGGATCTTGGACATGTAATCTATCTCTTCTTGTGTCTCTGGACACATATCCTTGCTTAGTTTGAAATGGTTGGCCAAAGGTGTACTGACTGGTTTTGCATTCTACATTCTAAACCTCTGCAATACCTTTTCTATGTACTCACCTTGAGACAACGCTAATTTGCGATTTTTCCTATCTCTTGTTATTCTCATACCAAGGATTTGCTTTGCAGCACCCAAATCCTTCATCGCAAATGATTTAGCTAGTTTTCTTTTGAGCACATTTATATCCTACATTTTAGACCTTGGAACAAGCATGTCATCCACATACAATAACAAGATAATATATCTTCCATTATCTAGCCTCTTGAAATAAACACAGTGGTCAGAATGACATATATCATAACCTTGTTCTGTCATAAACTTATCAAATTTTAAATACCACTGCCTTGGAGCTTGCTTCAGTCCATACAAGCTCTTCTTCAACCTGCAAACCAAATTCTCCTTCCCTTTGAACTCATACCCTTGTGGCTGCTACATATAAATCTCTTCCTCCAAATCCCCATGGAGAAAGGCCGTTTTTACATCTAACTGTTCAACATGCAAATCTTCTACCGCCACTAGACTTAAAATGGTTCTTATTGAAGTCATTTTAACAACAAGAGAAAATATTTCATCAAAGTCTATACCTTTCTTTTGTGCAAACCCCTTTACAACAAGTCTAGCCTTGTACTGCTTCTTTCCTCCATCTTCTTCCTTCAACCTGTAAACCCTTTTATTTGGCAATGCCATTTTTTCTGCAGGAAACTTAACCATATCCCAAGTATGATTTCTTACCAATGAGTCCATCTCCTCATCCATGCCTTTCTCCCACTTCTTTCTGGTTTCTACCTGCATTTCTTCTTCAAAACATTATGGTTCACTAGAATCAGTCATCAATAAATAATACACTAAAGGAGAGAATCGTTCAGGGTGTCTACTTAACCTGGTAGACTTTCTTATAGTTGCAGGAGTTTCAGGTACCTGCTACTTCTCTTGATTTTTTGGTGCTTTTGGAACTTCATTTTCCTTGATTTCATCAAGCACCGTGTACTCTATGTTTTCCTTTTCTTCTTTTTTTCCCGACAACTGATCTTTGTAGATGACCTTTTCATTGAATACTACATCTCTACTCCTAATGATTTTGCGATTTTTAAGATCCCATAAGCGATAACCAAAATCATCAACCCTGTATCCAATAAAGGTACATTTCTTGGATTTAACCTCAAGCTTTGTTCTATCATCTTTATCAATATGGACAAATGCTTCACAAAAAAAAAGTTCTCAGAAATGAGTATTTTACCTGTTTACCTGTCCATGCCTCCTCTAGAATGCCACCATCCAAAGCATTTGAAGGCCCTCTGTTTATTAAATAAATAGTAGTGTTTACAGCATCATCCCAAAACTGTAAGGGAAACCCTACATGCAGTCTCATACACCTTGCACACTCCATGATTGTTCTGTTCATCCTTTCTGACACACCATTTTCTTGGGGTGTTCCAGGGACTGTCTTCTCTCTACGAATCCCATTATGTGAAAAGTAACTGTCAAACTCCTTGCTGCAGTACTCGCCTCCATTATTAGATCTAAGACATTTCAACCTTTTTGCTATCTCATTCTTAGCCAAAGATTTCCACTTCTTAAAAGTATCAAACACATCAAATTTCTGTCTAATGCAATAAACCCAAGTTTTTCTAGTTGCATCATCAATAAAAGTAACATAATAACGAGAGCCACCAAGAGATTGTACTTGAGCTGGTCCCCATACATCTGTATGGACAAGCTCTAACTTTTCACTCTTCTTTTGTTTCCCAATGCTGAGAAATATAACTCTCTTCTGTTTTCCATAAACACTGTTCTCACAGAATTCCAAACTTACCTACTTCAGAGCAGGAAGCAGTTTCCTTGAGTGGAGAATCTACATCCCCTTCTCATTCATGTGGCCAAGCCTATGTTTCCACAACGTTGCACCTATTTCTGTGGAATCTATAGAGATAGAATAATCAGTATTATGAGGAAATAATTATAACATACCCATCCTATCTCCTTTTGCAATTACCATTGATCCTTTAGTGATCTTCCACCACGATACTCCAAACATAGACAAACAGCCACTATCTCCCAATTGCCCTGTTGAGATCAGATTTCTTTTCATAGAAAAAATGTGCCTTACATCCTTTATCATCCATTCACTTCCATTATTTAACTTAATCCGTACCTTACCCTTTCCAACAATTTTACATGGTTAATCATCCCCCAATAGCACAAGTCCAAAATCTCCTTTAACATAATCATGAAATAATTTCCTATGGGGTGTAGCGTGACATGAAGCCCCTGAATCTACTACCCAGTAATCACTAGTATTATCTAATGCAAGAATCAAATCATCTTGTAACACATCACCTGCTACATTCGCTTCCTGAGTAGTTTCTTGTTGTTTGCCTCCTTTTTTCTTTGGAGCTCTGTAGTATTTCTTTAGATGTCCTTTATTACCACAGTACCAGCACTCTATTTTTCTGAATCTGGACTTGGATCTTCTGTTTTTAGACTTGCCATGATTTCCTAAGCTCCTTCCTCTCTCATTTTGTCTCCCTCTGCTCTCCATGGTCAACGCATTACCTGATGTCTCACCTGTTCTTTTTCTTCGCATTTCCTCGCTAAGAATAACACCAACAACATCATTAAACTTAAGAGTGTTTGAACTAGGGACAGAGTTACTTACAACCATGACCAAGCTATTCCATCTTTCTGGGAATGAGTATAAGATTAGAAGAGCCCTCACCTCATCATCAAAGTTCACTTTTACAGAACTTAACTGACCGGTAAGTGTATTAAGCTCATTTAAATGGTCATCAATAGATCCACCTTCCGACATCTTCATAATAAATAAACGCTTCATTAAAAATACCTTGTTAGAAGCCGAGGGTTTTTCATAGAGCTTACTCAATGTGCTCATCACACCCTTTTTTGTTTTTTCTTTCGAAATAGTGAAGGCCACTGATGAAGCCAGGCACAGCCATATTGTTCCCAGTGCCTTTCTATTAAGAACCTCCCATTCTTCATCCTTCATAGCCACCGGCTATTTTTCTTTTTCGCCCAATGGCAGGTACAGATCATTATGGTACATATAGTCCTCCATTTGCATCTTCCATAACTGATAGTTTTGGCTGTTAAATTTCTCAACCCTAAACTTTCCTTCTTCCGCCATTGCTCCCACTTGAAGCAGGAACCCTTCTTTCCTACAAGTTTACCAACCAAATAGACCTTTTGGCTCTAATACCAATTGTTAGAAAATAAGATCACAGAGCAATAATATATCTATAGTTAAATCAATAAACAAGATGCAAAACACATTAAAACATTATAGAGAGACATAGATATAACGTGGTTCACCCAAATGATGGGCTACGTCCACAAAGAAATTTCCAGTCCTTTTATTATAGTCCAGAAAGATGAAGGGATACACCCTATAGCAAAACCCCTGCACTTCCTCTTCATGCTCTCACAGTATCTCTTCCAATACAATACAATACCATACATAGTCATTTTACAATGCTCTCTTTTATAGGGGAAATACCATAGGAAAATTATAGGGCTAACCCAATACCATGGGTCCGCAATACTGTTGGCCAACATGCATCCCAAAAACTTTTCTGGGGGCCTCCGCACCCGAACCCCCGTTTCTCGGGGGCGCTTCCCCCAAACCCCCGTATCTCGGGGGTGGTTCCCCCGAACCCCCATGTCTCGGGGGCGTTTCCCCCGAACCCCCTTTTTCGGGGCGTTGCCCCGAACCCCAAGGAAGGGTGAATGAGTGTACATTACTCCTGGGTTACAATCACAACTGAATAATATCTCTAGATCGGGAAGATTAGGCTCCACAACCAACAAATTTGACTCTTTGTGGATTGGCCCTTTTGTGATAACCTAGGTAGATAAGAATAACACCTTCAAATTGTAGAATCTGGAAGGGGAAGAGGTATTTGATGGCCCAGTGAATGGGCGTTTTATGAAACTTTACTTTATTTGAGGCTCTAAGGCCTTGTTATTATAAATTAGCAGATATTAGGTTGTTTTTGCTCACAGAATAAATTCCATGCCCAATGGAACAATAAATTATAGTGTTCAGTTTTAGTTGCTTTTAGGGAAATTCATTTTGGTTTGGGATTCTTGGGACCTCACTGGGAGGTTCCCATCCCCAAGTAGGAGCCAGATGTTATCTCCCAAAATAAATTTATTTTGATAAGTAGGAAGAACTGGATTCATGTAATGAAAGATCTGAGTATGACTGACAAATTGAAAGTATCTGTTTTTTATATGGTTGAAAAATTTGAAAGTTATAGCTTTCAATGTCTTAGGTGATGCTTTTAATAGCTCATTAGCCATCGAAAAGCTATGTTTCGGTAGCTAATCATTGAACGAGGGATAAAGGTAAACCATCAAAATCGGCTCGATCAAGTAGAATCAAATCAACACTTTCAGTGGCTTAGGCAATATTTCAAATGACTCATTAGGCACAAAAAATTGTTGCTTTCATCAGCTTAGGGAGGAGACCAGGAGGCATGTTAACCTCCAAAAACAAGTAGCAAGCGATATTAGTAAAGGTAGTTTTGGTGGCTTAGGCGAGACTCGGAACAACTCATTAGCCATTGAAAAGTGACGCTTTCGGTAGATTATTGAACAATCCAATGCAGATTTTAACCATCGAAAGCAGGAAGATAAGCATCGAGGAAGAAGTGCTTTCGATGGCTTAGGAAAAAGCTCAGGCATTTCATTAGCCACCGGAAGGACAGGTTTTCGGTGGTTAAACAGGTTTTTTGGCAAGGTCGTTATCCGCTGAAAGCAGGATTTCACTGCAACGATAGTATGATGGTTTCGGTGGCTTAGGAAAAAGTGATATTGCTTCATTAGCCACCGAAAGCCATATTTTCAGTGGCTAGTAGACAAACTCCCGGAGGATAATATCCACCAGAAAGGCAAAGTGAGGAAATGGTTCGAAAATAGTCAAATCAAACCCCGTTAGCAAGATGAACCATCGGTGGAGGGCATGACAAACCATTGAAAAGACTCAAGCCTGCATAACCACGCATGCAAATGAGTTAAATAGGTCGTTATAAAATTGGTAAAGGACTGATAGGATTGGAAACACTTAGTCTCCTTCCAGTTGTCAAAAATAACAGCAAAAAGCCCACCGAATACCCAGGCTGATGTGTGATATGGTTGCTTGGGAAAGGAGATCAAGAGGATCAGCTGCTGCCAGTACCTTATGATCTCAACATCCATCATGATAGAAAATACCCTCATAATCAGTGCCAAAGAACTCCAACACATTTTAACTCTCGATCTTGTCATTCCTCTCCACCAGGAAAACCATCTCTGAAGGAGCAACCTGCTAACACACTGTATACAGAACTGATAATTATTTTGCAGGTACCTAGGAGACGCACTCATCAAGATGAAGAAGGGAGGACCTGCTCTCAGGAAGGAGCTGGGTGATATCAGTTATTTGGAAGCACATCCACAGGTCTGTAAACTTTTCCAAGAGGTTGGCTGCTACAAGTTTTGTGAAAAGATACAAGGCTCCCATCAGCAGGTAGCTAAGGCGTTTGCCCTCTCATTTGATGGTTCAAAGGTAGTTATAGGAAAGGAGGAATTTCACATAGATGAAACCCTAATCACTGAAGTAACTGAACTCCCTTGCACAGAAGAAAAATAGTTCAAGACCACCATACCAAAAGATGTAGAATTCAGGTCTTACCTAAAGCCTGAACATAAAGGAATGGTGTGGAAGAAGAGTGTGCCATCATCCTGGTTGGAAGAGATGTGGAAAAAACTGTGTTGTTCATGAATAAATGCCCTTGTAACCTAGGGTCTGGGGTTACCAACGTACTTCTAAAACTTGTAGACAATTAGCTTTAAAGTACAGAAAGGAAATAGGAAGAGATGTTGGACTCACCAGATTTTCAACGGTTGATCCAAGCTTTGTCTTCTCCTGCTCTGGTTCCCTCCAAAGCGCTCAGGGATGCACCTCCTTCACGTGCAAAGAGAAAATTCTCCAAGTAAAAAATTATATATGTATATATGACAGGTTAGATAAATAACATATATAGTGCTTAATCAAATATATTTATCAACCATGATACATGAAAGAGACTCAACACAAAGTTGGAAGAAGAATTCTCTTTATTAACAATAGTGGATGAGATAAGTGTACAACCCAACGCATGTACAACCCAACGCATGAGACAAGGACTCCTCTACAACCAAAGGACTCTGATTTTTGTTGCTCCAAATAATTCTGAAGATATACCACCAGCATAACTTTGCTCTCCAATATTCATTCTCCTAATGCCCTCCCTAAGGCCTCTATTTTTACTTTGGGAAATAGAGCAGTTTCGAAGGTTGAGGAGGTTGAGACAGTTGAGATGGTTAATGATTAAGGATCAACTAATCTGCATTAATCATGTTTTATATTTTTTAATGTCAAATGGATTTGTACGTGACTATTGATATAGGCAACCCATGTATGACACGCGAGTTTCTTTAAGGGAAACCCGCATATAAATCTGTACGTAAGTTGCAATGAGAATAGTCGCGTACAGTACACAGGTTGTCAACATACATAGTCATGTATATACGCAAGTTTCAGTGGAGATAGTTGCATACAAAAATCAACACATATAAAACTAAAATGGCATGCTGGTCAAAGGGTAAATTCATCTCATGTCATGCCCATCTATAGTGTTTAGGAAAACTTCAATCCCATAGTGTCCTTTTGTGTACCAACATAATGAAAGTCGGCACTCGGACGGAGAAGTGCCATTTGGGTTGATAATAGATGCCCCCTAATGTGTGAGGTTAGAGGGAAGTGATGGCCAAAATACATTATAATCATCATCTTTGGAGAACTCAGAATTCCAATGGAGCAAAGGTAGTACTTGAAAGAAATACATAATAATGTCATATACAAAGTCATATATGAGGATGCTATGTTCAATATACTGGAACACTAGCTCCTTTACAATATTTGAGTACATCATATAGTACGGGTACAAGACCACGTATATTACAAAGGTGGATCAAAGCCACAATATACAATAATGATGAGTCTTCAAAGATCTGGAAGCTGTGTAAATAGGTATAACATAGTCTTGTGCAACTTAGTCCATAGATAGGAAACTAAGGTCTTCATAAACAATCCCAAAGAACCAGTACAATCCAAGCCATGTGAATAGATGTTATTGAAGTCGAACATGGAGTGGCTTCAACAGATTGTCAATCAATAGGTGATAATCGACAACTGAAGCAAAGGAATTCACCAATAATGAGAGTGAATCCTGAGGTACAATCATCAAAACTCTAGGTCTTCGTTGTCAGGAAGTGCTGATGCGGAACCATACTATGAGGAGGAAGGCAATAGATCCTCCAATGGATCACAAGAGTGACTAGGAACTAGGTAAAGGAATGGAGACACAAGTAATAATAGATACAACAATGATGGAATCAAGATATATATTAGACATAGGGTTAAGTCCTTGAACAATGAGCACGACATAGAGATGACCCAAGGAAGCTTTTTAACTTTACAGATAGAACAACTAGACTTATCTGTCATGTAGGAGACATGATCATATTCCCCATGTAGAACTGACAAGAGGAGGAGTAAGAAACACGAAGTAATAGCTGAACTAAAAGTGAACAATGAGGCATGAGTATCAAAAAAAATAGAGAGTGCTTTTTTCAAGGATGACATGCTGCCACTAACTAAAAACCAAAAGAAAACTTCTTCCTTAGCTTCCATGTTAAATTTTAATGAGTCCAGGAAATTCATCTCGGATATCTCTTCATTTTTTGACAAGCTTGAAGAGAAGAGGGAATAATGCTTGATAGTGTCACTGATTCGTGGATTTTATGAGCCTGAACTAGTACATGCTCAGGTGGTATTTTCATATTTAGAGAGTCTGAAAATTCAAAAGAAGACTCTAGGGGGGTCCTTTTTCGTCCAATTTAGTCTCTTGAGGCCGAAAAAGTATAAAACATACCACAGAAGAACTCTCTTAACTTCCGTAAAAGAAAAGGTGAACCTTTTTCGTACATAGTCAAGGAGGTCCGAAAAAGGTTAAATTACCACCTACCCAACGCTCCTTCAAGAGCAGGATATAGCTTGAGTTTTACGAGTGTGAAGGAAATCAATATCACTTGGAAAGATCTATTTGAGTACGGGAAATGGGGCTTACAACAATAAACTCGATGCTTTGTTCTTAGTGTTTAACGAGCATGAAAAAGACACAAAGTACACTCGGAATCATTTTCATGTTTAGGTCCAAAGCACGAAAAAGAGAAAACTGAGCTCATACCGGGTGTTCCTTTTCCGTAAATTTAGTCCCTCGGGTACTAAAAAGTGATAAACATGTACCTGAGAATACTCTTCTCAATTCCATAGAAAAGAGAGTGATCCTTTCTCATATTATTCCACATGGTCCGAGAAATAGATAACCTACCACCAATGTGGATTCCCATTCATGTATTCTTAATGAGCTTGAACAGAAAAGTTAACTCGGCAATCAAGTCTTTTTTTAGGGAGTCAGACCTGGGCCTAAAGAAACTCCATAAGGGCAGGGAGTCCTTTAAAGGGATAGCTTGTAAAAAGAGACCAAAATGAGGCTCAAATTGGCATGAAAAATAGCTAAAAAGACTCCCCTGTACCTAAGACATCTACAACATGAGTATCGAACGACAAAATAGGTTCTAAATGGGGATACTCATGAGAGGAAATCCCTATCCATAGAAGAACAATGGTAAAGACAAGGAGATAATGGTTAAAAATACCATAGTCTATGGTCAAAATGTTAATTTCTATGTGTGGAATTTGAACCAGGTGATAGATTAATTTTACTCACAACAATTAACAATTGATCATGCAAAATCACTCACAAAGAGACTGAAAATTGGAGCTGAACACTAAACTGTATTAAATCAGTGTACAATAGCCAACCCTGTAATAACATAGGTTGCTGAATAAATAACATACATCAGGGATTCGAATGCATGAGGAGCAATTCGAATCTAGAATAAAGCAGGCTTACTAAAAATAAGCAAATCCCCCATAGGTGTAAAAAGCTGATCCCAAATCTGTCATGGAGCTCACGAATTGGAAAAAAGGATTAGGCAAGATAAAGAGTGGTGGAATGGCAACTCATACATGCTTTTGCATGGAGAAAAGAGAGGATGATGTGTAGGACAAAAAACTAGTCAACCTCACCTAGTCTAGCTTTTCCTTTTGCCTTAAAACACTGAAAAAGCAGGCAATAAAGCAGAAAAATCAGAAGGGCACCTAGGAGGCCAGGACTAAAGAATAATTTATTCCTTTAGCTCTCCCATGCACTACATGAGTCAAATAAGGAAATTTTGACCATTATAGATAGGCAAATGACAACTTGCACAAGGTGGGACACATGAACTAGGCAAATAAGACAGAAATAATGAAATTAATGTCTAAGTGGGTAAACTATAGGTTGATTATTCTAAAATCCCCCATTAAGCCTGACTTATGAGTAATATATCAGAAAATTATAGGGCCTAGCAACAAGACTTAGTCACCCTTTACATACTGCATGTCCATTTAAACAAGGAAAGAGGCAAAACCAACTTGGGAAAATCCTCCCTTAAACATGGACTGTAAACAAAATTGTAGAATCTTGTCTTTACTCATGCTTGCACAGCATGATCAGCAATCCCCAGCAGTGATTTGAGATTGCTGAAGGTCTTCTCACAAAATGCTTTGGTGAAGATATCAGCTACTTGTTCTGAAGATGAGCAGAAGAGTAGGTGAATGGTGCCATCATGCACAAGTTCTCTGATGTAGTGCATATGGATCTCAATGTGTCTGGTTCTCTGCTTATGAACTGGATATTTGCAAATTTGAATGGTACTCTGGTTATCACAGTAGATGGTAGTTGAGTAGTCTGGTTCAAAGCCACACTCTCCAAGTAAACCTTGCAACCATAAACATTGAGTTGCTGCATTAACAACTCCTCTGTACTCTGCTTCTGTAGATGAGAGTGCAATGGAACTATGTTTCTTGCTTGACCAGATGATTGGCCCTTCTGCAAGCATGAAAACATATCTTGAAGTGGACTTTCTGTCTGTGCTATCACCTGCCCAATCACTGTCAGTAAATCCAATCCAATCAAGATCAGATTTTGCTTTATAGAAGATCCCATGTGTCCTTGTTCCCTGAACAAAGTTAAGGATCTTTTTTACTGCTTTCCAATGGATCTCTTGAGGCTGATCCATGAATCTAGAAGCCACACTTACTACATAACAAATATCAGGTCTAGTATGTGTCAGATACAACAAACATCCAATCAATTGCCTATACAGTGTATTGTTTACCATCGGTGAAGAATCAGCTTCTTCCAGCTTCACTCCTGAAAGGAAAGGAGTTTTGCTTTCTTTGCAATCCTTCATTTTGAATTTGTTCAGCAAGTCCAAGGAATATTTGGATTGGTGCACCTTGATTCCATCTTTGTTTTGAGAGATCTCAAGCCCCAAAAATTGACTTAAGAGCCCCAAATCTGTCATGGAGAAGGCTTGGTTCATAGCTCCTTTTAAAGAAGCAATGTCAGCCTGTGAGCTTCTTGCAATGAGGATGTCATCAACATATAACACAATGATCATCAATGAAACATTAACTAACTTCAGATAGACATTTGGATCTGATTTGCACCGAACAAAATTCAGTGATAGTAAGAAGCTATCGATCTTGGCATACCAAGCCCTGGTGGCTTGCTTTAGCCCATACAATGACTTTCTCAACCTGCACACAAGAGAAGGGTTAGTAGCGAAACCTTGAGGCTGATGCATATATATCTCTTCAGTGAGATCTCCATTCAGGAAGGCACATTTTACATCCATGTGATGTACCTCCCATTGCCTTGAGGCTGCAATGGCTAAGGCTAGCCTAATGGAATCCAGCTTTGCCACTGGGGAAAAAGTCTCATTGTAATCTATGCCATGAACCTGTGAGTAGCCCTTGGCTACCAATCTGGCCTTGTACTTCAGTGGTGAACCATCAGCAGCAAATTTGGTCTTATAGAACCACTTACACTGTACTAGTTTTCTCCCTGGGGGAAGATCCACTAGCTCCCATGTGTTGCTCTTCTGGAGTGAGCTGAACTCCTCCTTCATGGCTGTTTGCCATCTTGGATCTCCTGCTACTTCTTCATATGTTTTAGGATTAGACTCCACCTTCAAATAGAATTTTTCAGCAAACAAAGGATCCTTCATGCACAGACCACTCTCAAATTAAGATATAATCCTCCTTGGGTCATTGGGATCCCCAACTAGCTCACCTGCTGCATGTAGTGTCTTGGCTGCCCATTTTGGCCTTGTGGGGCTGTTAGGGTATTCAATAAACTCATCTCCATCAGAAAAATCAGAATCAGCATGTTCAACAAACTCTTTACTTACTTCTTGAGGTTCAGGTGGTGAAGAGGCTTCACCAACTTCCACTGCTGCAAGGGGTTCTTCTTCAAATTGAACACACCTTTCGATGAAGGATTTATTTGTGCTCAAATTTATTAGTTTATACCCTTTTCAATCTTTAGAGTATCCAACAAAAAGACACTCTTAGCTTTGGGGTTGCAAAGCCTTCCTCTTCTCTGTCGGGATTCTAGCCAAAGCCTTTGAGCCAAAAATCCATAAATGGGTCACATCTGGCTTGTGCCCACTCCATGCTTCGAAAGGAGTCATGCCATCAAGCTGTTTTTGAGGCACCCTATTCTGAATATAGGCTGCATAGTTGATAGCTTCGGCCCAGTACTTTGGTGGAAAATTTTTGACCTCGATCATGCATGTTGCCATCTCCTTCAGCGATCTATTCTTCCTCTCAGCAACACCATTTTGCTGTGGTGTGTAAGGGATAGAATGTTGCATCTGAATACCTGCATCTGCACAATAGTTAATGAACTCAGACTTGACATACTCACCACCTTTGTCAGATATTAGGGCTTTGAGTTTCCTTCTAGACTGGTTTTCAATCAAAGCCTTAAAGACTTTGAATAGGCCAAAAACTTCAGACTTGTGTTTCAGGAAGTGAACCCAGCAATACCTGGAAAATTCATCAATGAAGTTCAATGCATATTTGGCCTGACTCATGGACATATGAGGGAATGGGCCAGCAACATCACTGTGGATCAGTTCGAGGGGTGCAGAGATTCTCTCATGACTAGCTCTCTCAAATTTGTGCTCTAGGTGTTTTCCTAGGATACAACCTTGGCAGACTCCTTTGGAAAATTTTATCTTGGGAAACCCTATGACCATCTCTTTTTCACTAAGATCAGAAATATATTTGTAGTTTAGGTGGCCAAATATTTCATGCCAAATCTTGCTTGCTTCATTAGCATGAATCAGAAGAGCAGAGGGGTTTAAGTAAGGTAGGAAGTGTGAGAACATGTATACCTTTTGAGCATGATTCGCAACTCCTTTTGCAATGACTCTACCAGTTGAGATCTATGTGATCTCAACTTCATCACGTGAGAATATGAATTTCTTAGGAGACCCAGTGTGGGTCATCTGGTACACTCACAGGAGGTTGGAGGCGAGACCAGGCACATACAGCACATTGCTGAACTGACCATGATCAAGATCTATCCTTACTTTGCCTTTACTTTCAGTGAGAGAGTCATCTCCCAGTACAATAGATGTTCCTTTCAACATATCCAATGAGGAGAAGGAATCCTTAGTCAAAACCATGTGTCTTGAAGCTCTAGAATCAATGATAAACTGGGTGAGCTTGATGTGCCAGCAACTAGAGCATGAACTCTCTCTCTGTCATCTGAACTTGATCCTCCTTCTCTCTTCTTTGAGATTTCTGGAAGGGAGATGCCATTCTTCTCTAGGAGTTGGGTCAGCATGTCTATCTGCTTTTTCATACAAGAGCTTTCAGAGTGATTTCCCTTATTGCAGTATGCGCACTTGTTCATTTCACCTTTGTTTTTCTTCTTCTAGTAGTTCTTCTTGGGACCTTGTGGATCCTCCGGAGACTGTTTCTTGTCTCTCTTTTTCTCAGGTGGCTTTTTAGCTTTCCTTTTGCCTTTTGAATACACCTTCAAATCTCCAGCAATCAAATCTTGATCTTTGGATGGTTTTATGGTGCCCATCATCACCAGCTTGTCCTGTTCTTGTGTGAGAGATTCCATGAAATATGCAAGGCTAGGCATCTTCCAGGTTCGAGTTGTCAGTTTTGTGGCATAGAAGGTCGAAACAAACACTGAATAATTAGGGCCCAACTTCGAGAGGATGGCCAGTATGAGCTGATCATATTTCTTTTCAATACCACATTGTTTCAGCTGCAAAACTAGTGCTTTGAACTTGGATAAATATAGTTGCAGGGATTCAAAGCTCGTTGGACTCAGAGAAATCAGCTCATTTTCGATTTGGTGTCCCCTCATCTCATCTGTCTTTCCAAAAATATCAGCAAGATTCTCCCATACTTCATTCGGTGATGTCAATCCATCAAGATGGAAAAGCAGGTCTCTGGAAATACTCAGACACAGGAGGCCATAAGCCTCATCCCTCCTATTGTGCCATTTTATCTTCTCTGCAGCTGCATTGGGCTCTGCTTTTGTTGCCATAGTCACCCTATAGAGGCCTTTCGCTCTCAACAGTGTATCCATCTCTGCTTTCCATTCAAATAAATTGAAGGGAGTCAATATAGTTTTCTGTGATTGATCCACAGCTTAGAAAATCTGTCCCGGCTGTCAGTAGAAGGCTCCCAGTCACTGATGCTGAGCCTGCAAAACAATTTTTGAAGGAGAGAAACAATCTACGGTGGCTCTGATACCATGTGGAAATTGAACCAGGTGATAGATTAATTTTACTCACAACAATTAACAATTGATCATGCAAAATCACTCACAAAGAGACTGAAAATTGGAGCTGAACACTAAAATGTATTAAATCAGTGTACAATAGCCAACCCTGTAATAACATAGGTTGCTGAATAAATAACATACATCAGGGATTTGAATGCATGAGGAGCAATTCGAATCTAGCATAAAGCAGGCTTACTAAAAATAAGCAAATCCCCCATAGGTGTAAAAGGCTGATCCCAAATCTGTCATGGAGCTCACGAATTGGAAAAAAGGATTTGGCAAGCTAAAGAGTGGTGGAATGGCAGCTCATACATGCTTTTTCATGGAGAAAAGAGAGGAGGATGTGTAGGACAAAAAACTAGTCAACCTCACCTAGTCTAGCTTTTCCTTTTGCCTTAAAACACTGAAAAAGCAGGCAATAAAGCAGAAAAAGCAAAAGGGCACCTAGGAGGCTAGGAATAAAGCAGAATTGATTCCTTTAGCTCTACCATGCGCTACATGAGTCAAATAAGGCAAGTTTGACCATTATAGATAGGCAAATGACAACTTGCACAAGGTGGGACACATGAGCTAGGCAAATAAGAAAGAAATAATGAAATTAAAGTCTAAGTGGGTAAACTATGGGTTGATTATTCTAACACTATGTTTAAAATGGAGTAGGTATAACTGCAAAATGCATGTGAAACGACAAAAACCATCCTATATGAGCAAAAAACACCTTAAAATGATGATAAACCTGTTACAAGGCAAAAAGATATGGTATTAGTTTTATAAACTATGAACTATAGGGAAAAAACACACTTAAAAAATAAATTTTCTATAAATAGTTCAAAACTTAAATAAAAACTTACCATTTGCATTTTTAGCCATAAAAGACAAGTTTTCACCTCTACCTTCAATTGCTCGGTGTGGACAATCCGGTGGATCATTTCCAAATCCGCAAGTGTCAGGTAATACTACACTCCATGCTCTTCACTTTGATCCAAGTAATTATCAAAATTAGGCCCTAATTTTATGTTTTTAAGCGTCCTCAACAAAGCAACACTGTGTACATGGGTTGGCTATATTGAAAGTCGTGTACACACATTCTGTACGTGGGTTGCCGAAAGGACAGTCGCGTACAGTATGCCACATGCCTTAATAGACAGTCGTGTACGCTGCGTGAGGGGAATGTTGGAATATATTAAACCCACTCACAACTTAGAATAAAATAATTAATCATTATTTGATTAATTATTCACCCACTAGCTTAATTAGGTGGCACCTTAAAGTCAATGCATGCCATCTATATCCTAGGAATGAGTTATTTCTGATTCTGGGTTCATCTAGAATTAGTGTGCATGACCTTATAGCAGATTCTGCTTTTTTCTGC
>LPNX010385361.1:541979-589132 GCA_001517045.1 Pseudotsuga menziesii | reverse complement strand
ATTTTTCCTGTGTATGCTTGTGAGAATTCTTAGTAGCAAGATCTATTTCCTGTGCTTCTTTTTAGCATCATTGCACATAGCATTGATCTATTATTTCTATAGGGAAAAATAAGCATATGGGGTCAAAATTTCAAAATTTTAAATGAACCTAAAGACTTTGAATTGCTTGTTTACTAGGTTAAAAGATGGTGCTGGAGTGGAGGGAATGTGAACATGAATATATGGACCAAGAAGCACTCCAAAATGCCTCCACCTTGAATGATTTATGTTCAAGTGGGTTGCTAAATTTTTTCTGTACCTCGCCTATGCGGGCCATTGTCCGCCTCTTAGAGCTCCTGATAAATTATTGGGACCATGACTTGGGCATGTTTGACCTTCAAGGTGAGTCCTTGGAGATTACTTCAGAGGATATCTATTTCATTGCCAGTCTATCATGACGGGGAGCTTCAGTAAACTTGGAAGGCACCGAAAGAGGTGGTGACCCTCTAGGTGTCCAAAACTACATTGATATATACTGCGCACCAGGCACACAAAAGAGGGGTAGCTGCATCCCTATTGTGCACATACGTGATCTTCCTCTATAGGCATTGACAAGTACTATAGTGAGGGTTGCAGGGTCATCTTCACTTCACCTTGCAACACAGAACCAAATGAGACTAGCAGTGGATTGCATGCAGGGGGCCCTATATGACTGGTGCTCAGGAGTGATCCTAATTATGAGAAAACAGCTCTCTGACTGCAAGAGAGGCAGGAGAAAGAATTTTGGATATTCTAGCATACTAGTAGCCTTTTTATTTGAGAGAGTGCAGGGATTGAGCCCTACAGTACCCTTTCTAGTTTGTTCTCCTTGTCAGCCTAGGCTGAGTAGATGGGGAGATATCTTCCTCTGCCAGGGAGGTGGTGGCTCAGTGTAGAGTGTCTATGATGATGACTTCTACTTTTGGTGGGAGCGTCAGTTGCCAAATTTGGAGCAGTTTCCATATGTTTGAATGGATTTTCGGGGGATGCAGACCTCGTCCTCCCTCGAGGAGGAGCATGGGGAGAGTTAGGTAATTTTTTATTTTAAATTTTTTATGAATTTTAAAATATAGAGATCTATACATATGTATAAAAGTTATAATCCTAACTAAATGTCAAATGCAGATATTGGACCAGTCCTTCCTGAAGGGTATCCACGCATGTATGTGCATCCTGTCTTGGGAGAAGACCAGGGGCTGATTAGGGATCTGGAGGGGAAGCTGGCCAAGCTTACCCAGAGAGTACCCACCTTACGGATTGAGCACATCCAAACCATCATGAAAGAGTTCATTGTTGGTGTACCGCCTATCTAGATACGCCTTCTGAGGAAGGTAGCCATAGAAGTATTGCTATACATAGATGCTGTTGAGGCTCCTGAAGCCAAGGAAGCTAAAGAAGCCAAAGTACAGGGTGACCGGGGGGACCAGGGTGGTCCAGCTTAGATCTAGGGCATTTGATGGACTTTGATCCATATTTTGTATATTTTTTGTATATTATACAGTTATGACTATATCTGAGGATCAGAGACTTGACCTATCTATATAAACATATATTCACATATATATATATATATATATATATATATATATATATATATATATATATATATATATATATATATATATATATATATATATATATATATATATATATATATATATATATATATATATATATATATATATATATATATATATATATATATATATATATATATATATATATATATATATATATATATATATATATATATATATATATATATATATATATATATATATATATATATATATATATATATATATATATATATATATATATATATATATATATATATATATATATATATATATATATATATATATATATATATATATATATATATATATATATATATATATATATATATATATATATATATATATATATATATATATATATATATATATATATATATATATATATATATATATATATATATATATATATATATATATATATATATATATATATATATATATATATATATATATATATATATATATATATATATATATATATATATATATATATATATATATATATATATATATATATATATATATATATATATATATATATATATATATATATATATATATATATATATATATATATATATATATATATATATATATATATATATATATATATATATATATATATATATATATATATATATATATATATATATATATATATATATATATATATATATATATATATATATATATATATATATATATATATATATATATATATATATATATTTTGCCGGTTTATTTACAAATGTTTTTTATGTGCTTGTTGTATACTTTTATGGAAAATGTGTTAAATGCCAATCCAAGATGTAATTAGCATATGCATTAGTTAATGAATTTTGATTCCTTGGAATATGATTGAATGTAATGAAATCAAAATTTCTTTCCAATAACCTAACTTGCATGAACTGATGTAATAGAATAGGGTTCCACACCTGATAAGCCCAATTGAGCTAGGAAACAACCAGTTGAGAGTCCAGTCAGAATTATAGCTGAGTGATACCACATGGCAAAGCATCCCATAGAAGCTCAATGAAAGCCCTATATTCAGCCACATTATTGGAAGCATGACCTAAGCAAGTGCCTCCTGAGGCAACTAACTGTCCTGAGGGCGAATAAATGACCCATGTAGCTGAAGCTAAATTACAAGTGTGGCAACTGGCGCCATCAGTGAAAGCTATGAACCTCTCAAAAGACATCTGAAACAAACAGTAGATGGTATAAAAACACAAACCAACAAACTAATGTACATAAAAAAACATACAAGAAAATACAAGAAAAAGTGCTAAGCCTAAGCATAGTACTTTTTCAGGTAGAGCACATTTCTAGTCTCAACCAACTTATTCCCATCAAAATCTATCAATTCATATGTGCCTTTATTTAATACTTTCGGCACGATATAAGGTCCTAACCACATAGACCTGAACTTTCCTACCCCCAGGGGTTCTTTGTCTTGGTCCCAGAGCAAAACAAGTTCCCCCTCAGAGAAAATTTGAGGCTTGACCAATTTATCATATTGGATTTTGACCCTATTTTTATGAGCTTGGTTTAATGTCACCACATCTCTACACTGTTCATCAAGGTGTTCTAAATGTAATAGATGTTCTTCAAGCTCAGTCGTATCTGGTAACACATGAATATCAATTTTCAAATATGGGATTTCACATTCAATCGGGGTAACAACTTCCACTCCATGGACGAGTTGGAAGGGGGAGAAACCCGTAGCAGTTTTTACATTGGTTCGATATGCCCAAAGAGCAGGGTACAACATGATATGCCAGTTTGAACAAGATACATTAATAGTACATTTGAGGATAGTTTTCAAATTTTTATTAACAACCTCGACCTGACCATTAGCTTGAGGATAGAACAAGGATGAATGTTCTTATCTAAATCCTAGCATAGTGGTTAGTTTCGCCATCATGCTATTTTGAAAATGATTGCCATGGTCAGTGACAATCACCTTGGGTATACCAAATCGTGCTATAATTTGATTGAACATGAAGAAAGATGCAGTTTCCCCATCGACTCTAAAGGTGGGCATTGCCTTTGCCCATTTTGTAAAATAATCCATAGCGACAATGATATATTTGTGCCCCCCAGCCGAGGCTAGGTTACACATCACATAATCAATCCCCCACTTCATGAAGGGGACCACTAAGATAATGGGAAACAACGAAGCGGGATGTGATCGCATTTTTATGGTACAAAGCTGACAAGGATGATAGTGCTTCACTGATTCCAAACAATCTTTAAAGATTGTGGGCTAGAAATAACTGACACGTAATATTTTATGGGCCATTGCTAACCCAGATAAATGACCCGCACACACTCCACTATGGGCATCATTTAGGACAATCTCCACTTCCTCGTGGGTCAAGCATCGACTCAAAATAGAATCTACCCCTCTACGATATAAAGTATATCCTATGATGAGGTATTTCTTGGCATGTAGGCGTAGTTTACGTCGTTCTTCCTGCGAGAAAGATGCAGGATACTTCAAAGTCTGGAGATAGATAAGTATATCTCCATACCAGGGATCAGAGGTGGAAATCAAAATGACGTGTTCATCTGGGAATGAGTCTTCTTCAATAGGTACATATTCATCTACTGGAAATTCTGCAATAAGCTTAGAAAAAACTGAGGATTTTTTGGATTTGGCGGACTGAAAATCCAAGTCAAACTCTTGGAGAATGACTATCCATTTGTTGAATTTTACTCCAACTATATGTTTGGACAAAACATATTGAAAATGATTGACATCTGCCACTACCATTGTAGTCCTTAGTAATATGTAGTGCCGTAGCCTCTGAATAGCATAAACAGCTGCTAAGGCCAATTTCTCGACATGGGAGTACATCAGTTCAGGTCTGGCTAAAGAACGACTAAGATAGTAAACAACATGCTCTTGGAGCCTATCATCCTCCTGGACTAGGACCACCCCTATGGTTGACTCAGACGTGACCAGATACAATATAAAATCCCTAGATTAATGTGGTGGATGCAATATTGTGCCAACAACAAATCTTTTTTCAATGCCTCGAATGCGATTTGTGCAGTTTCATCCCATACAAATGGGGTGTCCTGTTTTAGTAGGCACATGAAACCCTTAGTAATCTTGGCATAGTTTACAATGAAATGTCGGAGAAAATTGGACTTTCCGTACAGGCTCTGAAGTTGCCCAATAGAACGAGGAGGAGGCAGATTTACAATGGCCTTAACTTTTAACAAATCCACCTGAATACCTCTATTAGAAGCAATGAAACCAAGCAGTCTCCCTGACTCGACACAAAACACACACTTGTGGGGATTCAAGCAAATTTTATACAATCTTCATCGTTCAAATATCAAATCCAAGTGATCTGGATGGTCTATCCTCTTACGAGAATGTGCAGGCATATCATCAAGGTAGGGCTCGATAATGGCTTTAATATCATGAAAGGAAAAATTCATTGCCCGCTGAAAGGTTTCCCCATCATTTTTCAATCCAAAGGGCATTTTTTGTACGCAAAGGTACACCAAGGACAAATGAAAGCAGTTTTATGTTGGTCTTCCATTTTTATTTGGATTTGATTATATCCAAAGAAACCATCCATAAATGAAAAAACTTCACTTCCCACGCAAGCATCAATAATTTGATCTATAAATGGTGTGGGATAGTTTTTCTTAGGACAGGCTTTGTTTAAATCTCTGAAGTTAGTACAGATGCGTATTGTCCCTTGCTTCTTATCAATAGGAATAGGGTTGGATACCCATTCCGTCAAAGCTATGGGATAAATAAAACCGGATTTCAGCAATTTTTCCACTTGAGCCTTCACTGCCACCACTTTACGCGGGTTGACAGGTCTCAACTTTTGTCGAATAGGTTTAGAATTAGGGTATGTTTAGATCTCATGCTCAACTATAGATGGATCGATGCCTGGCATCTCCTCATATGACCAAGAAAAAAAGTCACGGAATTCCTTAAACAAGGTGGTATAGATGGAAATCTCCTAAGGAGAGAAGTTTGCGCTAATATGTAAATTTTCCACAACATTAGGATTTACAGAGATGTTGATAGGGATGGTAGCATAAATATTTTCCATATTCCCCTCAGCAAACATTCCTTCATTGGGTAAGGGATTAATGGGCGTATCAACATCATCTGTCAGTCTCACATGAAACTCTTGATTCTCAATCCTACTTATCTCTGGAAGAAAATAGGATGGATGATGAAGATATTCACAAATCTTATCTCGTCCACACATGGCTTCTAGAATGGCTTCGTCAGAAGGTAAAACCATATCTAAACAATCCGTTGAATGCAAAGAGTTTTCTTCCTAAGAAGGAAGATAGACTTCTTCCAATTCCTTTGAGACTGAGAGAGGAAGCAAAATGGGATCAATACTGGTTTGTGTAATAGCTTGATAAGCTACTTCCACTACCGATAGGGGCACTTTAGGTTCATGGTGGGTAGGGAGAACCCAAGGATCAGTCCTATCAACAACCGTAGCAATGAACTTTCCCACACTAGTAGAACCTATATAATTAATAGGAGCTGGAAGATCGAATGTGCCCATCAGTGATGTGTACATTCCAACCCCTAAGCTTTGTGCAGTAGGTTTGACCTTATCAACCAATGGCATAGCGGGATCATTAGACTCCATGCGGCCTTTTCGAGTAAAATTGGTTTGGTTAATAGTAACCAACTTCCCTTCATGTGGAAACACTACCACCTGAAAGATGACCAATGCAATAGCAGACATGGCATAAGTCCAACTTCTTCCCAACAACAAATTATAGTCCAAAGGTGCATCAATCACCTCTACCTCAATAGACACCCCTTTCCCTGCCAGCTTAATTTCAAAAGCAGGTAGGATACCATGCGGATGGAATGACCTTCCATCGAAAGCAGTAAGCAGGGTGTTTGATGGGACCAGCTCTGGGGATCCAAGAGCTTTCCAACATGACAAGGACATAACACATGTAGAAGCACCCTCGTCAACAACTGCCCTTCCAATGGTCTTTCCACCATGGATGACATCTATTGATAAGGCTACATGGTAAGGTAGGTGAATTTTGACATCAGACAAGTGAAATTTTTCCATAAGACTCGATGAGTCCATATTGCCTAAGGCTGCTAAGAGTGCATCCCGCTGGGTGGGACAACTCTATAACACCTCTAAAGCTGACATTGCACAAGGTGTCTGGGCTAAGTCTTCAACCACAAAGTATTTGGATGCATCCCTAGCATTAGGATTATGCAAGGTCTTCTTAAAGACACCTTTCAGTATCTTGGGCATAGTTTCAGCAGGTTTCTCGATCGTGAGAGGGTTAGAATTTTCACCTATTAACTTACCCTTCTCAAAGGTATATTTTTCATAGTTATTATTCCTGGTCTGTAGCAAAGTTGAATATTGAACCATGTTGATATAATTGGGGTCAGGGGCATTTGGGGTGCCCCCTGATGCATTCGAAGTTGAAGCAGAATTCTTCCCTTGGGGAAACGGATCCTTCAGGACAGCCAGTTGTTGAGCTTTTAACAGCTTCTCGGCTTGTTCCATAAGGGGACAAATATGGGTAAGTTGATCTTCATGGCACAACTTGCATGGGAATTTCACCTTTTTCTTTTCTTTCTTGTGCCCATCAGCATTGTTTGTGGGTTTCTGCTTATTTTGATTTCCCTCCCCTTTCTTTCCTCTCTTCTTCTTCCCACCGAGCTACCAGTTGCCCTTATGAGAAGTCTATGCAAACACATTTTCATTTTGGGGTGAGGGGGCAGCCTTTTCTACCTCTGCTGTAGAATGTTTGATGGATAGCTGATGGAGCTGCCTAGCCAAATATTCTACAGTGGGAGATTTAATGGAACCAACCACACCATCGGCATGGGGTCCAGGCTTAGTTTTCTCTACATTGTGTGTTGGCCTCGATGCCTTAGGGATAATATCATACAAGATCCCAGACTGAGAGTAAATCAAATCAAGTTGCTGGGCCCTAAGGATAGACTCTTCCTCACTTGTCACTCCTGAAGTAGATACGTTCTTAGATATAAAAGGCAATAGTGATTTAAGGAACCATTCTAGTAAGAACTCCAGAGGAATAATGGCTTTAATAAGGCTCTTTTACCTCCTCCATTATTGGATGTGATCCAAGATATGGGTAGCCTTTTTTGCCGAAAGGTAGACAACAAGTCCATTCCGAAATCATATCTGACAAGAAGCTGAAAGTGGGTAAGGAATGTGTTAGCCAAGTCCCAAAAACTACTAAATGCAGCAGAAGGCAACTCAATGTACCATTTTGTTGTAGTACTCATCAATTTTCTTTAGAACAGCCTCAACGTAACTGAATCTTCATTCAGTGAGTTGGGAAAGCACCATAAATGAAAAGTGATGCCATGAGCCCTAGGATATTCACCAACTTTGCCCTTGAATTTTGAGATGTCCAAGGGTAACTTGGTGGGTACAGGAGGCAAGGAGGGATCATTCCTCACTGGTTCATTCATCAATTTAGACAAATCTGGCAAGTTTAACATTGCCAGGAAAGGAATCTTAGGTCGAACCGGAGCACTAAAAGTACCAATTTGGGGATTAGAGGGACTTGCCATCAAATTCCCATATGTAAAGGTGGGGTTTCCCCCCACCACCAGTTGCGAAGTTGATGGGTTACTTTGAAACGGATTCCATCTGTAAGCCACCGGATTGTTGGTATGAGGTGAAATATAAGAGGTTTTGGCTACCCTAGTTGAAACTAGGGTTTGAAAAATAGGAGCAAGTATCCCTTCGCTAAAAAGCGAAAAGGGAGAGCTCGTGAATGGAGCAGAGACCGGGGTTTGGAAACTTTGACCATAAGGGTTAGTGCTTCCAAACTACACCCCTACATAAGAGGGTGGTGGGCCTACCTATGGTGTGGATGTGGGTATGTGCCCCCCATTCCAAGGAAATCCTTGGAAAAAATATGAGGATCCTATCGGACCACTCTAGGCAGTGTGTGCGAAGGAGGTTGGAATTGTAGATACACTAGGAATCCTAGTGACCATACCACCAGAACCACCTACTAGGCTTGGGGGAACTGGCGATTGGACCACTCGGCTCACTAGAGTTAATGGCATAGTAGGTATTCTTGATCTAGAGGTACTTACCAGGGGAGTTAGCACCCCTTCAGCCAAGATGGCTAAGGTGAAAATGAAAGAACTTTCTCCTGCACTAGACATTATTCTTCCCATAGGGACACCAATCACGGGTGGATCAAAAGGATGAACGTGGACGATCACAGGATCGTTTAAATTAGTCAAAGGCATATTAAAATTTCTTACAAACTCGTCACCCTGCAAGTCTTCTATCTCAACTGTGTTCAAATTAATATATTTTCCCCCCTAGTTCTGGTTCACCCGGAACTTCACTGATTCCTATCGGTTCAAATGAACCGTCTGTGTCGAATCTCCACCTTTGAGGGGGAGGTGGAGGTTCCAATGTGATAAGAGGAGGAATGTTTTACATCCTTCATGACCTTTTGATAGGTTGGTCCTCCCCCCACAATTATAAATTTGACAATTCAAACCCTAGGGTCGGCTAAACATAGACAAACCATAGAGAAATCACTACGAAAAATCCTAAAGTCTCAGCAGTCAGCAAGGGTAAAAGATATGCTTTCCCAAAGAAAGCTAAAATATAGTTGCTTGGTGTCCTTGAAGAGGTTCTTAGGCACAAGCGGAGGAATCACCCACCGCCCTCCTACACTTTCAACAAGGGTTAACTTCCAAGCCCACCCAAGGTGAACCAGAAATAGCCTTCTAGTTTACCTATGTATGAACCCTAGATGTCAAGAGACTAGAGGCTACCTTAAATATACCAACAGTATGGGGGTATAGTCGTAATCCTGATTCGTACACATGGGCAGGGTAGTTGAGCCCGAAAATCTATCTAGGACATGTTAATTTTTAAACATTAAGCTAGCATTATGTTAGGATTTTTACTCAGAGAACAACAAGTACATCAATCAAACACAAGAGACAATGAACACAATTTTTTTCATCGGGGAAACCATAAGTGGAGAAAACCCTGCAACTTCCTCAGAGATAGAATCAGCACAAGATGTAAAACCCCAAAACAGTAAGATGCACTCCCGACAGCAGTAATATTATTCTTGTCTAGCCCCAGTGTCTTCTCCTTTCTCAACTATGCACTACACTTGAGTGTGTGAGTGATGTGTTCTAAATAGAGACCCCAACTCTCTATTTATACTAA
This sequence comes from Pseudotsuga menziesii, assembly GCA_001517045.1. Taxonomy (NCBI): domain Eukaryota; kingdom Viridiplantae; phylum Streptophyta; class Pinopsida; order Pinales; family Pinaceae; genus Pseudotsuga; species Pseudotsuga menziesii. The sequence continues at coordinate 579,312 of LPNX010385361.1, read as the reverse complement.
TCCTGACATGACTAAAACCCTACTAGGGATGACCTCTACTAGGGGATTCTAATAACCCTAGTGCCCCAGAACTGCGAGGACTTTAACCCTTACACAATCGGAGGGTTACCCACTATGACTTGACATGACTTGTTAACATTATTGATTCTCCTGATCGGAACATCGGGGCATGACAGCATGACTCAATTACATAATAGATACATCCTGGAATAACCATTGGTTTACAATACATAATATACATAGATGAATACATTCCAAAGTTACAAATACATCAACACTCCCTCTTAACTAGGAAGGTATTATTTCGACACAATTTTCAGCACTGTTCTTCTTCTCTGTATCAACGGGATCATCTCGTCATCTGCATCTTGAGTCTTCTAAGTCTTCAAGTCACCTTCATTCTTCGAATTTGGATCATCTCTCAATCTGGATCGTCATCACTGGATCTAGATCATCTCTCGATCTGGATCATCATGGGACATCATCACTAGATCTGGATCATCTCTCGATCTGGATCAACATCACTGGATCTGGATCATCATCGCGGGACTGGATTTGTATCATCACTCAATATGGATCATCACTGCTGGATCTAGATCATCATTCAGTCTGGATCTCTCAGAGTCATCATAACTGGATCTAGATCATAGCTCAATCTGAATCTCATCTGGTCGTCATCATGTGTGCTATCTCATCATAGGAAGTTCTACAGAGCCAGACTTCTTTCATGTTGGTTGTAGGCCTAACCATCAGGTAGGTCTTCGCCCAACACTTACATCTGACCTACTCGTCAAAAAGGCACACCTAGAAGTCACATATAATCATGTAGTAACCTACAATCACATCAGAAAGGCCCAACACTCACATTCACTAGCATGATAGGACATCACATCACTAACATCTGTGAAAAGGCTTCAACACTTATATCTGACCTAGAAGGAAACAAGTCCTCCACCCTCACCAGAACGGCTTGTACTTACATCTAACCTAGAAGGAATTGAATCCTCTCACCATGACATAATGGACCCTAGTCCTAGACTGAGCTACTTGGTAATGGATCAGGTGCCTCCATTCTCTTGGATAATGGAAGGTGCCCTTATATCTGACCTGGTAGGAAACAATTCCTACACCCTTGCCAAAATGGCCTACACTCACATCTGACATGGAAGGAACTGAATCCTCTCCCCATGATAGAATGTCCCCTAGTCCCAGATTGAGCTACCTGGTAACGGACCAGGTGCCTTGACTCTCTCGAAGAGTGGCAGTTTCCCTTACATCTTTCCTACTCGACAGAATGGCCAGCACTCATATCTGACATGGAAGGAACTGAATCCTCTCACCATGACATAATGGCTCATCCCTTACATCTGACCTTCTCATTAGAATGGCTTTGGATCTTAGCACTCATATCTGACATGGAAGGAACTGAATCCTCTCACCATGACAGAATGGCTCAGCCCTTAGATCTGACCTGCTCGTCAGAATGGATTTGGGACTCATCACATTCCCTTGGAGGAAACCTCGATCTGGAGAACACCAAGATTCTCCCTGAAGTACTCAAACTTCACTTTGGCCAATGGCTTCATCCACACATCAGCTATATGTTCCTCCATCGCAACATACTAGAGCTTCACTACTCCGCTCTACACCATATCCCTGATATAGTGATACTTGATCTCGATGTGATTCAACTTGTCATGGAACACTGGATTCTTTGAAAAATTCACGCAACTCTGGTTGTCACAATGTATACAAGTATCATCCATCTGGAGATCAAATAAATCAGACAGTAGCTTCCGCAGCCATACTGCCTCACAACTAGCTGAACAAGCTGCGACATACTCTACTTCAGTTGTACTCAGTGCCACACAAGATTGGTTCCTGCCAAACCAAGAGATCATACCTGATCCCATACTAAAGCAACAACCTAAAGTGCTCTTCCTATCGATGGCACTTCCTGTCCAATATGAATCAACATAACCCTCCAGGTTAATCTTCTGATTCACATCGTACTTGAGCCCATAATCAACTGTACCCCTCAGGTACCTTAGAATATGCTTTGCAGCAATCAAGTGAATATTTCTCAGATTTGTCAAGAACTGGCTAAAGGTGTTCACAGAAAATCAAATGTCTAGTCTCGTATTCATTAGGTACATCAATGATCCAATCATTTCACAATACATCATAGTATCAACCGAATCTGATGAAGCATCACTCAATAGCCTCAGGTTCGATGCCATAGGTGTGGACATAGTCTTGCAGTCCATCATCCCAAACCTCTTCAGGATCTCTACTGCATATTTCCCTTGTCCAAGGAATATTCCATCTGCACTCTACCACACCTCCATACCTAGAAAATAATGCATCATACCCAATTCCTTCATCTCAAACTCAGCAGCAAGCTTTCTCTTCGTATCAGTAATCAACCCATCCATACCTGTCACAAACAGATCATCTACATATAGTAGAAGCATCACCGGGTTTCCATATTCAACCTTGTAGTAAAGGTTGGAATCTGCTTTACTCTTGGTAAAGCCCAAACTGGATAGAAAGCTATCAATTCTACTGTACCATGTCCTAGGTGCCTGTTTCAAACCGTACAGGTCTTTCTTCAATCTGCATACATGAGACTCCCTGTCATGTGTCTCAAAGCTGAGTGGTTGTTCTACATACACTTCCTCTTCCACTACACCATTTAAGAAAGCAGTCTTGACATCCATCTGGTGTATCTTCCATTTCATCACTGCAGCCATAGCAAGTACTGATATGATGGAAGTGTATCTAGCTATAGGTGCAAAGGTTTCTTCATAGTCTATTCCCTCTTTCTAAGAGAAACCTCTAGCTAGAAATCTTGCCTTATATTTTTCAATGCTACCGTGTGCAGCATGTTTGATCTTGTAGATCCATTTGGAAGTTACAACTGACTTCCCATCTGGTCTTGGGACAACATCCAAAACATCATTCTTCATGATCGATTGGTACTCTTCTATCATAGAATCCTTCCATTCTTTCCATTCTGCCACTTCTTCATAACTGGAAGGTTCTTTATCAATGAAATCACATAGTTAAGCTACATACCCGGAACAGGATCTGGTCCTCTTTCTTTCTCTGTGATTCTTTTCTGGAGCCCCATATCTTTCCGCACCTTCGATAAGTTCTCGTACCCAAGCAGGTTTCATCTTATGAGGATTCTTCTCTAGAGGTGGATCTATAGGCCTTTGTGGTTCTTCAAATTCTCGATCTTCTTATTTAGTTTCTTCATTCATGGTTGTATCATGAATTCTGGGTGCTTCTGCTTCTTCAGGTTCTTCAGTAGGTCTCTTTATGGATTTTTTGTAAGCTGTGTCTTCATCAAATGTCACATCCCTGTTGATGTCAATCTTCTTGTATCCTAGGAAATATATTCTGTAAGACTTCGAGCTTTCAGAGTATCCCACAAATATACCCTTCTTTCCTGAAGGATCTAATTTAGTCCTCTTCTCTTTTGGAATATGGATGTACACAGGACAGCCGAATATTCTGAGATGGCTGACTTATGGTTTCTTTCCGGAGAAGATTTCTTCAGGAGTCTTGTTCTTGAGTACTCTATGTGGAGTACGGTTCTGTGCATACACCATTGTTCTGGTAGCTTCTGCCAAAGATGCATAGGAAGGTCTTGATCATGAAGCATTGCCTTTGTAGCTTCGATGATAGTTCTATTCTTCCGTTCTGCAATCCCATTCTGTTGTGGATTATAAGGAGTGGACAACTCCCTCTTAATCCCTGATTCTTTGCATAGCTCTTTGAATTCATTTTAAGTGAATTCTCTGCCATTATCTGATCGAATGATCTTGATCTTATTTTTAGTATGGTTCTCGATCAAGGCTTTGAATTCCTTGAACTTACTGAATACTTCATCTCTGTTCTTCATGAAGTAAACCCATGTCTTCCTAGAAAAGTCACCAATAAAAGAAACATAATATGCATGCCCGCTTAGAGAGTTTGATGACATAGGACCACATACATCGGAGTGGATGATTTCCAAGATTCATTTTGCTTTGATTTCGCTGCTTCAAAATTTATTCTTTGTATTCTTTCCTTTCGCACATCCTTTACAGACCCCATCGTGTTTTGCTTGGATTTCTGGAAGACCTTCGACAGCTTTGCTTGCAATAGGTAGTGCTCTGTAATGCACATGTGCACGCCTTCTATGCCAAAGTTCACTTGGCTCTACCGTGTCATGGAGCAAGGCTTGTTCTGGATGGCCCTTCAATTTGTACAATCCTCCTTCTTGTTCTCCAATCACTACTGCATCATCGATAGTCTTTCCTTTTGGCCACATGATGACTTGACCATCTATAAATGCAACCCACATTCCTTTTGCATCTAATGCTGATATGGAGAGAAGGTTATTCTTGAGTCCTAGCACAAACAATACTTCTTTCATTGTTAGATATTTTCTAGAGTCTAATTTATAGGAAGATTTCCTGCTACCTTTTATTGGATATTGGTAGTCATCTCCTAGCTTTACCTTGTGAGCTGATTCATGTTCTGACAGTCTCACAAAAGATTCCTTGAATCCAATCATATGTTTGGAATCCCCATTTTCTATAAGACAATCATCAATTCCATGAGTAATGTTACCTATGAGACCGGATATCAGAACATATTCATCCTCACTTGAAGAATCTTCACTTTCATATCTGGATTTCTTCCTGGATGGTTCATCATCCTCTGTTGCATGAGCATGATTTCTTCTTTTGTTGCTCTTCTTCATTATCTTCTGTTTCTTAGGACAATTCCTTGCATAGTGTCCTGCTTCATCACATGTATAGCATATGATCCTAGACACATCTTCTCTAGTGTTATCTTAGTGAGAGTGCTTACCTCTAGAGCTATGAGGTTTTCTTTTGTTTGACTTGGAGTGTACCGTGAGAGCTTGGTCTTCACTTCCCATCTTCTCTTCTCGAGCTACTATCTGAGCTTCTTCTTGAGAGCACTCTTCCCATATTCTGCTGAACTTGACTAACTTATTTCTAGCACAGATTCATTGGATGAAAGAATCCCATGACCTAGGAAGGCCATTCAAGGTAGTCATTACAATATCTGCATTTTCCACTTCTTCATCAACTGCTTCTAGTTGCTCTTTTATCTGAGAAACTCTTGTGAAGTAATACTGGATTGTTTCTGCATTCTGAATCTTCACATTCTTCGGTTGGTTTCTCAGGTTCATCTTCTGGTTTATGTTCTTCCCTTCAAACAATTTGGTTAGGGCATCAAACATAGCTTTAGGTGTCTTGAGAGAGGACACCTATGGGATAAGGTGATCCTTGATATAATCAGCAATGAACATCTTTTCCATAACCATCTTCTTCTTATGTAAGGCCTTTGCCTCATCTCCCTCTGGAACTGGAACCTCCTCATGGATGGAGGAGTCTAACTCATTTTCTTCCAGGACCAGAAAGATCCTATACTTCCAGGCTCGAAATTTATCATCTCCCTCAATCTTTTCATCAAGTTTTGTATGATGAGACATCTTAACTGAGAACCTCAAATGGAAATACAAAATATTCTATATCTTACTAGGTTCAATATGTCGGATCTAAAACTTGAGCTGAAATCCTGCAGAGCTGGTTCAAGAGCAAATTAGGGTTTTGATTTTTTGGAGTTCTGTCCACCCAAATGCCTTGAAATTTGTCCCTAACTTTAATTTTGGGGAGGAGATCAATCCACACCTGGGCTCACTAAAAAAATATTCTTCTATGAAAATCCCTAATTTTCGATAGCAGTGACAGGTCCAAAATTGAAAAAACCTCAGAATTGGATTATGCTTCGACAGAAAGATGCCACCTAAGGAGGAGAGTTATTCCACCTTACTTTTGCTGAAAATATGTGGAGGAATATCCACAAACTAGGAATCTCTAGTTACCGTAGCTGCACAGTGTCTTCATCTCAGGTTAGATCTGATACCATGTTAGTTTTTCAACATTAAGCTAGCATTATGTTAGGATATTTACTGAGAGAACAACAAGTACAACAATCAAACACAAGAGACAAGGAACACATTTTTTTTCATCAGGGAAACCGTAAATGGAGAAAACCCCGCAACTTCCTCAGAGATAGAATCAACACAAGATGTAAAACCCCAAAACAGTAAGATGCACTCCTGACAGCAGTAATCTTCTTCTTGTATAGCCCCAGTGTCTTCTCCTTCCTCAACTATGTGCTACACTTGAGTGTGTGAGTGATGTGTTCTAAATAGAGACCCCAGCTCTATATTTATACTAATCCCAACATGACTAAAACCCTACTAGGGCCGACCTCTACTAGGAGAGTCTAATAACCCTAGTGCCCTAGAACTACGGGGACTTTAACCCTTACACAATCGGAGGGTTACCCACTATGACTTGACATGACTTGTTTACGTTATTGATTCTCCTGATCGAAACATTGAGGCATGACAACATGAATCAATTACATAATAGATACATCCTGGAATAACCATTGGGTTACAATACATAAGATACATAGATGAATACATTTTGAAGTTACAAATACATCAACAAGATAGAATCCCTAGATGCGTAAAAATCTTGATTTACGTTTCGACAAGGAATCGAAGGGTTATCTCCTCAGTCCAATGCCTCCAAGCGGCCCCGTGCTTGACTCATGTTTGAGAGGATATTCCCGGATACTATCGATAAAGAGAAGGATTCACCTATTGATTGGCCCACTATGTATGAATTTAAATACTTATGGGGAGTTTACACTTCCTATCCCACAAGTCTAGCCTAATCTAGAAGGTGTATGGCCCTAAAAAACAAAAAATACTAATAAATTTTAATTATTGCATTTATTTTAAGGGCTATTTTTTACTCAGAAGGAAAGTGGAGTGAAAGACTATGATGTTTTCGACTTGATAAGAAATGTAAAAACAACAGGTGTGTACTTTCAAAGCAAATTATCACTACTTAAAAACAAGCTTCTCTTTTTTTTTTGTAAATGTAAACTGATGAAAATGCAACGAATAAAGGGAAAACTAAGACTATATTTTTGTAATTTTTGAGATTATATTTAAAAACTGAAAACAAAACTACTATATGCAAAGCAAATGCAAAAGTTTCTAATATTTTTTTTCATTTTTCAAATTGCTCAAAGACTACTATGCACAATACTTGAGTATGCTTGAATAAACTAAATGTATAAAATAAGCAAAATGAATTAAAGTAGACTCATAGAACCAAAGATCAACCACCTAAGTAAGACTTGGAATCCTATCTTGGGAAGGCACAATGAATAGAAATCACTGAACTCAAACAAAGGAAAGTGAAAACCAATACTGTTCGAAAATAGAATGGAATATACAGTGTCTAGAACCCTGATCACTGATTCAGACAAGTAACACTTAAAACTATTACCCAACAGGAAAATCCACTTCAAGTTGCTAACAGACAGATAATCCAAATAATAATAACTCAAGAGATTTACAAGAAACCACAAGGTATGGCTAGCAAGGTCATCAAACTCACAGTGCAATGCTCATAACAAAGGCCACTCAGCAATACAAAATACATAAAAGGACAGGGACAAGCAAACCCTAACCCAAAATTTTTGTGCTCAGGCTTGTACATGATTGTGTATAAGGGAAACCCACGTACTATATGTGATTGCGCTATAGAGCAACCCATGTACACCGACCTTTGTATGCGACTATGTGCAAGAGCAACCCGCGTATAGGTATAAAATTTTCAAGTAAAAAGAAAAATTTTAAAGGTCTTCAAACACCACTTTAATCATGGACCAAGACAAGACACCACACACTGAATCAAGGCAAAGACTGGGCACTGATATACAGAATATAACCCACAGCAGTCTGGGTTCCCCAGCGGAGTCGCCAGTTTTGTTATTCAGGAATAAACACCCTTGTAACCTAGGGTTTGGAGTTACCAACGTACTTCTAAAACTTGCAGACAATCACCTTTATAGTATAGAAAGGAAATAGGAAGAGATATTGGACTCACCCTATTATCGATGGATGATCCAAGCTTGGTCTTCTCCCACTTTGCTTCCCTCCAAAGCTTTCAGGGATGCACCTCCTTCACCTGCAAAGAGAAAATTCTCCAAGTACAAACTTATACATGTATATATCACAGGTTAGATAAATAACATATATAGTGCTTAATAAAATATATTTATCAACCATGATACATGAAGGAGACTCAACACAAAGTTGGAAGAAGAATTCTCTTTATTAACAATAGTGAATGAGATAAGTGTACAACCCAACGCCTGAGACAAGGACTCCTCTGCAACAAAAGGACTCTGAGTTCTGCTGCTCCAAATATTTCTGAAGATATACCACCAACATAAATTTGCTCTCCAAGATTCATTCTCCTAATGCCCTCCCCAAGGCCTCTATTTCTACTTTGGGAAATAGAGCAGTTTCGAAGGTTGAGGAGGTTGAGACAGTTGATATGGTTAATGATTAAAGCTCAACTAATCAGCATTAATCGTGTTTTATATTTTTTAATGTGGAATGGATGTGTACATGACTATTGATATAGTCAACCCACGTATCACACATGAGTTTCTTTAAGGGAAACCCACATATGGATCTGTACGTGGGTTGCAATGAGAATAGTCGTGTACAGTACGCGGGTTGTCAACATACATAGTCGTGTATGTACGCAAGTTTCAGTGGAGATAGTCGCGTATAACAATCAACACATAGAAAATTAAAATGGCATGCTGATCAAAGGGTAAATGCATCTCATGTCATGCCCATATATAGTGTTTAGGCAAACTTCAATCCTATAGTGTCCTTTTGTGTACCAACATATGGAAAGTCAGCACTCGGATGGAGAAGTGCCATTTGGGTTGATAACAAACTGTTGAAGGCCACTATGGTCTACCTAACATGTGAAGGGGTCCCTGAGCCATATATGACATTACAAGTAGAAAGGGTCACCAACCCCTAGCTATCAAGAGAAAAAAGTGGCTTAACCAAAAAAGGGCTAGTAGCAGTAATTGTCAACAGTTACCTCAGTTATCTGAAGGTTCATTTAGTGAAATAATTCTTCAATTAGTTAGACAAGTAGTTAATTAGGGGTTTTTAACCTAATTTGCAAAAAACTATTATTTTGTTTATTTTTGTAAAAAATAGATCCAAGTTTTCAGGATCTATATATTTTGTAAAGGCTATAAATCCTAAGACTTATTTTATGAAAAAGGTTCAACTTCAGGGATTTATAGACCTGGACTATTTTCAACTTCTTATTTTTCTCATGATTGAATATAAGCTCTTTTGTTATAATTTGTTCATCCTCCATTTCTGTATTTACTGTGCTTATGCCTGAATATGTATTTAGGTTAAATTCAAGTTAATTAATGACTGATAGCTATCATCGTATTGGCATGTTAATGTGATTTGAATTATAAGTACCATCCTTATCATTATTTAGCCATTTATATGCATCTATTTTGTGTGTAAATCTATCAACCTAATGAGTTCTCCATCCCTGCAGCTTATTGTCAACTACTAAGCAGTTGTAACTAAAAGCCTTCTAATTGAGTGAGTTTCATGCATGTATTGAGAGTGGAAGGTCATGTAAGTCACCTGACTTGATCCATATTAGAAAACCCTAAAAAAATTATAAGTTACGAGGCATCCTCAAGCTGCAACCTAGAGGAGTTTCCTAGAGTGATAACATATCCTAATTCCAATTCTGAACCCAATGCCACAACCGCAGATAATGGGAGGCAGATCATTGATGCATACCACACTGCCACTGTTTCTATCACACAAATTCAACTAGAGGATCCTGAAGAGTCAGAGGTAGAGGAGTGCCTCTTCCACTCGTATATGTGGGTGAGGGGAACACCTCTACATTTCGTTGTTGAAAATGGAAGCCAAAATAACTTGATCTCAGTAGAATTCATCAAGAGATTGAAGCTTCCAACAACACCATGCCCACAACCCTACAACACTGGTTAGCTAATCCAAGGAAAAGGTATTTGCATTACTCAATAATTCCTCCTACCATATGGCATCAATCCTTTCAAAGATGAGGTTCTGTATGATGTGGCCCCACTTGAAGTCTATGATGTTCTTTTAGGACAACCATATATGTGGAAGCGTCATGCTGTATATGAGTCATGACCTTGCAGTGTCATTGTCAGTTTGAGAGGAAAAATCTATCAGATACCAGAGACAGTTGCACCTAACACAGTCTCGCAAGGTAGGAAGATAAGCTCTTGATTACCTCCACACCCTTAGCACATGGTATCAATGCTCATCAAACACAAGAAGAAAACATAGTCATTTTTTCCTCATCAATCCGAGTACCTCTACGATTAAAGGCCATGCATTCAAGGTGCTACTCCAAAAACAAATCATCCACACAACAATTACAACCCTGTCAGGATGCCAAAGAAAATTAGTCTCTTCACTTTGGAAAATTGTTATACCTAAATCCTGTCACCACCATGTGATAATACCCTTAACTTCCATGTTTTCCCTTAATCCAAGTACTTAGAGTGGAAACTTACTTTGTTTGTCAATTCTAATTGAAAAAACTCAGCACTGCGCTTTCCTTGTGGCCCATGAGCGGTACCTTGCTCAACACCGCCTATATCATGTTTTCAAGAAGCGGTGTCACCGCCTATGGTCTTTTATCCAAAAAAATTTCTCATGTAAACCGCTATGTCATAAGAGAAGAAAAGCGGTACCCTGGGTAAAATGGGGAAAAGAGAAGTTTCTCGAGGCTTCTAGATCATGAGCCTCGTGTCCTCCCTTATCCCTATCATTATGGGTCAGTTGAGCTCGAGATCCCCCATTGTAGGATATTAAAGCCACCTCATCCACAATTCTCTCAACTATTCCTATCCATTGAGCGTTATAAATACAAGCTCATGTCCATAATTGAGGGGGAGAACTATAGAGGTATTGTTATGCTGTTGGATTAACCACTTAGCCCAAGTCATTGGAGAGCATAGAGAGCAAAGTTGGAGCTTATGGGGATGAAGTGTTTGTCTCATGGAGATGCTTGTCGACACTAAGGCAACACTTGTAAGATTCTCCATACATTCTTAATGCAAAGTTGATTTCCATCCCACATTACTATTGTTTTAATTTCACATGTACATGTTGTTAGATTCCCTAGTCACTAACATGGATGAGTAGATGATTTTCTGGTAGCTTTGATGTGTTTTCATGTTTGATTTATTTGTAGGTATACAGGTTCACTATTGAAGCAGCATTCCAGGTGTCTATGACATTCAGGGAAGGTCTTAACCCTTTGTCGTTCACTCATTTGTTCTGGATCTGAACCATTCAAACCAGAGGAACAATGTCTTCCTACAGAAGGTGCAATATTCCTAATTACAAATCCGGTGACTCCGTTGGGGAACAATGCATATCTCAGTTGATCTGATCTTCCTCGGTTCTTGAACTCTTGTCTGAATCCAGGCTCTATCTCCAACTCTCTTCAGTCATATCTTCCATCTGAATCAGTGAATTTTGGTTTGAAACTTTCAGATCTATTAATATCTGAATTATTTCGACTTTTTATGTTCTTTTTTACTTTCAATCCATCAATTTTTTCCTTGATCTGATCAATTTCTAACTTGATATTTCGTTCTCCTGTGTGTTTTGGATCTATTCAGGGAACCTCCCATGCGATGTTGGAAACAAGTGGTGCCACCAGCTGAACTCTGTTAGCAGTACGCGGTGCCACTGCTTGAGTCGCGTTATCGAGAAGCGGTGCTCATCTAGAACCACTCTGTCAAGACCCCTCTAGCGCGGTGCCAGGTAGGCCTTGTTCCAAGACTACTTTTTTCTCATTTTTTGCAAAAAATTTGAGTTTGTTTGCTTTCAGCCCTGCACTATCAGGCTTGTGTGTTAGAATCTGAATGCTTATGGTTTGAAATTCTGTGGTAAAAGATTGGTTTGATTGAAGAATTCAAAAGCTAGACTAGGCTTGTTGATTATCCATTTCCTTCTGTGCTTGTTGGTTGTGATTGTGAAGTGAATTATTTTTTGAAAAGATTAGGTTGTAGTGAGCTCCCTTTTCATTTCTGTTATAAATACTAAAAGAAATACCATTTGATTAGCATCTTGATTTCATTTTTTGTTTCCATAGAGGACTTCTTTTGCTTGTTAAAAAGACAATTTTTTGAATGAGATTAGGTCATTATCATTATTGAGCATAAGACATTGGATCTCTGATTAGCCTCACAAGCTTTCAGGTTCTCTGTGTTATTTTGTCTCTTTTGCATTAGTACTATCTCATCAAAATAAAAAATATTGTATTTTTAAGTTAGATCTATCTATTTTTAAGAAAACTCGAAAAATCGAGTGCTTATGCATGTAGTGTGCTTCTTGTTTTTCTTTTAGGAAAAGAGACTCTTCCCCTTTTGATTGATTTCAGAAAAGAAAAATGAGTTTGGAAAGTGTTTCTTTTCTTTGATTTTGATTTGTTCAAGATCCTTGTTTGGAAATTTTTGGTTTTAAAACAAAAGAAAATACTCTCTTTCCCTCCCGTAGGTAGGCATACCACGAATGGTAAAGTGAAATATTTGCATATGCATACTGCATGGTTTTACTCTTTCTGTCAAAATTCCATGCATTCACCTAACTGTCCACTTTAAAATTAATGGTATTTATAGGTTAAAATTTACATAGCAATTTGAGTGATAAGTTAGAGACATGTTCAGGCGCTGTTAAGCGTAGGAGTTGTCATTACTCGTCTGCATTACATCTCGGGACTTGTGTGGTTCTTCCACGTACCATCGGTATATCGAATGGCCTTTCATGTACCCTTGAGGTATATAGGAAGGTACTTCATGTACTTGATTGTATATCAAAAGGAACCTTGTGAACGGTTATGCATTAGACAACACTACTACTGATTTGAGCTCCCACGTACCTTCCGTATATCGAGAGACCCCACTAGGATACCTTATCCATCTGAGAAATTTCCTTTGGCCATCTTTCTTGGAGCCATACACCAAAAACAACATTCGGGGAGATTACTACGCACGTACCCTTGAGGTATATCGCGAGTGGAACCTTCTTGACAATCCTTGTGAGGGACCTAACTATCTAAACTCCTCCTATCATTTAAGTTTGCTTGTTTGGCCTGTAGCTTGAGTAGAGAAAATTTTTGGTGTGTTTTCTAGTTTTTGAGATCCTAGGTTAGATAAGAGCTGTAAAACTATCTGAGCTAAGATAGTCTAGAAGAGTACAAGAATTTCCACCTGATTTTATTCCTATTTCAGGAGAAAATCCAATGGAAGCTATCGACCAAGGAGCTGCTACCACCTCCCAAGTGGGAGAGAATGTGATTACAGAAAGTGGAGGACCATATCCTTCACACTCTCCTCCCTTGGTCCAACAACCTTTTCGGGGTAATAATTCATTCCATTCTCCCATAGAAGGTCATATTGATGATACTACCCATCCAGATTATGGTCCCAATGCTCCATTTTGGGATACCTCTATAGGACAAGCCATTGCCTCATTTGGCACCCATTTAAATTTTTTTGAAGAAGTTTCACCAAATGAAGAAGAACATAGATGATACCAGGAAGCTATTCTCCGTGCATAGGAGATTGAAAAAAAAATAGATGACATATTGGGCACACCACCATCACGTTCCGCAGCTGTTCTTATGTGATATTGTTCACTTGTCGATTCTATGAGACCCATTGAACTGATTCTAGATCACACAGTGACTCCACATCACCCAAGTCAAACTACCAACCCCACCACCTCCCATATTATGTCTCGTCCCAATCCTCCTAGGTCTTCTACACTTGGTGCTCAACATTCAATTCCTGTTTCGTCATTACCTTCTAGTGACAGGGGGAAGCCCCCAGCATGACCTATGTTATCTGGCACCGGAATTGTAAATAGTCAAGGATAGAACTCTGGTATAGAGTAATATACAATTTATGTCCCTCCCACCCACACTAATTTGGTTAACCCCCCATCCAGTTCAGGTCAGCCCTTAGGGGCACAACCTGTAACCAATCAAACCTCTTGGGGTTATGGTTATACCACAAATCAAGTACTTGTAGGAAACATTAATTATCCACCCAACCCTATAGGAATGCCTTATACTATAATTCTGTATCCTAGTAATACTTTCATGCCATGGGGGCAACCTAAGTGGTGCTACATGCCAGTTATGGGCGGGATACCTATACAAATTGCTGGAGGACCGCCTTATGGAGGTCCTCCCCCTGGGGGGCCTAATGGTCCTGGAGGACTTGGGGATTTCCTCCTTATGGTCCTAATGGTCCTTGTGTTCCTGGGGGGCCTGGTGGCTTCCCTCCTAATGGCCTTGGAGGGTCTGGTGGCCCTCTTCCTAGTGGTTCTGGAGGATCTGGAGGTTTAACTCCTAGAGGTCCCGGAGGGTCTGATGGTCTACCTCCTAGTGTTCCTAGTGGTCCTGGTTGTCCCAATGGTCCTATTGGTCCTGGAGGCCCTTGTGGTACTCCTCCCAGTGGCCTTGGTGGTCCTAACGATCCCGATCCCAGAAATCAACCCCCTGTGGGTGGATCTTCCGGTAGTTCTTTGTCACAACAACTTGTCTATCAGTCTACTTACAGTCCTACAGGTACTTATATTCCATATCAATATTACCAGTATGTGCAACCTAATCATCAATTACCTTTCCTAGTAACTTTGGACTTTCCTGATTTTCCCAAGTTGATTAATGACCCCATTTGACATAACCCCTCGTGGCCTCCCATTCTGGTAAAGTTACCATCAGACATTCCAAAGTTTGACGAGAAGCAGGGAGATGATCCAAAAAACCATGTCATGACATTCCATCTGTGGTGTTCTTCAAAATCCCTTATGGATGATTGAGTTTGTTTAAGACTCTTTTAGCGAACTTTGACCAGTACAGCCACAAAATGGTACATTGAACTTTTGCAACATTCGTTTGTGGACTTTGGTTCATTGGAAACTATATTTCTTATGCACTTTCATCTTCCTATCCATTATGAAATGGGTACCGTGATCTCTTAGCTTCTCTATGACAGAACACCTCCACCCATATATTCGATCATATCCATGAGTGGAGAAGGTGGAGAAGACTTATTAAGGATCCTATTCTGAATCAGTTATTATCTGATTGGTTTACTAAATATTTGTTGCCTATGATTGCATGAGATGTGGCTATGGGCAGTGTCGTTACTGAAGAGCAAGCCATTAGTCAATCCCAATATCTGGACTTGGTCTATTCCCAGTCCAGAACTTTGTATGACTTGATTCCTTAAGCTCCTCGCCCAAGCACCGATCCTGCAAAGCCACCAGAAGAAGTCCCTATTGATGGGATTTTTGGTTCAATCTATTCCCCATTAGTAGAAAAACCTACCAAGAAACCCCAAACTTCCACCCTTACTCCTTCAAATCCCAAGGTTTCCACCGAGTTCAATTCTATTCAGAGTATTCAAACCTATGGCAATAATAAAAAGAAAGGTAAAGATAAAAATAAAAAACCAGGAAAGCAATAGGAGAATCCAAAACCAACTACCAATGATAATTATAAAGGTAAAAGAAAATCAAAATATCCATGTCTACTATGCGGAGGTGATCATTTCACAAAAGAGTGTCCCCACCGGGATGAAATCACCCAAATTTTGAAAACTAATCTTGCACCCACAGTTCTCATGAATCCTTTTCCCTCTCAACAACAATTGATAGACCACATGTCTAATTAGGGAAACTCTAGTTCATCAGAGGAAATTCACATGATGTCCTCGGATACCATTAGTTTGCAAACTTGAAGTCTGAGCTATGAGAAACCCGCAGACAAGAAAGAAGACAATTCTTCTTCCGGGAAATCTCCCTCTACTGGTTCTTCTGAATCCTTGTCTATTGTCCCCCTAACCATCCAGAATCCTACTCTCAATATGGTTTTGTGTCCACCAAAGAGTACTCTTGGGAAGGTTGTTTTTAACCCTAATGCCTGAGCTGCTCAATTTTATAATGTAGTTGAAGATCTTGCTCAGGCACCATGTGCAATGTCTACCTTGGAAGTGCTCCAAAGTTGTCCTACACAATGAAAAAACTTGTTAACTGCGTTTGGAGCTTTAGACCCAGATGATACTAATTTGATTCATTTCAATGTCAAGAACTATAAGTCTAGACTACCTCACAAGATTTCTTTCCAAATCATCATGAAAGTAGTCGGAAAGAAGGTATTTAGGATTGTCTTAGATGAATGAGCTTCAACTTTGGTTTTGTCCCTGTCTTGTTGGAAAGCTATTGGCTCTCCCAAGCTTGTAACATCACCTACGACTCTGAAATCCTTTGATGGATGATGTTTCCATCCCCATGGTCTCATATCAGCCCTTGCAGTCGATCTTGGGGGGGAAATTGTTTCTATTCAAGTAGAAGTAGTAGATGCCTCATTAGATTACAATTTCCTTCTAGGAATAAATTGGTTTTACGCCATGACTTTTGTCGCTTCGACGATATTTTGAATAGTCCAATTTCCACATCTAGGTATAATTGTCACCATTGACCAGCTCAATTTCTGTACATAGGATGTTACTACCTCTACAACTAATAACATCCCTATGTTAGGCCAGACCCCTCCTCCTTACTAGTCGATTAGGGTAGGCATTTTGAAGGATTCATCCCTTATGGGGATTTTTTCGTCCACTTCTCCTAACATAGACACAATGATAGTAAATATGATTGCATCATTTGATTATGAGCCTAAGGGAAAAAAAATTGTTGAGTCCACATGAAGAAATGTACAACATCATTCAAAACCTTTTCGATGATCACACTGATGAACTTCATCTAGTGACTTTAGACCCTTACCACCTTCCCTACTGGTTAGAACCATCTCTTCCTATTCTGGATTATCTCTCTAATACTTTTCCTTTCGATGAGTCCATTATGGAGATCATGAATATGAATGAGCCTATCTAGGAGGATCACCATCATAGATCCTCGTTCCTCCCCAACACCAGTTCGGTAGAAGATGACTTTGCATCCCTGTTTTCCACTGACATTGTCAACACACCTCAAAGTCCTATGTTGTTGCAAGACACAAATTTTGAAGGAAACCTATGCAACATTACTCATACAAATATGATTGACATATCGGCCAAGCCTAGTACAATCGAGCATGTTCATGCTAGGAAGAACTGCTCGGTAGAAGAATTTGAAGCATACAAGGCACTTTTCAAAGAATTCCATGATATTTTTTCCTGGTCTTATGAAGAAATGTTGGGATAGAACCATCCATTGTGGTCCATGAAATTAAAACCTATCCCACTGCTAAACCTATCAAGCAAAAACTAAGGCAAGTCCATCCACAGAAGGCCGTAGCTATTAAAGCTGAAATAGAGAAGCTTCTGAAAGCTGGGTTTATTTATCCCGTACCCTTGACGTAATGGGTATCGAACGTTGTCCCTGTCAGTAAAAAGCAGGGCACCATTAGAGTCTGTATAAATTTTAGAGACTTGAATAAAGCTTGTCCCAAGGACAACTTTCCTACTCCACACATCAATCAGATTATCGACAACTGTACAGGAAGTGTCATCTTCTCATTCATGGATAACTTTTCTGGTTATAATTAGATTGAGATATTACCCACCAGTCAGCACAAGATGGAATTCATTTTCCCATGGGGAACCTTTGCATATAGGAAGTTACCATTTGGCTTAAAAAAATGCTGGAGCCACTTTCTAGTGTGCTATTTCCTATGCATTTCATGATATTAAACATATTGTTGAACCGTACCTTGACGACCTCCCTGCTCATTCACAACGACAGGAGGACCACCCTAGTCATCTTAGAGATATTTTCCTAAGATGTCGTCATTATAATATACGTATCAATCCGCATAACTGTCCCTTTTTCCTTGAGACGGGATGCCTGTTAGGTTTTGTGGTCTCTAAGGATGGCATCCAGATAGACCCATTGAAAATTGCCGCCATTTTAGCTCTACCAACCCCAACCAATATTCTTGAGCTCCAAAGTTTGCAAGGGAAGGAAAAATTTCTCCATCATTTCATGTGCAATTTTGCAGAGAAAATGCACGATTATATGCGTCTCCTTAAGAAGGACACTCTGTTCTATTGGGATGACCAAGCCCCGTGCCTTTGATAATATCAAACACACTCTGACTCATTCACCTGTGATACACCCCCCATAGTATTCAAAGGATTTTCTCTTATATATTGCTCCCTACACTACTACCATTGCTATGGTTTTGGTGTAGGAAAATCCTGATGGTCAGGAGCACATGATTTAATATGCTAGTAAGAATCTTATGGATTATGAAACCCGATATTCATGTGTGGAGAAATTAGCATTGGACACAATCATTGCTGTTCAAAAATTTTGTCACTGCATTTTGCTCCGTACAACGACTGTATTGGTAAACCAGAACCCTATGTATTACATCCTGACTCGTCAAGTGCTTGGGGGAAAGTACTCTCAATGGATAGTCATACTACAGGAGTTTGATTTGGAATTTTCCAAAGCCACATCAAAGAAATCCTCGGTCTTCGCCGAGCTCATGTGTGATCTTCCCTGTGCTTCACTGGAATCTAAGCCTAGTGATTCATTTCCGGATGAATTCCTGTTCCTGATAAGCACTACTGACCCATGTGATGGAGATTTTCTCATTTATTTCCAAACACAAATATTTCAGCCAAATCTATCCTGTGACGATCGCCACCGTATTTTTCACCATGCAAAATACTACCTCATCTTGAATGACACCTTGTATAGACGTGGGATCAATTCCGTTCTCTGGCGATGCCTCACCCATGAGGAAGATGAACATGCGTTGAATGATTTCCACTCTGGAGCATGTGGCAGTCATTTATCTAGGATGGATATAGCCCAGAAAATCCTTTGCGCTGGCTATTTTTGGCCTTCAGTATTTAAAGATTGTCACGAGGCTGTCAAGAAATGCCCACATTGTCAACATTTTTATCCGAACAAAGCGCACTTATCTTGCTTTGCTACACCTCGTCATTGCCGTTGGCCCATTTGCCAAATGGGGGATTGATTATATGCATTGTAATCCTACCTCAGTCGGGGGGCATGGTCACATCATCGTAGCCATTGACTATTTTACAAAGTGGGCCGAGGCCATGCCTACATATGTGAAAGATGATAAGATTGTCACTCTCCTCCTATTCAATCATGTCATAGCTATATTTAGAGTCCTACAATCCATAGTTACTGATCACGAATCACATTTTCGTAATCAAATGATGGAGGAACTAAGACCCAAGCTAGGTTTTCTGCATGAAAACTCTATTCCCTATTATCTGCAAGCTAATGGTCAGGTAGAGGCCATTAACAAAGTTTTGAAAATGATGCTTCATCAGATGGTTGGAGACCATAAATCCAATTGGCACCATATCCTTTTCTCTACTCTTTGGGCTTACAGGACTTCGATGAAAATAGATACTAGTTTCACACCTTTCCAGCTTGTCTATGGACTCGAAGCTGTCTTGCCAATTCAATGTCAGATTCCATCCTTGAAGCTTTCCGTCAAAATTCTCCCAGACACTTTTGGAGAGGAAGAGAGATTTTTATACTTGAACAACCTTGATGAAACTAGGAGAGATGCTGCCTTAGCTAAAGAGGTACACAAGAAACTCTTCAAGGCGCAGTATGATAAATCTGTCCAACCTCATGCCTTTAATGAGGGTGACCTAGTTTTGACTTATGATCAGAGATGTGACAAGATAGGGAAAGGAAATTTCAAATCCATGTGGTACGGTCCTTTCATTATTTCTAAAGTTTTAGAGAAAGGGGCCTACTATCTCGTAAACTACGATGGAATCCCTTTAGGGAAGCCTCGCAATGGGTTGTACCTGAAGAGGTACTATGCCTAGATCTCTCCTGGGTAGTATCTTGTATATATGTATATTGCTTGACTTTCAGTGTTCTTTAAGTATTTTCAATATGGTTTTGAGTTTAGTGTCCATATCCATTTATACCATGTTTTGGTCATGTAGAGAAAATGGCTTTCTATGGCTTCGCTAATGGTGCTTACCGCCACACCTTGAATCTCTCCTCAACTGCTTTGGTTCTCTATTCCCCATCTTACAATTTGGTCAATTCAAGAGCGGTTTGTATTGGTACCACTACCAACAACATCCCCGAGTATCGAGTAGTCATAGGTCTTCTGACTGAAGCTGCCTCCCAAGATGTTTGCAAATTCATAGTCTTGATGGACGAGCAACTCATGGTTTGTCATCTAAACCATGTTTATACCATTAGGAATCCTGTGCTTCTATGTATCTTTTAGAGGGTACGCTTGTTAGAAAGGTCATTTGAAGCTATCACCTATAGGCATATCCCTAGGGAACATAATGTAGTTGCTGACTCATTATCTAATTACATCCTAGTTGGCATATTGCCCATTCGTGACATGAAAATCAAACTTGGTTCATTGTAAATAAACAATTAAAGACACATAAAAATCATGTAAAATAAATTCACCATTTGAGACATATAAACACCAGGTAAAAGTCTGTATATATATATATATATATATATATATATATATATGAACATGTTTACAAAAAATAGGTCACAAGACCTCATCTGAAGCATGTAGGCTTTCAGGTAAAAATCACCATACAAAATCCTGAAGATATCAACTTTCAATGGATATATCATGCACACATCGTCTAATTATGCTCGTGGTAACACATAACTACCCGGGATACTCTACGTGGTAGTCTACTAAAGCGACCCGATACTCCCGCTGTAGGCCTCTGATACCTCAGAAGGTGGTCATCAATGGAAGCATCAAGGATGTCTAGGGTCAACCTCTCCAGGTTTTCCTCTAACTCCCTGGTCACATCATCACCCTGCGATATGAAACGAGCTCTGGCTTGTCTATCCAATGGAGAAGCTCCCCTAGGTCGTGCTGCTCCGACATCTACATGAAAATATTCAAGTCTCGTTACTTAACATAAAAACACTATTTCCATTTTAGGGTCTTTTGCTTCTTACCGATGTCACCCCACTGTCCACCAAGTGGGAGTGGTAGGTTAGTGTCACCACTAAAGTCAGTGCCTGCACATGCATAATCCTCCACCATGAGGAGCTGATCTCTCAACCATCGAAAGAACGGGTCACCGAAATTTACCTTCCCCCTGCTCGCTCCAGTACGGGCCATAATACGGACCCACCTCTGCATGCAAGTGTCCCACACTCTTAGCTTTGTAAAGAACACCTGGGATCTCATCTGTGGAACCCACTCGAAGAAGAAGCAAGCTAGAATGGAACCGAAACCAAATTGCTTCAGTTCCCCCTGCTGACACTTCGTCAGCTGAACCTTGAAGATCGGTATCAAGGCTTTCACCTAGTTAAAGACTGTAGGTGCCATGGCCTCTATGGCATAGAGCATATGTGCTCTAGACACCTAGTGCACTCATTGGATTCTTTCCACTCTCTGCATGGTAAACAATATAGTCCATAGAGGTCCATCCATCACTGCTTTTATGGGGATTTTGTTCCCAGATGTCCTTGTCATAGGGATATAGTGACGGTCTATTGACTCTTGTATAGTGATGTCCCCTCTGTGGGAACTAGTCAGTGAGATGGGAACACCCCGTCTCGAAAGGCCAGTTAGGAAGTAGATTTACTCTACCTCAAATGTCAAAATACGAGCACCAACCTCGAAATATTGTTGCTTCAGATTCCACATCCGGAGTATATGCTCTAGCAATCGCTCATGCAATACCATACTGGGTCTACGGAAGAATTTTAAGAGTCTATAGTCTCTCAATGCAGCTATGCAACCCACATTGCATTCGGCAAAGGCATCGTCATTATCATGCTGTCTCTCTTTGAATATGACCATTTTTTACTAGCAATAACCTGCCAAAAACAATCACAAGACTCATTAGAATCATTCTTAATGATCCAAATCAATTGAAATGAGCTAGTTTTTCTTGTGTGACTATTTTTACTTCTTCGCGGGCGGCACCGCCTGTGTCCCATTGAGGACTGGCGGTGGCACCTCCTATGTGCTATGTTTTCAGTGTGGTTCTAGAGAGGTACCGCTTATCCCACAAAGGATAAGAGCGGTTCCCACTACCATGATTTTAGGGCTTTCCATACAAGTCCAAAACACCATCAAAAATCAAAATTGAAGACATAAGATGAAAGAGTAGGGTCTAGGCTATTACCTGGGACTAACGGTGCTCGAATTCGACGGTGGAAACGCCCGATATCAACGATTGAAAATCTAGCTAGGAAAGTGCTCCAAATGCTCTCCATTATGGATAAATAGTAAAATGTTTTGATTTTTTACTATTTACATTACTTTTATACACATTTTTGGGTTTGACATGCTATAGTTTTGTTTTAAAATCATTTATTACTCAAAATCTATCAGTCGTAATCCTTTAATGTTAGTTATTGGGGCATTTAACACTTGTTTTTGAGTTGTTGTAGGATAGAAGAACAATAGGAGTAAAGTTTTGGGAGTTCATTTTTTACTATTTCATACTACCATAAAACAGAAGAATTCTTTGAGTGTTTATTGCGACACTTTGGTTACGCTCTCAAAACTTAGTATCAAAAGTCCGAGTCTATTTCTGATTCTTTTCAGGCTCGTAAAATATCTCATTGTGAAAATAGACCTAATGGAGTATTCTTTAAACATTTGTTAGGCTCCTTAAATACTCAAAGATTGTCGAGTGATATTGTCTTCTTCACGCTCGTTAAATCATTTGAAGAGTCTTCTCTCCGATGGTAGGTTATCTCTTTTTCAATTCAGATAGACTATTTACGAAAAAGGAACACTCCAGCCAATCATGACTGGAAGAGTTCTCTGAGGAATTATTTTCTACTTTTTCGGGCCTTAGGGACTAAATCATATGAAAAAGGACCCTTTGTAGTCTTCTTCCATAGTCGTTCAAACTCTCTAAACATGAATGATACCGAGTTTTCTTTCATTGGACTCGTTAAATTAAACATTGAGAGACCCTCTTTTGGGAACGAACCCCTCCTCTCTCAGGTTTGTAAAACATGTGAGTTTGGAATTGTCTTCAGATGAGCTATACTGAATCTTTGTTACCCTCTTTGAACTCATAAAACCAAAAAGAGGTACTCATCAATCATGATGGGGGAAATGGGAAGGGAATAATTTTTGCAAATAAATGGTAGTAGTTTCTCATTACCTTTGAACATGGCACTTATCTACATATCATTTCAGTCAATTGGGTATTCAGCTGATCTCCGTGAAAATCCACTTTCATGAGTCATGTCACTCCTTTGATTCTTTCAAAAGAATGCATTGTCCACTGTCGCACTATGTGTTTGTCTGGTTTAGTCATGCTTCCAACGATTTTGTCATGCCGCCTGATGTTCAAAGGGAAGTTGAAGAAGTTTACCTCTGTAGTAAAAACAGTCTCTGTGTCAGTACTTTTGAGTCAGTATTATGGTTACTACATTCATATCATTCTAGAACTATGTTCCGAGTTTCATGTCATCGATGTGGGACTCATCATGGCCCTCCTTCGACGAGACTATTCCCGTCAACATCATGTCATCATCCAGGAAATAGTATTAGAAACAAAACTTCATACCTTGAGATCTGTATGCCTTAATGATAGATTCTCTCACTATTGACATAGGTTCACATCATTTACCTTTGATCGATAGAATCAACTGGGTGTTCGACATCAAAACATCTACTCACACTTAGTAGATTGTACAAGGGTACCTTGGGAATCATTGACATCAACGGTGATCTCCCTCGCACTTGTTAATAGTTCACATCATTGGTCGGTAATCAAGTGATTTCTACCATGTTCAAATTCAGATCATTGTAATCACATGGATAGAATCATACTTTGTGGAAGATGAGACAAATACCTTGGTTATTTGTTTAGCGCTCATTGCTTTCCCTAGGTTGCGATGTAGTTTTGTATATCTAGCATGGATCCACATTTGTATGGTCATGGCTATGCTCAAATTTGCATCTGTATGACATAGATATACATTGTATATCCGGTAGCTATGTCCAAGTTTGAGTCCTCTATCACATGGATCTACGTTGTATTCTAGTAGCCATGCTTGTTTATTCCTCTCATGAATCTGCCGTGTATTGGTCTACAGCCATGAGTTGATTACATGTGTCTATGAGTAAAAAATATTGATGTACTATAGATTCCTACTAGATGGAATTCTCCGCCCGAGCTGACATTTTCACCTCAAAGTGACAACTTGTTCTCTCAAAGCTCTTGCTTATCATATCCCTCTAAGTCTCATGCTTTGGGGGGCATTCCATTATACCTAAATCCTGTCACCACCATGTGATAAGACCCTTAACTTCCATGTTTTCCCTTAATCCCAGCACTTAGAGTGGAAACTTACTCTGTTTGTCAATTCTACTTAAAAACTAAGCACCGTGCTTTCCTTGTGGCCTATGAGAGGTACCTTGCTCAGCACCGCCTGTATCCTATTTTCAAGAAGTGGTGCCACTTCCTATGGTCTTTGGTCCAAAATCATTTCTCATCTAAATTGCTCTATCATAAGAGAAGAAAAGTGGTACCCTAGGTAAAATGGGAAAAAGAGAAGTTTCTCGAGGCTTCTAGATCATGAGCCTCGTGTCCTCCCTTATCCCTGTCATTATGGGTTAGTTGAGATCGAGATACCCCATGGCAGGATCTTAGAGCCACCTCACCCATAATTCTCTCAACTATTCCTATCCATTGAGCCTTATAAATACAATCTCATGTCCATAGTTGAGGGGGAGAACTATAGAGGTATTGTTATGCTGTTGCATTGACCACTTAGCCCAAGTCATTGGAGAGCATAGAGAGAAAAGTTGGAGCTTATGGGGATGAAGTGTTTGTCTCATGGAGATGCTTGTCGACACTAAGGCAACGGTTGTAAGATTCTCCATACATTCTTAATGCAAAGCTGATTTTTGTTCCAAATTATTGTTGTTTCTATTTCACATGTACATGTTGTTAGATTCCTTAGTCACTAACATGGATGACTAGATGATTTTCTGGTAGCTTTGATGTGTTTTCATGTTTGATATATTTGTAGGTATACAGGTTCAATATCGAAGTAGCATTCCAGGTGTCTATGAAATTCAGGGAAGGTTTTCACCCTTTTTCATTCACTCATTTGTTCTGGATCTGAACCATTCAGACTAGAGGAACAACTTCTGTCCGCAGAAGGTGCAATATTCCTGGTTACACAAATTTCGCACTAGGAGATCAACTCAACACATAGTTCGAGATATGATATAGGATTCGATGCAATGGAGACCATTAATTCCTAAGGAAGGAGGATTGATCCATATGGATATCGGTGGCCACCCACCTATTCCACTAACTCAAAACAATTGTCAATTGTGGCAGTTTCCTAGTTATTTTTCTACGGTTTTTTGGGTCGTAAACTTCTGGAGCCATTTTGAGGCCCTAAATGATTTTTTTTGGGTATTAGGGAGATAAATGGTTTCCATCTATATGCATTTATATGGTTGAAAATTTTAAAGATTATATATACCTTTCCAATGAGCTATCGAATGCCCAAATCCAAGATCGTAT
The DNA here is from genome assembly GCA_001517045.1 of Pseudotsuga menziesii. Classification (NCBI taxonomy): domain Eukaryota; kingdom Viridiplantae; phylum Streptophyta; class Pinopsida; order Pinales; family Pinaceae; genus Pseudotsuga; species Pseudotsuga menziesii. The sequence continues at coordinate 553,755 of LPNX010385361.1, read as the reverse complement.
GCAAAAGTTATGACCCCGAGAAGTTGATTGTTCAACTTTCCACCTTAGGGGTGCAAAATTTATGATGGTTCATCTTCTAGGGTTACGTTTTGGAATTTTTGGGTTCTCACCCTCATTCTTATTATAAATAGGCCCATTTGGCCTAATTTTGTATTCATCTTGGCAAGGATCAGTGTAGCATCCACATCTCTTCTTAGAGATAGCTACCACCTATTATAGCGGATTTCACCACTCTAGGTGAATGACACATTGTATGGCCTTCCCCTATCCCGCTGCAGACTCCTTATCCCCTATGGACCACTTTTTGTCCTTTGATGTTTCCTTGATCATCCCTAAAAACACATGAAAAATGCTATACGCGACTTTTAACCTTAAAAGCGCGTACATACGCGGGTTTGAGCCATAGGAATTTCTCTCCGTAACAGAATTGGCGACTCCGCTGGGGAGTTCCTAGTAGTTGTCCTTTGGGGGTTGTTTTCTCGGCATTCAATGTATTTGAATTGCTCTTTCTCTCTTGTTTCTGTGTTCAGTCTAGGGGCATGTATGCCTGGTAGAGTCTGATTGGTGTAAAGTCTGTCTCAGCCTGCTTGTTTGCCTTGATTTTTTGCACCTTTTCTTCCTGTGCGCAGGTTTTTGAATTACAGTCGCGTATACACGTGGTTTACTTTGTGATTTCCATGTATACACGTGGGTTTACTACGAAAAGTTGTGTATGCCTTGATTTTTCCTTTTTGGGGAAGAGAGTTGGTTGTTGGGTGAATTCTGTTAGTTGCTGAGTCTCCTTTGACACTTCCTGGGTCTGTTTTGACCTCTGTTTCTGACCAAAAACATTTTTTTTAGCCTAATTTTTTTTTTATAGGAAAGTTCTTGTCATGGCATTTTTGATTTTTTGTTTGAGATTAGTGCATTAGAGTTCTTTTACCTTGGTGCTTTGCTAGAGTGTTGTTTGCGTATGATTGCAGAGTCTAGGGGTCGTAGAATCATTCTTTTGCTTTTTGTATCTCTTTTATTTTCAAAAAATCCAAAAAACATTTGCTTATCATCATGCATTGCATTTTGCACTTTGCATTGTACTTGCATTAGATAGATTTGCTTTGGAGTACTAGTTAGGACTTCATATAGGAAATTTGCATGCATTTGAAGAATAATTATGCATTTCATGTAGTAGCATACCCTGTTTTCTTGGACACAATGCATTTGCGTTGATTGTTAGGTGTGCATTTTACTTCTTGTTGCGTCATAACACCACTAGTTGCACGACCATATCCTATTTTTGAGTAATAAAGCCAACTAAAATCAACACTAAATAAAATGAATTACACTCTTTTCTTTTCTAGGGTGCACCAACAAGCTTAGGTTTTAGGATCTTGGAATAGTTCATTGTAAGTTAATTCTCGAAGATCACTAAACAACAACATCTAGGTGTCTCTCCAGGTGAGTGTGTGAAATCCTTGGTATAATCAGTGTTCTCAGGATCCTCCTCTCAAAAGGGAGTTAAGCACGAGGCAGTGTGAGCGGTTACTGATTGGGATGACCCCTAGTCATAACTGAGTAGCATCGGAGATATTTCTAGGATTGTATTCATATATGGGGGATCTTTCGAGATTTTCGGGCTTTGCTACCCTGCCCATACAGTCAATCCCACCTGCGACTTTCCGCCTGAGCATTGAGTATATTGAGGTGACTTTAGTGACCTTACCTAGGATATCAAGGGGGTATTTGTAGGGGTTATTCTATAGGTGCCCCGGCCAGGTTGGGGTCAGACAGCACAGTCACTTTACGCATTGGAGCTGAGGGCCACAATAATTGGTTACGTACCTCTGCTTGTTGTGTATGGGAGTCTCAAGCCTCTCCTAGGCGAGACATACCTGCTTCATTCGGGAGCTCTCTTATCCATCCCTTGTTTGCTTGCATTTGGATTTCTATTTTATTAGTGATTGCTCTGTGCATGCTAGTTGGCCTAGGGTTTACGTAAATAGAGAGTCTTTGCTATTTTTTGAGTCATTGTGTATTCAAGTGCGGTTCCGCGCTGTTCTTGTCGTTTATCAGGACTTCCACCTTCTACTTCTCCTCCTCCTTTGGGAGAGAGACCTAGATAGTCCGAGCAGACTATGTCACACATTGATTCACACACCATGGGGGATTCTTCAGAACATATTCCTGAACCACCTCCTCCCATTCATGTGGACGATGGGGAATTTACACCTACTTATGATCCATCACCCGACTTAGCCAAGTTAGGTCCTATGATTTCCGAGATAGGAGCCATGCATGATAGACCTACTCACCCTAGATTTAATTCCCCGTTGACACATTACCGGTATGGCATGCCGGAGGATGCCGAGACTCATCTTGAACCCGCCACTACTAGCTACGGTAGTTATGCTACGTCTGGTTTTCCTATGCATGATTTGAAATTTCATGTCGAATCCAATTTTGAGCCTAGCACTATGCCTAGGGGAACTCTCATTCCTTACCATGCAGAGAGGTTTGGGAGCACTAGTCACATTGCACCTTCCGTCCCAGTGGTGGAAGCTACATCATACCTTCCTCCTAGGTCTAGGGCTAGCGATCCAATGAGGATACCAGATCCAAGACGAGTGACGATAGGAGGTAATACATATCTTATTACTCAAATTCCTTCGTCCTTGACCCCTAGCTCTTCAAATGTACATCCTCTGCCTTATTCATGTGGTCCTTCGAGCCGATATATGGCTAGGAGTCAGGTTCATACTGCTATTACTAGGCCGATTGTATCTCAAGTTCACATACCTCCCGCTGTGTCAGGAGGCTATGTTCATGCTTCTAGAGGTCACCTTGATACTTTCGGAGCATATATCCCTACTTCCAGAACGTATCTTCCTACCTACGGAGTGTCTCATGGGGCATCGCATGCGATGACCTATGGACCTTATCATGGGATGCAGTATGGACAGGTTTCTTCACCTTATGGAGGCAGGTATCAACAACCTGCTTACTCTCCTAATTACGGCTTTTTAGCTCCTACTAGCCAAAGTCCACCATATTATGGTACTTCCACGCCACCCTATATGGGTCAGATAGGAGGATGAAACTATGGTCAAGGCCATGGTGCTAATCAACCCTATATGAACCAGGGAGTGGTCCATAGACCTCGTCATCCTAGGCTCCCTTTCCTTGTGATGCTTAACCTTCCTGACTTATCGAGACTTACGAACGATCCTATGGCTCACGACTTGGCTTAGCCGTCTATCCCTACCAAGCTTCCTTCGGACATACCTAAGTTTGAAGGCAAACCAGGAGAGGGTCCGAGCGAACACGTTACTACGTTTCACCTTTGGTGCTCTTCGAATTCATTACATTAGGACTCAGTCCATTTGTGACTATTTCAATGCACCCTCACAGGGCCTGCTACGAAATGGTATATAGAGTTACCTAGGGGGGCTTTTACTTTGTTCGATGACCTTGCGATGACTTTTCTTAACCACTTCCAGCTACCAGTGCGCTATGACGTTGGTACTAAACTCTTGTCAACATTTCGGCAAGATAAAGCCACCCATATTTCTGATCATATTCAAGAGTGGCATAGACAGAAGAGATTAATTAAATCCTTTATACCGCCGGAATTCCTTCTCGAGTGGTTCCTCAAGTCGTTATTTCCATATATAGTGAAGGATGTTTCCACATCCGGAGTGCAGAATGAGGAGCAAGAAATCTTTAGGGCACAGGAACTGGACTTGATCTATGCTCAGTCCAGTTTGTTGTATGGGATTATTCCCAATGCTTCTCATTCCACTTTCGATCCCAAAGTCAAACTTGGACCACATGCTGATGGCATTGTGGGTTGTGCAAGTGCGAAACCTACGGATTTGGTTGCAAAACAAGCTAGTAAATTGTCAATCAACCAATCTGCCTCAGGACAAGCTTCGGCTTCGTCTCAACCCACCCAAACGACGAATGTACTTTCTGTGTAGTGGTCGGACCAGAAGGGTAACTAGCAGCCCAGACGGAATAGAAGAAAGGGTAAAAATAAAAATCGAAAGGGTGGGAATAAAAATGAGAATGATCAAAATAATGACAATAATTCTAGAAATGCTGGGGGGGACAAGCAAGTGAAACGTAAGGTTAAATTCCCTTGCAAGATTTGTAAGGAAGATCACCTCACTTACTTGTGCCCTCGGATTGATGAATCTTCGAGATTCTTATCACAAGGCCCAGCTGTACTAACGAACCCTTTACTGCATAACCAGAATATGAACTCGAAGTCCGATGAGATGATCCACCAAAGGGTAGTGGTCGTGGGTGCATTAATATGGTATGTGCTTCCAAGGTTGTGACTCATGTGAAAGACTATAGTTCGTCACAACCCAGCCCAGGCAAAGAACCTGATCCACCAGGAACACCAGGAACCTACAGATAAACCTGAGGCTACACCTCGCATTCCTAACGGAGTCCTTAAGCATTTAGGGCATAATCCAAATGCCCGAGCCTTCCAAAATTATTCAGTTGTCGAGGATTTGGGCCACACTCCTTGTGCGATGTTTGCATTGGAAGTGCTTCAGAGTTGTCCTTCGCAAAGGAAGGCATTGCTTTCTGCCCTTGGTGTGAACGATGATGATTCTTCCTCTATGATAAAATTTGAAACTATAGGACATCATCCTCACTGGCAATACTATGTGTCTCTTTTGGTGTACATAGAATGTCTTGGTATGACCATCAAACGTACTATGATTGACGAGGGTGCTGCTACTTCTGTGATGTCTTTGGCCCGTTGGAAGGGTCTCGGTTCTTCTAAGCTGTCTAAATCAGCCACTATGTTAACTACTTTTGATGGGAGATATTTTAGGCTGCACGTCATCCTTCCTTCCCTTAAAGTCCATTTGGGGGGGAAGACCGTTGCAATAGAGTTTGAGGTGGTTGATGCGCCCCTTGACTATAATCTCCTGCTGGGTAGGAACTAGATGTACAGTATGCAAGCTGTTGCTTCTTCCTTGTTTCGTGTTGTATGCTTTCCACATAATGGGAAGATTGTAACGATTGATCAGATGACATTCAAGAATCCGTCTGTTACTGTATCTTCAGGAGCTTTGATCCCGATCATTGAGCACTCTTTGCCGGCAACTGGGAGTGTGGGTGTAGGCATGTATCCATCCCTCATGGGAAGCTTTAGTTGTCTTGCACCGATCCTCATGATAGGATCTAGTTTCGATGAGGCTTCAACTTCTACGATATCGGTGCCTTTTCGCACAAGTCATATGGAAGATCCTTGGATTCTTCCTTCACCAAGTATTTCGAATGAGCCTGTCGAGACGAGCGTGCCGTTGCCTGCAGCCATGATAGCTTATCAAGCTAATCTCAAGAGTGTTGCAGAGCCTCGTTCTTCCTCTTCGCAGATGGAGGAGGAAGACCCCTATGTACTACCGGCATGGGCAGTACAGTCTTCTCATGCCCACGACTACCTTGATATGGTTTTCCCTTCAGATGAAGCGATCATTGAGGCTATGTCGGGAGTTGAGCCACCATGGGAGGAACTTCATCATAGATCGTACTTTCTTCCAATGCTTGACCATTTGGAGCATGAGGATTATAGGGAGATTCTTAGTCAGAAAGTTAGTAGTCCTATGGTTCCATTAAGCTCTCTTGGCTTGATGGATGATGGAAACATGGTGAACATATCGTCAACGATTCCTATCAACATTTCTCGTAATCCTGGCACAATAGAGAATGTCTATATTGGGGCGGAATTTTCCCAAGATGAGATTTTGGAATATACCGAGCTATTCAAGGAATTCTGCGATATTTTTGCTTGGTCTTACAACGAGATGCTAGGTATTGACCCTCGGATTGTCGAACATGAGATTAAGACTTACCCCAATGCTAAGCCTATTCAAAAACGTTTACACACCGTGAATCCGAGGAAAGAACTTTCCATTAAGGCAGAGATAGAGAAGCTATTGAAAGCCAGTTTAATCTATCCCGTTCCCTTGACGGAGTGGGTTTCAAACCCCGTTCCGGTGGATAAGAAGCAGGGAGATATCTGCATAGGCACTGATTTCCACGATTTGAATCGTGTCTGTCCTAAGGATAACTTTCCCACACCATTTATAGATCCGATTTTGGATGAGTGTGCGGGGAGCGAAGTGTTCTCCTTTATGGATGGCCTTTCTGGGTATAATCAGGTACAGATTAAATCTGAGGACCAACATCAGACTGCATTTATTTTCCCTTGGGGAACGTTTGCATATCAGAAAATGCCTTTCGGCCTTAAAAATGCCGGAGCTACTTTTCAGCGGGCAATGACCTTGATCTTCCATGATCTCAAGTCTATTATTGAAGTATTTTTGGATGATCTCGCTGCTCATTCTCGTATGAGAATGCGTCATCCCTATCACTTGAGATTGGTATTCGAAAGATGCCGCCACTATTCAGTTAGATTAAATCCTCATAAGTGCATCTTTTGCATGAATTCATGTCGTTTGTTAGGATTCATTGTTTCAAAAGAGGGTATAAGAGTCGACCCTTTGAAGGTTGAGGCAATACTTCAATTGTCTCCCCCGAAGAATATTCGTCATCTTCAGTGTTTGCAAGGCATGGAAAAATTCTTACGAAGATTTATTGTCAGCTTTTCCAATTTGACTAGAGGCTTCATGCATCTCTTGAAGAAGGACACCCCCTTTTATTGGGATGAGCGAGCCCAGGAGTCCTTCGATGCACTCAAGCGAGCCCTAGCATCGGCCGTGGTGATTAGTCCTCCAGATTATAGCAGTGATTTCTTATTATATGTGGTCGCATCCTTAGAGACGATTGGTATGGTATTGGTTTAGGAGGATGAGGAGCTCCAAGAGCATGTCATATATTATCTGAGCTGAAACCTTATTGATGTAGAGATTTGTTATTCTCATGTCGAGAAGCTTTCTTTAGCTACCGTACATGCAGTTCAACATTTGAGACATTATATTCTCCTTCGCCAGACCTTGGTTGTGGCTCATGTCAATCCATTTCAGTTCGTCCTCACACAAAGGATGATTGGGGGAAAGTATAATAAATGGATTGTCATTCTGCAAGAATTTGATCTCGAGTTTGTTTTAGCAAAATCGAAGAAGTCTTTAGTATTTACAGAACTCATGTCGGATTTTTTAAGTGAGACCGAGGAGTTGGTATGTGAAGATACGTTTGTTGATGAACACATCTTCTTAATCTCTATGTTGGACCCATGGTATGGGGATGTCATAATATATCTGCAAACACAGAGGACCCCTACTCACCTCTCGCGAGATGAACAACAACGATTACGTCACGTCTCTAAGAACTACCTTATAGTGGACAATACTTTGTACCGCCATGGGTTAGATTCCATTTTCTGATGTTGTTTAACTCATGACGAGGATGAGGTTGTGCTGAACGATTTCACGGAGGGGCGTGTGGTGGTCATTTATCTGGGATTTCTACAGCTCAAAAGATTTTGAGAGTGGGTTATTTCTAGCCATCGATATTTAAAGATTGTGTTGCTGCGGTCAAGAGGTGCCACCCTTTCTAGGGGTTCACACGTAATATGCACTCGAAACCTGCCCCGTTACATCCCATTATCACCACCGGTCCCTTCACCAAGTGGGGGCTCGATTTTATGGATTGCAACCTAGCTTCGGCTGGGGGGTACCATCGCATTATAGTGGCTGTTGATTACTTCATGAAATGGGCTGAGGCTATACCTACAGTAAAATCTGACGGTGAGACAGCCGCTCACTTTGTATTCAACCAAATCATTACTCGGTTCAGGATTTCGAAAGAGCTTGTCACTGACTATGGCTCACACTTTCAGAACCATATGATGGAAGAGTTGGCATCCAAGTTAGGGTATAAGCAAGAGCACTCCTCTTCTTACTACCCCCAAGCGAATGGACAGGTTGAGGCAATGAATAAATCACTCAAATCCATTCTCCAATGAACCATCACACAAAGCAAGAACAATTGGCACATTATGTTATATCCTGCTTTGTGGGCATATCAAACCGCGGTTAAGACTTCCACTGGTTTTTCTCCATATCAGCTTGTACATGGAGTGGATTCGATATTTCCAATTGAATGCGAAATTCCTTCGTTGAAGCTAGCTGTGGAACTCTTACCAAACACTTCACCCTTGGAGGAGCGTTTGGTTCACCTCGAGCAACTCGATGAGCAGCGTCGGGATGCCTTGGTGACTCTAGAGGTTAATAATCATTGCGTTAAGGTCCAGTATGATAGATTTGTCCATCCTAGAGTGTGTAGTGAAGGAGACTTGGTCCTTTTATGGGATCAACTGAAAGAACCCTTGGGGGCAGGGAAATTTAATCCTATGTGGCATGGTCCTTACGTGGTCAAGCGTGCGTTAGAGAAGGGTTCCTATGAGTTGGTCGATTACGAAGGAACAGCTTTGGCGGAGCCTAGAAATGGGCTCTATCTCAAAAAATACTATGCATAATCTTTAGCCAAGGATGCTTGTTGTATATTATTGTACAACTTTGCATAGTTTAGGTCTTTTTCTTATCGTGATCGGGTTTGTGATTACTTTCTGTTTCTTTTGGCAGATGTCAAGGGAATCTTCCACCTACATAGGATTTGCGGATGGTGCAAGCCATCACACTCAACACTCTGCCTCAGCTGCTTGGGTGATTTATACTCCTATGGGTCTGGTACTGTCTTCAGGAGGTGTATGTCTACGGCCATCTTCCAACAATGTTGCTGAATATAGTGCTGTTATTGAGCTTCTACAAGATTACATTTCACATGGCATTCTATCTCTTGAGGTACGTCTTGATTCGGAGTTAGTAGTGTCACAGCTCAATGGTTTGTACCAGGTTAGAGATCCGATGTTATTGAGAAGGTTCTTACGTGTGAGATTGTTAGAACGACAATTTGACCATATAACATATATACACATTTCAAGAAATAATAATCAAGTTGCTGACTCATATGCTAACTACATGTTAGATTGGAATTTTTTTCATTCATAGTAAATTAATCACAAACACATTTTTACACATGTAAATAAATAAACCGATCACCATAAAACTTTTTATATATCAAAAATATGGTAATACATAGTGTCATGATACAAAATTGGGGCTTTTCAAGACACCATCATATAATACACGGTAGTACAAAATGTATACACTCCCAGGTGTCTAATCCTGTGGAGGAGGAAGAGGGTTGTGATCATGGAACGTCACTACGCCTCTAGCTAGCCATCGAAATAAACGCACCCATGCGCGTGGCACACCCACCACTTGCCCCTGCATAGCCTCAGGCAAGTCCTCGACTTGCACCATGGGAACTCTATGAGTTAGTCTCACAAAGTTGGTATGAATGCTCTGGATCATTCGCTCCGCATCCACACCCGTGATTTCATCTCCTCTTCCCCTCCGTCTATGACGAGGGAATCCCTCTGGCTGCCGTGGTCCCACATCTGCACACAAAGGGTAGATGTCACTATGTATTGTCGTGCAAAAACATGTTTTTTGCTTCCATATAATCAAGAAAATACAAAAAAATTACATAAATCATAAAATTTAAAAAGAGTGAGGGTCGAGATTCGTTACCTATATCGCCATATGCCAATCCTAGTGGCAATGGCATGTTCGGATCCCCCTGGAAATCTATCCCTCCATAGGGGTAGTCATCAATGGCAACAATCTGTCATCGCCACCATGGAAAGAAGTCAGCTGGATATGGGTTGGCCACCCTACCACCCCCTAGTCTATGCATCGCATCTTCCCAATGCCATTGGGCCGGATCTCGAACCCCATGGAGAGGAACATCCACTCTAGGGCTCAATCCTAGAGCACGCTTGAAGAAAAACGTGCTCAGAATTTTGTTGAACCCAAATTTCCGTACCCTGCCAGCCTTACACTCACTGAGCTGGTGTTTCATGTTGCTCAGTAGCGTCATACTCCAGTCATAGACTGTGGGGCCCATGCACTCCACTACATAGAACATCATAGGCTGCGAGGCCTGGTGGAGTGATGCTACACCTGCTATCCTGCCTAGTGTCAGTAATATGGCCTTTAGGCCCAGCACTTGTATAGCATTGGTAGGGACTTGACTCCCCACCTTCTCAGTGTCTGGAAAACAGCACATAGCTATGTACTCATCTATAGTCAGGCCACCCCCTGGCTCACCTTGGGAATGAAGGTTCACCACCTCCCCTCGTCTAGAAATACCAGTGTTAAAGTATATGTCCTCCACCTCTATAGTGAGGGACATCCCATAAATACGGAAGGACTCTGAGTCTGGATCCCAGTAGTCTACCAGTATCTGTAGCAGTCTTGGTTTGGCCCTCAAACCACCAAGACACCAAAACTTGTAGAGTCTGCATGCACGAAGATCTTGTTGAGCCATTAATTCGGCCCTTACTGCTTCCTCTACTTCACCATGCTCACGCTCTCTCCACTGTAGCACCATCCTATAGAAGAAATTGAAAATTTGTCCATTAGTTTACTAGAAAACCTTATGCGCGGCCTCATACGTGACTGTTTTGAAAACAGTTGCGTATGTACACGGGTTTGAGGTCCTTTTCCGTGTATATCTAGCCCTATACGTGGAAAAATCCTCGATATCTGTGTGGGACACAACGCATAATTGGGGATGGCGTAAAATATTCATTTCACCATGAAAACTTATAAAATTTATGTCAAAATGCAAGCAGAGAGTATGAGTAAATACTTGGAATAAACGGTTGTGAATTTCGCCGGCTGGATCTCCTGGAATTTGCAGTTGAAAGTCAAAGCTCAAATGGGTAAAAGTTTCAAATGATTTATATTTTTTACTATTTATAGAAAAATTTTCAAATATTTGAAAATTTTTACCCCCTTTCCTATAGTTTCGACATTTTCTAACCATTTTGGACTGTTTTTGACATAATTGGTGTTGTAGAAGCCCTTTTTCAGTGCCGTTTCAGCCGTTGGATTGACCCGTTCATGCCGATCTTAGGTATCATGTCTAAACTGGCATATAGGTTAGGTTTAACCACCATTTGCATTTTGCATGACCTTGTGACCATATCACCATGACATTAGGTACAAACCCACTCTATTATGTCATGGAACCTTCTTGCTGCTTTAGAAGTGGCTTGATATGAGTGGTAGAGCTTCACCTTACATGCGTACCCTAGTTAGTGCCTTATTTTCATTTGGTGCCCATGTAGTCTACCAGTATCTGTAGCAGTCTTGGTTTGGCCCTCAAACCACCAAGACACCAAAACTTGTAGAGTCTGCATGCACGAAGATCTTGTTGAGCCATTAATTCGGCCCTTACTGCTTTACTTCACCATGCTCATGCTCTCTCCACTGTAGCACCATCCTATAGAAGAAATTGAAAATTTTTCCATTAGTTTACTAGAAAACCTTATGCGCGGCCTCATACGTGACTGTTTTGAAAACAGTTGCGTATGTACACGGGTTTGAGGTCCTTTTCCGTGTATATCCAGCCCTATACGTGGAAAAATCCTCGATATCTGTGTGGGCCACAACGCATAATTGGGGATGGCGTAAAATATTCATTTCACCATGAAAACTTATAAAATTTATGTCAAAATGCAAGCAGAGAGTATGAGTAAATACTTGGAATAAACGGTTGTGAATTTCGCCGGCTGGATCTCCTGGAATTTGCAGTTGAAAGTCAAAGCTCAAATGGGTAAAAGTTTCAAATGATTTATAATTTTTACTATTTATAGAAAAAATTTCAAATATTTGAAAATTTTTACCCCCTTTCCTATAGTTTCGACATTTTCTAACCATTTTGGACTGTTTTTGACATAATTGGT
>LPNX010385361.1:469476-541773 GCA_001517045.1 Pseudotsuga menziesii | reverse complement strand
TATCACCATGACATTAGGTACAAACCCACTCTATTATGTCATGGAACCTTCTTGCTGCTTTAGAAGTGGCTTGATATGAGTGGTAGAGCTTCACCTTACATGCGTACCCTAGTTAGTGCCTTATTTTCATTTGGTGCCCATGTAGTCTACCAGTATCTGTAGCAGTCTTGGTTTGGCCCTCAAACCACCAAGACACCAAAACTTGTAGAGTCTGCATGCACGAAGATCTTGTTGAGCCATTAATTCGGCCCTTACTGCTTCCTCTACTTCACCATGCTCACGCTCTCTCCACTGTAGCACCATCCTATAGAAGAAATTGAAAATTTGTCCATTAGTTTACTAGAAAACCTTATGCGCGGCCTCATACGTGACTGTTTTGAAAACAGTTGCGTATGTACATGGGTTTGAGGTCCTTTTCCGCGTATATCCAGCCCTATACGTGGAAAAATCCTCGATATCTGTGTGGGCCACAACGCATAATTGGGGATGGTGTAAAATATTCATTTCACCATGAAAACTTATAAAAATTATGTCAAAATGCAAGCAGAGAGTATGAGTAAATACTTGGAAGAAACGGTTGTGAATTTTGCCGGCCGGATCTCCTGGAATTTGCAGTTGAAAGTCAAAGCTCAAATGGGTAAAAGTTTCAAATGATTTATATTTTTTACTATTTATAGAAAAATTTTCAAATATTTGAAAATTTTTACCCCCTTTCCTATAGTTTCGACATTTTCTAACCATTTTGGACTGTTTTTGACATAATTGGTGTTGTAGAAGCCCTTTTTCAGTGCCGTTTCAGCCGTTGGATTGACCCGTTCATGCCGATCTTAGGTATCATGTCTAAACTGGCATATAGGTTAGGTTTAACCACCATTTTCATTTTGCATGACCTTGTGACCATATCACCATGACATTAGGTACAAACCCACTCTATTATGTCATGGAACCTTCTTGCTGCTTTAGAAGTGGCTTGATATGAGTGGTAGAGCTTCACCTTACATGGGTACCCTAGTTAGTGCCTTATTTTCATTTGGTGCCCATGTCGATTGTTTCTCCTTTAGGGTGTGGGAGTCTGTTGTATAGTACTGCCATGACATTTCGCAAGAGCCTCATACTCCTCTTGATCTTATGCTGGCCTATTTCCATCAGGACTCCCTTATGTCAAGTTGTGAATGAATTATCATGAGCTTTTCCTTCCTTATTGAGCTTTACGCCAGCTCCCCTGACATTGCGATTCAGCCATATAGCCCGAGCTTGTCTCATGTATAGCCATGTAGAGCCATTTTTATATCCTTCACAGCTTGATTCCCTTTTTACTGGGAGGGGATTTTCCCCCGAGTGTCGATATCCTACACATGTATCCTTGCATTGAGCATACGGTATGTTCCACTGCTTGGAACTAGTTTGTTTTCCTTTATGACACTCGTCTCCTCCTATTTTGTAACTATAAAGCTAGTTTATTCTTTTTTCAATCTTTTCGAATAACTGAAAAAGTCCAAAAAAATAAAAAAACCAAAAAGCCGGACAAGGAAAGATGTTATCTTTGGCAGCTGTCGAGTCGTGTCGCCTTCGAACAGAGCACTGTATATCACATCCATTGGTTGGGTTATAGTTTGAATTTAGGAGCTGTACTCATTTATCTGAGTTTATCTCCACTGACTGGTTAAGCTTCTAGTCCCCATGGAGCCTCTATTGATGCCTCCTGTGTCACAAGGATGTCCCAGTTTGTATATCGAGTCTATACTTCCTTCATTTAGTCACCATACGCCGTTATGCTCTTTTTCAAAGGAAGTTGAAACCTGAGTCGGCCATTCCGTAGTTATATTGACTTTGCATGTTGGCCATTCCCGGTACAGTTACTGGTTCGTGCACTTTATGATCGAGTCCTTCCACATTATACAGCCTTGCTGAGTACCTCGTGTTGGATGATGGGGGATGCCTTAATTCCCTCCTTCCAGCGGATTTCATCCCATCGAGTTCAGATCATTTATTCTGGGATTGGAGTCTAGAGTCATTTTTGAGTGCCTTGAGACTTGCAGTCATCAGTGGCAGGTTCTCTCGCCATCGACAGTTTCTTGGGAATACATCAATGTCCCCTGATCGATGGATCCTTTCAAGTGTTCGACCTCAACACATTTATTCACACTTGTTAGTTTTCACTCTAGTACCTTGATTCCCATTTTCATTATCGGTGGGTGATCTCACGTCTGTTAACGGTATACATTAATGACCAGTAATCAGATGATGGACTACTATGTTCGACCTCGACACCTCTATTCGCATATTAGGACATGTAATCGTAGCGGTTTGTGTAGAAGACCTTCCAGATTGGTGGCATGCTATTGGAATTTTGTTACGGAGAGAAATTCCTATGGCTTGGGGTACCACAATAGACAGCTTGACTCCACAAATCAATCTTTCCCAATATGCAATAGAAATAAAATGTCTAACACTAAAGGATTAGACCTCGTACCTTATTCTGGATGGTTGAAGTAGATCCCTGTTGAGATTTCCAATCTTTAGCTTGAATTGCTATATTACTTCCTCAATAACAAGTAAACAATACAAGCATTCTATATATCATGGTGTTAGATCTATTCTAGCATATATAATCAATAATGTAAAAGCATTTGACATAATCCCATGGATAAAATATTCATTCAAATACACATCATTGGACAGGAAAAGATATTTCTATTAATATAAATTAGATATTACAAGATACAACCTCTGACGGCATGTCTGCGAACTGGAGAAACTGAATCCCTCACTTGGGCCTCCACCACTTCAATCCTCCATCTCTCGATAGCAAGCTCACAAGCAAAAGGAAAGCTTGGGAAGAACACAAAAGTGCTCCAAGGGACAAAGGATTGCAGACTCAAGCATAAGTTCCGAAAACAATGGACTATAGTTTCGTTGCTCTCAATTCTCTCTTATGCCTTCAATGTACCAAGGGGTTCCTTATATAGCTTTTCAAAGGGGTATTGAAAGGTCGAATCTGAGTGATCTCAAGGCATATGGAAGGCCAGGAGTCAAATGAGTTGGATCCATGTTAAGGAAAACTCCAAAAGGATTTGGATTATTTACACATCCCGACGTACGCGGTTATATGGCTCAAACCTGCGTATGTACGCGCTAATAAGGTTAAAAGTCGTGTATGTCATTTTTCATGTGTTTTTAGGGATGATCAAGGAAACATCAAAGGACAAAAAGTGGTCCATAGGGAATAAGGAGTCTGCAGTGGGATAGGGGAAGGCCATACAATGTGTGATTCACCTAGAGTGGTGAAATAGTCTATAACAGATGCCCCCTAATGTGTGAGGTAAAATGGGTTATACAATGGCAGAAATACATTATAAGTCCATCCCAGAAGTGGAGTGATGAAGGATCCCAAATGGAAGACCAGCCACCCAATCAGCATAGTACAATAATACAACTCCGCATATAACTGCAAATACATATAGCAGTCTCGGATACATAAGAGTACAATGGCCATGAATAGGCATGATACATGATATCACATATGTGGTCATTGCCACGTACAATATACATAGATCAGAATCTCCATGATGAAGATATACAAAGGACCATGATCTCCAAAATGGCTGAAGATATATAATAGATCAAGATCTCCATAGTGGCTGGAAATATCTGACATACACTGGAATCAAGTCACGAGAGCTGAAATCTCATGAACACTGGCATGATCAAGGAGGTAGCATATAAGAGATGCCACCAATCTGGAAGGTATTCTACACAAACCACTACGAGTACATGTCCTACTATGCGAATAGAGGTGTCGAGGTCGAACATAGTAGTCCATCATCTGATTACCGGTCATTAATGTATACCATTAACAGATGCGAGATCACCCACCGATAATGAAAATGGGAATCAAGGTAATAGAGTGCAAACTAACAAGTTTAAATAAATGTGTTGAGGTCGAGCACTTGAAAGGATCCATCGATTAGGGGACATTGATGTATTCCAAAGAAACTGTCGATGGCGAGAGAACCTGCCACTAATGACTGCAAGTCTCAAGGAACTCAAAAATGACTCTAGAATCCAATCCCAGAACAAATGATCTGAAGTCGATGGGATGAAATCTGCTGGAAGGAGGGCATTAAGGAATCCCCCATAATCCAACACGAGGTACTCAACAAGGCTGTATAATGTGGAAGGACTCGATCATAAAGTGCATGAACTAGTAACTGTACCAGGAATGGCCGACATGCAAAGTCAAGATAACTACAGAATGGCCGACTCAGGTTTCAACTTTCTTCGAACAAGAGAATAACGGTGTATGGTGACTGAATGAAGGTAGCATAGACTCGATATAAAAACTAGGACATCCCTGTGACACAGGAGGCATCAACAGAGGCTCCATGGGGACTGGAAGCTTAACTAGTTGGTGGAGATAAACTCAGATAAACGAGTACAGCTCCGAAAGTCAAACTATAACCCAACCAATCGATGTGATATACAGTGCTCTATTCGAAGGCGACACGACTCGACAGCTACCAAATATAACATCTTTCCTTGTTCGGATTTTTGGTTTTTTTATTTTTTTGGACTTTTTCAGTTATTTGAAAAGATTGAAAAAAGAATAAACTAGCTTTATAGTTACAAACTAGGAGGAGATAAGTGTCATAAAGGAAAACAAACTAGTTCCAAGCAGTGGAACATACCTATGCTCAATGCAAGGATACATGTGTAGGATATCGACACTCGGGGGAAAATCCCCTCCCGGTAAAAAGGGAATCAAGCTGCGAAGGATATAAAAATGGCTCTGCATGGCTAGACATGAGACAAGCTCGGGCTATATGGCTAAAGCACAATGTTAGGAGAGCCGACGTAAAGCTCAATAAGGTAGGAAAAGCTCATGATAATGCATTCACAACTTGACATAAGGGAGTCCTGAGGGAAATAGGCCAGCATAAGATCAATAGGAGTATGAGGCTCTTGCAAAATGTCATGGCAGTAATATACAACAGACTCCCACACCCTAAAGGAGAAACAATCGGGATGGGAACCAAATGAAAATAAGGCACTAACTAGGGTACCCATGTAAGGTGAAGCTCTACCACTCATATCATGCCACTTCTAAAGTAGAAAGAAGGTTCCTTGACATAATAGAGTGGGTTCATACCTAAGGTCATGGTGATATGGTCACAAGGTCATGCAAAATGCAAACGGTGGTGAAACCTAACCTATATGTCAGTTTAGACATGATACCTGAGATCGGCACGAACGGGTCAATCCAACGGCTGAAACGACACTGAAAAAGGGCTTCTACAACACCAATTATGTCAAAAATGGTCCAAAATGGTTAGAAAATGTCAAAACTATATGAAAGGGGGTAAAAATTTTCAAATATTTGAAATTTTTTCCATTAATAGTAAAAAATATAAATCATTTGAAACTTTTACCCATTTGAGCTCTGACTTTCAACTGCAAATTCCAGGAGATTCAGCCGGCGAAATTAACAACCGTTTCTTCCATGTATTTACTCATACTCTCTTCTTGCATTTTGACATAATTTTTATAATTTTTCATGGTGAAATGAATATTTTAGGCCATCCCAAAGTATGCGCTGCGGACCACGTGGATATCAAGTATTTTTCCACGTATAGGGATAGATATACGCGGAAAAGGACCTCGAACCCACGTACATATGCAGTTGTTTTCAAAAAATTCGCGTATGAGGCCACGCATAAGGTTTTCTAGTAAACTAATGGACAAATTTTCAATTTCTTCTGCAGGATGGTGCTAGAGTGGAGAGAGCATGAGCATGGTGAAGTAGAGGAAGCAGTAAGGGCCAACTTAATGGCTCAAGAAGCTCTTCGTGCATGCGGACTCTACAAGTTTTGGTGTCTTAGTGGTTTGAGGGCCAAACCAAGACTGCTACAGATGTTGGTAGACTACTAGGATCCAGACTCAGAGTCCTTCTATATTGATGGGATGTCCCTCACTATAGAGGTGGAGGACATATACTTTATCACTGGTCTTTCTAGACGAGGGGAGGTGGTGAACCTTCGTTCCCGAGGTGGGCCAGGGGGTGTCCTGACTATCAATGAGTACATAGCCGTGTACTATTTTCCAGACACTGAGAAGGTGTGGAGTCAAGTCCCTACTAATGCTATACAGGTGCTAGGCCTAAAGGCCATATTACTGACGCTAGGCGGGATAGCAGGCGTAGCATCACTCCACCAAGCCTCAAGGCCTATGATGTTCTATGTAGTGGAGTGCATGAGACCCACAGTCTATGACTAGAGTACGACACTACTGAGCAACATGAAACACTACTTCAGTGAGTGTAAGGCTGGCAAGGTATGGAACTTTGGGTTCAGCAGTATTCTGAGCATGTTTTTCTTCGAGCGTGTTCCAGGATTGAGCCCTAGAGTGGATGTTCCTCTCCAGGGGGTTCGAGATCCAGCCCAACGGCGTTGGGAAGATGCGATGCGTAGACTAGGGGGTGGTAGGGTGGCCAACCTATATCCAGTTGACTTATTTCCATGGTGGCGACGATAGATTGTTTCCATTGATGACTACCCCTATGGAGGGATAGATTTCTAGGGGGATTTGGACATGCCATTGCCACCAGGATCGGCATATGGCGATATAGGTAACGAATCTCGACCCTCACTCTTTTTAAATTTTATGAGTTATGTAATTTTTTGTATTTTCTTTATTATATGGAAGCAAAAAACATGTTTTTGCACGACAATACATAGTGACATCTACCCTTTGTGTGCAAATGTGGGACCACAGTGGCCAAAGGGCTTCCCTCGTAATAGACGGAGGGGAAGAGGAGATGACATCACGGGTGTGGATGTGGAGTGAACGCTCTAGAGCATCCATACCAACTTTGTGAGACTGACTCATAGAGTTCCCATGGCGCAAGTCGAGGACTTGCCTGAGGCTATGCAGCGGCAGGTGGTGGGTGTGCAATGCGCATGGGTGCATTTATTTCGATGGCTAGCTAGAGCCATAGTGACGTTCCATGATCAAAACCCTCTTCCTCCTCCACATGATTAGACACCTGGGAGTGTATACATTTTGTACTACCATGTATTATATGATGGTGGCTTGAAAAGCCCCAATTTTGTATCATGACACTATGTATTACCACATTTTTTATATATAAAAAGTTTTATGGTGATCGGTTTATTTATTTACATGTGTAAAAATGTGTTTGTGATTAATTTACTATGAATGAAACAAATGCCAATCTAACACGTAGTTAGCATATGAGTCAGCAACTTGATTATTATTTCTTGAAATGTGTATATATGTTATATGGTCAAATTGTCGTTTTAACAATCTCACACGTAAGAACCTTCTCAATAATGTCGGATCTCTAACCTGGTACAAACCATTGAGCTATGACGCTACTAACTCTGAATCAATACGTACCTCAAGAGATAGAACACCATGCGAAATGGCATCCCGTAGAAGCTCAATAACGGTGCTATATTCAGCAACATTGTTGGAAGATGGCCATAGACATACACCCCCTGAAGACAGTACCTTACCCATAGGAGTATAAATCACCCAAGTAGCTGAGGCTGAGTGTTGAGTGTGACGGCTTGCATCATCTACGAATCCTATGTAGGTGGAAGATTCCCTTGACATCTGCCAAAAGAAATGGAAACTAATCACAAACCCAATCACGATAAGAAAAAGACCTAAACTATGCAAAGTTGTACAATAATATACAACAAGCAGCCTTGGCTAAAGATTATGCATAGTATTTTTTGAGATAGAGCCCATTTCTAGGCTCCGCCAAAGTTCTTCCTTCATAATCGACCAACTCATAGTCACCCTTCTCTAACACATGCTTGACCACGTCAGGACCACGCCACATAGGATTAAATTTCCTTGCCACCAAGGGTTCTTTCGATTGATCCCACAAAAGGACCAAGTCTCCTTCACTAAACACTCTTGGATGGACAGATCTATCGTGTTGGACCTTAACACAATGCTTATTAACCTATAGAGTCACCAAGGCATCCCGAAACTGCTCATCGAGTTGCTTGAGGTGAACTAAACACTCCTCCAAGGGTGAAGTGTCTAGTAAGAGTTCCACAGCTAGCTTCAACGAAGGAATTTCACATTCAACTGGCAATACCGACTCCACTCCATGTACAAGCTGATATGGAGAAAAATCAGTGGCAGTCTTAACCACGGTTCAATATGCCCACAAAGCAGGATATAACATAATGTGCCAATTGTTCTTTCTTTGTGTGATGGTTTGTTGGAGAATGGATTTGAGTGATTTATTCACTGCCTCAACCTGTCCATTCACTTGGGGGTAGTAAGAAGAGGAGTGCGCTTGCTTATACCCTAACTTGGATGCCAACTCTTCCATCATACGGTTCTGAAAGTGCGAGCCATGGTCAGTGACAAGATCTTTTGGAATCCTGAACTGAGTAATTATTTGGTTGAATACAAAGTGAGCAGCTGTCTCACCGATGGATTTTACTATAGGCATAGCCTCAGCCCATTTCGTGAAGTAATCAATAGCCACTATAATGTGATGGTGCCCCCCAGCCGAAGTTGGGTTGCAATCCATAAAATCAAGCCCCCACTTAGTGAATGGACCGACGGTGATAATGGGATGTAACGGGGAAGGTTTCAAGTGCATATTACGTGTGAACACCTGGCAAGGGTGGCACCTCTTGACCGCATCAACACAATCTTTAAAGATCGACGGCCAGAAATAACCCACTCTCAAAATATTTTGAGCTGTAGAAAACCCAGATAAATGACCACCACACGCCCCTCCGTGGCAATCATTCAGCACAACCTCAGCTTCGTCATGAATTAAAAAACTTCATAAAATGGAATCTACCCCACGGCGGTACAAAGTATTGTCCACTATAAGGTAGTTCTTAGAGACGTGACGTAATCGTCATCGTTCATCTCGCGAGAGGTGAGTAGGGGTCCTCTGTTTTTGTAGATATATTATGATATCCCCATACCATGGGTCCAACATAGAGATTAAGAAGATGTGTTCACCAACAAACGTATCTTCACATACCAACTCCTCGGTCTCACTCGGAAAATCCGATATGAGTTCTGCAAAGACTAAAGAATTCTTCAATTTTGCCGAAACAAACTTGAGATCAAATTCTTGCAGAATGACAATCCATTTATTATACTTTCCCCCAATCATCCTTTGTGTGAGGAAGAATTGAAATGGATTGACATGAGCCACAAACAAGGTCTGGCGAAGGAGAATATAATGTCTCAAACACTGAACTGCATGTACGGTAGCTAAAGCAAGCTTCTTGACATGAGAATAAAGAATCTCTGTGTCAATAAGGTTTCAAATCAGATAATATATGACATGCTGTTGGAGCTCCTCATCCTCCTGAACCAATACCATACCTCCTTATAAGCACGTACATACGTGGGTTTGAGCCATAGGAATTTCTCTCTGTAACACCACCATTCTAGGAATTGTATTACAGTCTGTTCTATTTCCGCAATTTAATAGAATATGTGTTTACTGTATCTCTATTATCTTTGAAAAATGTATGTTATTATGATTCTGTATCTGTTCTTTGATTTCGTTCACACATAAATCCGGATCAGTTTGTCACTTAGTGCGTAAGCAGAAATGGAGAAGAGTCATGTATTTTTTACCCCTTTCAAATATTTTGAATGGAAGGTTGAAATGGTGGATGAGGTCAAAAGGCCTTTATAGAGTAACCATGGGACTGATAACAAGCCTAATTCTACTTTGGAAAAATTGAAGTACTTCAACAGGTTGGATGAGGCATTCAGGATGATTTGTCTCAGTATTTCAAGTGATATTTGTTAAAGGAATGTAACTTCAAAAGATATTATATTTTACTTTTATTCTATTTCTCCTTCGAAGATGTTATTCATTCATTCATAGACGTCCTTGATGTAATTGGTCATGTAAAAGTCATGAGGTAAAATCTTTGGTGTAAGTCCGGGAAATAGTACCCATAAAGGTGTTTTATAAATATATTTTGAGTCTTCCTAGGTAGGTCGACCCTAATAAGAGAACCTGGCTGACCTAGTTAGGAAATTAAGTCACTCACCTAATGAATATAAATAGGTGAGGTGCCTCTCTCATTCTCACACACTTTTCACTCAAGCATTGCGAAGAGAGAGAGAGAGAGAGAGAGAGAGAGAGAGAGAGAGTAGACTATGGAAGAGGAGAATCTATTTTTGTTCTTGGGGTTTTATACTGTACTTGGTTTAATTCTATATCGAGGAATATTTTTTTGGTTTTCTCCCCCATGAGAGTTTCCCAGGATAAATCTCTGTGTTCCTTTTGTGGTCGTGCTTGTCGTTATTTTAGTGATCCTTTGCTTATGGTTATGATGTTATTATGAAAAATGTTTTAGATATTTTATAACCATTAAAATCATAACATGGTATCATATTCACCCTTAAAGAAGTATTTGTGTAGCCAAAACACTGCTACAACTGTAACTACTGGAGATTAAGGTTTCATGCCTGAAAAACCCTAAAAGGAAAAATATAGTCATCTTGGAATTTTCACTATAAATCAAGTTTTGTGAAGGATCAAGAGTTGAAACTTTGACAGGATGAATATGAAATTGTTTTGTACCATGTGTGCATTCTTAAGCCTCATATTTGCTATAATTTAGGTGATATGAGTCCTACAACTTAGGGTTCAATCCTCTCCCAAAATTCAGCCTTAAACAGGTGACCTATGGAGAATTGCTATATCTCGGGATAGGAAGGTCCAAATGAAATTTAGCAAGATTTTTTAGATAGGGAATGGAACTTATTTTTGTGATCTGAGTTTTATACCCCGAAGGTAAACCAATGACATGTTTCAATCTATAGAAGTTCACTATGCTGAAATTTCCTTAAACAAATCACCTTTGGAAACTTTGCATAAGTTCCACTTGGTTAATACAATTATTCTCTAACCTATGGGGTTGTAAAGAAGATAGAGCAGGATATCTCATGATAGAGTTTCATACCTTAAGCAGTAGTATTTTTGGAGATACAATAGAATAAAGATCAGACAATTTTTCAGAAGAAATTGGAGAAAAATAGGGCTTCCTGTTTTGAGCACTTCCCCCCATTGATTAGTTGAAAAAAAGGAGGAATATCAAAATTTCCCTAGGAGGGTGCATATTTCTATGTAAGAAGTTTCTCATTTTTTGGACTTTCAATTTTGACCTAACACTTTTGTCGGGGAAAAATAGGGAATTATATATTTTGCAGTCATGTCCATAGTTTTGGGTAAATAAGTATGCTTCTCAACTCGCCTTGGGAAGGCACATCTTTATATCCAATCGGATATGAAATATACCTAATTTTAAAAATTAGTTTTTCTCTATCAAAATCTAGGTCCATCAGAAGCATTCTTCCAGAAAATATTTCAAGAAAGAATCAAGTTGAAGTAATCTCATTGGACAATCTTAAAGGAGCCGAGAAATTTTGAGCATGGAAGTAGATATAACTTCTCATAGTTGAAGAAGCATGACCTGGATAAATATGTCAAATAATAAGCTACATATCCAAATGGAGATGAAGACAAAGCACACAAAATACTTAATCAAATCCAAGAGGATTATTTCTATCTCCGTTAGATCTCACATGTATCATCCTTGAAGTCTCCCGAGGATATGTTCAATGCAATGACCTTGAGAATGCAACTCAAGGATGTGAATATGAAGGAAAGAACATCAACATGAAAATGACCTTGAGAATGCAACTCAAGGATGTGAATATGCAAATATCAGAAAGCATTCAATCTTATTTCACAAGGATATTGTTATAGCTGATTTTACCACACCTGGTGAATCAAACTTTTATGGCCTTCCCTGTCCCTCTACAGACTCCTTAGACCCCATGGACCATTTTTGTTCCTTTGATGTTTCCAATATCATCCCTAAAAACATGCTAAAATTTCCAGATGCGAATTTTAAACCCTTTCTTGTGTATATACGGGGATTTGACCCCTAAAATCGTGTACATCATGATGTGTGCAAAAGGCCAAATTCTTTTGGAGTTTTCCTTGATGTGGATCTGACTCACTTGTCTCCTGGCCTTCCATATGCCTTGAGATCGCTTAGATTCGACCTTTCATTACCCCATTGAAGATATATATAAGGAACCCTTTGGATACATTGAAGGAATATGAGGAATTGAGAGCAAGAGAACTATAGTCCATTGTTGTCGGAGCTTATACTTGAGTCTGCATCCCTTTGTCCCTTGGAGCACTTTTGTGTTCTTCCAAAGCTTGCCTTTTGCTTGTGAGATTCCTATCAAGAGATGGAGGATTGAAGTGGTGGAGGCCCAAGTGGGGGACTCAGTTTCTCTGATTCACAGACGTGCCGATAGAGGTTGTATCTATTGTAATCTCTGTTTTATATTAATAGAAATATCTTTTCCTATCCAATAATGTGTATTTGAATGAATATTTTATCCATGGATGATTTCAAATGATTATATGTTATTGATTATATATGCTAGAGTAGAGCTAACACAATTATATATAGTATGCTTGTCTTCTTTATTGAATGTTGAATATGCAATTGATCAATTCAAGCTGAAGTTGGAAAGCTCAATGGGGATCTACATCAACCGTCTGTAATAAGGTATGAATCAAGATCCTTTAGTGTTAGTTATTTGGTTTCTCTTGCATATAGGAAAGGATTGATTTCTGGAGTCAAGCTGTCTGTTGTGGTACCCCAAGCAATAGGAATTTCTCTCCGTAATAGAATTGGTGACTCCACTGGGGAGTTCCTAGTAGTTGTCCTTTGGGGGTTTTTATCGGCATTCAATCTTCTTGAATTGTTCTTATTTCCTTGTTTCTGAGTCAGGTGTGGGGGCATCTTTTCCTGGTAGTGTCTGATTGGTGTGAATTTTGTCTCAATTTATCTGTTTTCCTTCATTTTTATACATTTTTCTTACTGTACGCGAGTTTTTAACTCACAGTGACGTATACATGCAACTTTAACTGCTATATCCGCGTACATACATGGGTTTACTGCAAACAGTCACATATGCCCTGATTTTTTCCTTCTAGAGGAAGATAGATTGTTGCTGGGTGAATTTTGATGATTACTGAGTCTCCTTTGATACTACTAGAGTCTGTATACACCTCTGTTTCTGACCAGAGACACCTTTTTAGGGTAAATTTCCTTCTTAAGAATGTTCTTGTCATTGAATTTTCAATTTTTTGTTTTGGGATTAGTGCATTAGATTTATTTTACCTTAGTACTTTCCGTGAGTGTTGTTTGATTGTGCTTGCAGAGTCTAGGGGTGGTAGAATCATTCTTTTGCTTTAGTATCTCATTTTTATTCAAAAAATCCAAAAATATTTGCTTCTTTGCATCATTATGCATTGCACTTTGCACTTTGCATGGTACTTGCACTAGGTTTGCTTAGAGAAGTATTAGTTAGGCTTTCATATAGGAACAACTGCATTTGGCATTTTAAGAAAATTTTGCATTTCACGTAGTAGCATATCCTGTTTTTCATTTGACACAATGCATTTGAATTGATTGTTAGGTGTGCATTTTACTTCATGTTGTTTCATAACACCATTGGTTGCACAGTCATCTACCTTTTTTGAGTAATAAAGCCAAATAAAATCAATGCTTAATTAAAATGGATTACACTATTTTCTTTGATAGGGTACACCAACAAGATTAGGTTTTAGGGTCTTGGAATAGTTCATTGTGAGTAAATTCTCCAAGACCACTAAGCAACAACATGTATGTGTCTGTCCAGGTGAGAGTGTGAAATTCCATGGTATAATTAGTGTTTCTCAGGATCCTCCTCTTATAAGGGAGTTAAGCACGAGGAAGTGTGAGCGGTTATTGATTAGGATGACCCCTAGTCATAACTAAGTAGCACAGGAGATATTTCCAGGATTGTATTCATATCTGGGGGCTCTTTCAAGAGTTTTGGGCTTTGCTACCCTGCCCATACGGTCAATCCCACCTGCGACTGTCTGCCTAAGCATTGATTATATTGAGGTGACCTCAGTTTCCTTACCTAGTTTATCGGGGGGGTACTTTGCAGGGGTTATTTTGCGGGTGTCCCACCCAGGTTAGGATCGAACAGCATAGTCACTATACACGTTGAAGCTGAGGGCCACAATAATTGGTTGTGAACCTTCGCTTGTTGTGTATGGGAGTCTCAAGCCTCTCCTAGGTGAGACATACCTGCTTCATTCGGGAGCTCACATATCCTACCCTTGTTTGCTTGTTATTGGCTTTAGATTATATTGGTGTATGCTCTGTGCATGTTAGCTTGCTTAGGGTTTGCATAAATAGAAAGTCTTTTCCATTTTTTGATTCATTGTGGATTCGGGTGCGGCACCCCACTGTTCTCGTCATTTAGCAGCACTTCCACCTTATCACAATGATTCACACACGATGGGATATCATGAAGATGAAATTCCTAAGTTGTCTTCTACACCTCACGAGGTTGGGGAAGAGGATCCTACACCTATATATGATCCTTCTCCTGGTATACCTACACACTCTGGGTATGATCCTTCACATGATATACCTACTCACTCTAGGTATGATCCCTCGTACACAGGTCATCGGTATTGGATGTCGGGAGACGAGACTCATCATGAACCTGTGAGCTAGTTATGTTAGTTATGGCATGTCTGGTATCCCCACACATGATCTACCATTTCATGCCGTCATAGTTTGAGCCTAGTGACTACGCCTGGGGGAATTCCTAGTCACTTCCATGTGGAGATATTTGGGAACTTGAGTCACATTGCACCTTCCATCCCGGCGGTGGAAGCTACATCACATGTTCATCCTAGAATTGGTGTTAGTAGTCCTATTAGGATACTAGAACCAAGACGAGTGACTATATGGAATACCACTTATGTGATTTCACATGTCCCTTCATCCTCTATTCCTAGTTCTTCAAATGCTATTCCTCCCCCACATTGACGTGGTCCTTCAGGATAGAATGTTACTATGAGCCATGTGCATACTGCTGCTACTCAAGTAGTTGTGTCTCAGAGTCAAGTACCTCCTGTTGTATCGGGAGGTCGTATTCCTACTTCTGGAGGTCTTATTCCTATTTCTGGAATGTCTATTCCTACCTATGGAGTTTCTCATGGGACATCTCATGGGACTTCTTATGGACCATATTATGGACTGCAGTATGCATATATTTATTCACCGTATGGGTACGGGTATCAAAAACCCGCTTACTCTCTGAATTATGGCTTTGTACCCCCACATAGTCAAGGTACACCACACTATGGTGCTTCCATGCCACCCTACATGGGTCAAACGGGAGGAGGATACTATGGCCATGGCCATGGTGGTTATAGTAATCAGTCCTATGTGAACCAAAATTATCAAGGAGTGCTTCATAGACCTGCTCAACCTAGGCTCCCTTTCCTCGCAACGTTAAATCTGCTTGACCTGTCGAGACTCACGAACGATCCGGTATCTTATGACCTAGCTTGGTCGGCTGTCCCTACGAATATTCCCTCGGACATTCCCAAGTTTGCGGGAAAACCAGGAGAAGATCTGAGTGAACATGTTACTACATTTCACCTATGGTGCTCTTCTAATTCCTTACATGAAGATTCGATCCGTTTAAGGTTATTTCAACGCACCCTCACCGGGCCTGCCGTGAAATGGTACATAGAGCTACCTAGGGGGGAATTTGCTTTGTTTGATGACCTAGCTATGAATTTTCTCAACCACTTCCAAATACCAATGCATTATGACATTGGTACTAAGCTCTTGTAGACATTTTGGCAATATAAAGCCATGCATATCTCGGACCATATCCAAGAGTGGCATAGACGGAAGAGATTGATTAAAGCCTTCATATCGCTGGAGTTTCTCCTCGAATGGTTCCTTAAGTCATTAATACCTTATATAGCGAAGGATGTTTCTACATCTAGAGTTTAGAATGAGGAACAAGCCATTTTTAGGGAACATGAATTGGACTTGATTTATGCTCAATCTAGTCTATTATATGATATCATTCCTAATGCTCTGCATTCTAGTTTCGACCCTAAGATCAAACCTGGACCACATGCCAATGGCATTGTTGGTTGTACGAGTGCCAAACCTGTAGATTTGGTTGTGAAGTAGGTCATGCAATTATCTATCAACCAATCTACCTTGGGACAAGCCACAGCTTCGTCTCAACCCACCCAAATGATGAGTGTGCTTTCGGTGCAATCGTCGGACTAGAATGGTAACCAACAACTCGAAAGGAATAAAAAGAATGGTAAAAACAATCTTAAGGGTGGGAATAAGAATGAAAATGCCAATTCTAATGACAAGAACACCCAAAATTCTAGGGGGGACAAGCAGCCTAAATGTAAGGTTAAGTTTCCTTGCAAGTTCTGTAAGGATGACCACCTCACTCACTTGTGCCCTTGGATAGAAGAAGCTTAGAGATTCATAGCGCAGGGCCCAGCTGTGCTAACCAAACCTTTACCTCATAATAAAAACATGAACTCAAGGACCCATGATCAGTCTGGCGGGGATCAAGATCCATCAAAATCTTGTAGTGGTCATGGTTGCATCAATATGGTGCATGCTGCTAAGGTTGTGACTCGTGCGAAGGACTATGGTTCATCACAACCAGACCTTGGAAAGGAAATTGCTCCACCGGAGAGTCCTTTGCATATTGAAAAACTTGTGGATAAACCTAAATATTCTCCTCACATTCCTAAGGGAGTCCTTAAGTGTTCGAGGCACAATCCTAATGCCCGAGTCGCCCTGTTATGGCAGATTTCACCACTCCAGGTGAATCACACTTTGCATGGCCTTCCCCTGTCCCGCTGTAGACTCTTTAGACCCCATGGACCATATTTTATCCTTTGATGTTTCCTTGATCATCCCTAAAAACTATATAAAAGATGATATACGTGGCTTTTTCCCCGATAACCACGTACATATGCGGGTTTGACCACTATAACCACGTACATCGGGATGTGTGCATAAATCCAAATCCTTTTGGAGTTTTCCTTGACATGGATCCGACTCATTTGACTCCTGGCCTTCCATATGCCTTGAGATCGCTTGGATTTGACCCTTCATTATCCCTTGTGAAGCTATATAAGGAACCCCTTGGTACATTGAAGGCATATAGAGAGATTGAAAGCAACGAAACTATAGTCCATTGTTGATGGAATTATACTTGAGTCTGCATCCCTTTGTCCCTTTGGCACACTTTTGTGTTCTTCCCAAGCTTGCCCTTTGCTAGTGAGCTTGCTATCGAGAGATGGAGGATTGAAGTGGTGGAGGCCAAAGTGGGGGATTCAGTTTCTCTGGTTCGCAGACGTGCCGTCAGAGGTTGTATCTATCTTGTAATATATGATTTATATTAATAAGAACTATCTTTCCTTGTCCAATGATGTGTATTTGATTGAATATTGTATCCATTGGAATATGTCAAATGCTTTTACATTATTGATTATATATGCTAGAATAGATCTAACACCATGATATATAGTATGCTTGTATTGTTTACTTGTTCTTGAGGAAGTATTATATCAATTCAAGCTGAAGATTGGAAAGCTCAACGCGGATCTACTTCAACCGTCCGGAATAAGGTACAAGGTCTGATCCTTTAGTGTTAGACATTTTATTTCTATTGCATATTGGGAAAGATTGATTTCTGGAGTCATAGCTGTCTGTTGTGGTACCCCAAGCCATAGGAATTTCTCTCCGTAATAGAATTGGCGACTCCAATGGGGACGTTCCTTATTTTTCTTTGGGGTTGTCGGCACAATGGACTTGATATTATTGATTTGCTCTTGGTTTCTCCCTGTTTCTATGTTGCATTTTATAGTATGTTTGTCCATTGACACTCCCCTTTATTGGTTTGGCCTTGGCCTACTTTTTACCACTGCCTTCTCTGTATACGCGGGTTTTTGACCAAAAGTAGCATACATAAGCGAATTTTTGGTCAGAAGTCACGTACATATGCAACTGTTCTTTATACAGTCGCGTACATCCTCCCGTTTGGTGAGTCTGATGTTGTGGGAAGTTGTTGGGTGGGTTGTGAGTGTGGTTGGGTCTTCCTTGGGTATGATGTTGTCTGTTGGATGCTTCTTTTGTGACCAGAGACTGCCTTTTCATTGATTTTTCTTTGAAAGTAGTTTTAGTCATTTATCCTTTTTGTTTTTCCATTAGTGCATTACTCTTTTTTGTCTTGGTGTCTTGCTGGGCTTGTATTTTATACTTGCTGCAGAGACTGAGAGTTTTAGATGAATTTTATTGCATTTTTCATTATTTTATATTGAAAAATACAAAACTTAGATATGGATTTGAGGAGGTACTTGCATTGGATTGCTTGGATGAGAGTTGTGTTTAGGCTTTCATATAGGAAGGATTGCATTGGCATTCAGAAAGGAATATATATTTATGCATCTCATGTAGTGGCATACCATATTTTTCATTTGAAAAAGATTGCACTTAGCATTGTTTGTTATGGTGTGCACTTTTATTTCACTGCTGAGTCTTGATATCACTAGTTGCACAGCCATTTCCCTTTGAGTAATTATAGCCAACTAAAATCAACGCTAAATAAAATGAATTACACTCTTTTCTTTTCTAGGGTGCACCAACAAGCTTAGGTTTTAGGATCTTCGAATAGTTCATTGTATGTCAATTCTCCAAGATCACTAAACAACAACATCTAGGTGTCTATCCAGGTGAGTGTGTGAAATCCTTGGTATAACCATCGTTCTCAGGATCCTCCTCTCAAACGGGAGTTAAGCACGAGGCAGTGTGAGCGGTTATTGATTGGGATGACCCCTAGTCATAACTAAGTAGCACCGGAGATATTTCCAAGATTGTATTCGTATCTGGGGGCTCTTTCGAGAGTTTCGGGATTTTCTACCCTGCCCATGCGGTCAATCCTGCCTGTGACTGTCCGCCTGAGCTTTGATTATATTGAGGTGACCTTAGTGACCTTACCTAGGATATCGAGGGGGTACTTGTAGAGGTTATTCTGCAGGTGTCCCGGCCAGGTAGAGGTCGGACATCACAGTCTCTTTATGCGTTGAAGCTGAGGGCCACTATAATTGGTTATGTACCTCCGCTAGTAGTGTATGGGAGTTTCGAGCCTCTCATAGGCGAGACATACCTGCTGCATTCGGGAGCTCACATATCCTCCCCTTGGTTTGCTTGTATTTTGGCTGTAGATTTTCTTAGAAGTGTGCTCTTTATGCGCTAGTTGGCCTTTGGGATCGTGGTTACTTGAGTATATTTATTCTCTCTTGAGTTTGGGTCCTTTTATTTTCGGCATGCCTGGTATCCTATCACTCGTCTTGGTCTTAGCACGGACTCTGGTGTTAGACTTCGGGGCATCACAGCCCCTTTCCGTGCTCATAGATTTGGGAATGGTCATATTCCACCCTCTACTCCATTTGTGGAGGATTTTTATTCCCTTCGCTCGGTATTTACACCGGTGGTCCCCCTCATGGGGGTGGTAGTGGATGCGTGAACGTTGGGTCTACAACTTAATTTCCTTTTTATGTCCCATCATTCACTGTATTGTTTCCTTTGGGTGCTATTGTCATGATCATTCCTCCCTATATGCTATAGTTTGGATTCTTTATTGACTATCTTGGGTTGTTTCGGACTAATATGGTTACCATGTAGGGTCTAGTTTTGTACACTCTCTCCGAGGTTTCGACCCGTTCATGCCTGTCATAGGTATTAGGTCTAAACTGGCATATAGGTTAGGATTTCAGATCCGCTTGCACTTATGCATTGCCTTATGACCATTCCATCTTAACCTTAGGTACGGAACCATTCCATGGTATCACGGAACCTTCATGCTGCTACTAGAAGTAGTACTATGTGAATGGTAGAACTTTCCTATACATGGGTACCCTAGTTAGCGCCTTATTTGCATTTGGTGCCCATGCCATGAGTCCTCTCTTAGGTCCGAGAGTCCATTGTATAGTACTGCCATGACATTTCGCAAGAGCCTCATACTCCTCTTCATCTTATGCTGGCCTATTTCCCTTAGGACTCCCTCGTATCGAGTTGTGAATGCATTATCATGAGCTTTGCCTGCCTTATTGAGCTTTATACTGGCTCCCCTGACATTGCATTTCAGCCATATAGCCCAATCTTGTCTCATGTCTAGCCATGCAGAGCCATTTTTTATATCCTTTGCAGCTTGATTCCCTTTTTTACCAGGAGGGGATTTTTCCCCAAGTGTCGATATCCTACACATGTATCCTTGCATTGACCATAGGTATGTTCCACTGCTAGGAGCTAGTTTGTTTTCCCTTATGACACTTGTCTCCTCCTAGTTTGTAACTATAAATCTAGTTTATTCTTTTTTCAATCTTTTCAAATAACTGAAAAAGTCCAAAAAAAACCAAAAAGATCGACAAGGAAAGATGTTATCTTTGGCAGCTGTCGAGTCGTGTCGCCTTCGAACAGAGAACTATATATCACGTCCATTGGTTGGGTTATAGATTGACTTTAGGAGTTGTACTTGTTTATCTGAGTTTATCTCCACCGACTGGTTAAGCTTCCTTTCCCTATGGAGCCTCTGTTGATGCCTCCTGTGTCACAGAGATGTCCCAGTTTGTATATCAAGTCTATGCTGCCTTCATTTAGTCACCATACGCCGTTATGCTCTTGTTTGAAGGAAGTTGAAACTTGTGTCGGCCATTCCTCAGCTATCTTGCCTTTTCATGTCGGCCATTCTCGGTACAGTTACTGGTTTGTGCACCTTATGATCGTGTCCTTCCACATTATACAACCTTGCCAAGTACCTCATGTTGGATTATGGGGGATGCCTTAATGCCCTCCTTTCAGTGGATTTCATCCCATCAACTTCAGATCATTTATTCTGGGATTGGAATCTAGAGTCCTTTTGAGTGCCTTGAGACTTGCAGTCATCAGTGGCAGGTTCTCTCACCATCGACAGTTTCTTGGGAATACATCAATGTCCCCTGATCGATGGATTCTCTCAAGTGTTCGACCTCAACACATCTATTCACACTTGTTAGTTTGCACTCTAGTACCTTGATTCCCATTTTCATTATCAGTGGGTAATCTTGCGTCTGTTAACGATATAAATCAATGACCAGTAATCAGATGATGGACTACTATGTTCAACCTTGACACCCCTATTCACATAGTAGGACATGTACTCGTAGTAGTTTATGTAGAAGACTTTCCAGACTGGTGGCATCTCTTATATGCTACCTCCTTGATCGTGCCAGTGTTCATGAGATTTTAGCTCTCGTGACTTCATTCCAGTGTATGTCAGACATTTCCAGCCACTATGGAGATCTTGATCTATTATATATCTTCAGCCATTTTGGAGATCATGGTCCTGTGTATAGCTTCAACATGGAGATTCTGATCTATGTATATTGTACGTGGCAATGACCACATATGTGATATCATGTATTATTCCTATTCATGGCCATTGTACTCTTATGTATCTGGGACTGCTATATGTACTTGCAGTTATATGTAGAGTTGTATCATTGTACTATGCTGATTGGGTGGCTGGTCTTCCATTTGGGATCCTTCATCACTCCACTTTTGGGATGGACTTATAATGTATTTCGGCCATCGTATGACCCCTCTGACCTCACACATTAGGGGGCATATGTTATAGCGGATTTCACCACTCAAGGTGAATCACACTTTGCATGGCCTTCCCCTGTCCCACTGCAGACTCTTTAGACCCCATGGACCATATTTTATCCTTTGATGTTTCCTTGATCATCCCTAAAAACTATATAAAAGATGATATACGCGGATTTTTCCCCAATAACCGCGTACATACGCGGGTTTGACCACTATAACCGCGTACATCGGGACGTGTGCATAAGTCCAAATCCTTTTGGAGTTTTCCTTGACATGGATCCGACTCATTTGACTCCTAGCCTTCCATATGCCTTGAGATTGCTCGGATTCGACCCTTCATTATCCCTTGTGAAGCTATATAAGGAACCCCTTGGTACATTGAAGGCATATAGAGAGATTGAAAGCAATGAAACTATAGTCCATTATTGCCGGAATTATACTTGAGTCTGCATCCCTTTGTCCCTTTGGAGCACTTTTGTGTTCTTCCCAAGCTTTCCTTTTGCTAGTGAGCTTGCTATCGAGAGATGGAGGATTGAAGTGGTGGAGGCCCAAGTGGGGGATTCAGTTTCTCCAGTTCGCAGACGTGCCGTCAGAGGTTGTATCTATCTTGTAATATCTAATTTATATTAATCAGAACTATCTTTCCTTGTCCAATGATGTGTATTTGATTGAATATTGTATCCATTGGAATATGTCAAATGCTTTTACATTATTGATTATATATGCTATAATAGATCTAACACCATTATATATAGTATGCTTTTATTGTTTACTTGTTGTTGAGGAAGTATTATATCAATTCAAGCTGAAGATTAGAAATCTCAACGGGGATCTACTTCAACCGTCCGGAATAAGGTACGGGGTCTGATCCTTTAGTGTTAGACATTTTATTTCTATTGAATATTGGGAAAGATTGATTTCTGGAGTCATAGCTGTCTGTTGTGGTACCCCAAGCCATAGGAATTTCTCTCTGTAACACGCCCAAAACTATTCTGTTGTTAAGGATTTCGGCCACACTCCTTGTGCAATGTCTGCACTCGAAGTACTTCAGAGTTGTCATCCACAAAGGAAGGCTTTGATTTATGCCCTTGGTGTAAATGATGACAATTCTTCCTCCGTCATCAAATTTGAAACCACGGGACTACAACCTCGCTTGCCTTACTATGTGTCTCTCTTGATTCATGTAGAATGTCTTAACATGACCATCAAATGCACTGTGATTAACGAAGGCGCTGCTGCTTTCGTGATGTCTTTGGCATGTTGGAAGGGTTTGGGTTCCCCTGAGTTATCTAAATATACTACCATGTTGACTGCTTTTGATGGTAGATCATTTCAGCTGCATGACATTCTTCCTTCTCTTAAAGTCCTTTTGGGAGGGAAGACCATTGCGATAGAGGTTGAGGTCGTTCATGCGCCCCTTGACTACAATTTGTTGCTGGGTAGGAATCGTATGTATAGTATGCAAGCCATAGATTCTTCTCTATTTCGAGTTGTATGCTTTCTATTTAATGGGAATATAGTTACGATTGATCAAACGTCATTCAGGAATCCGTCGGTTACCGCATCTTCAAGAGCTTCTATCCCGATTGTCAAGCACTCTTAGCCGGCAAATGGGAGTGTGGGTGTTGGCATGTATCCATCCCTTATGGGAAGCTTTAGTTGTATTGCATCTGTTCTTATGATCGGGTCTAGTTCTGGTGAGGCTTCATCATTAGTGAGATCGGTGTCTTTTTGCACATCCCATATGGAAGATCCTTGGATTCTTCCTACACCGAGTCCTTAATGTGAACCCATCGGAACGGACGTGTCGTTTCCTGCAACTATGATAGCATATCAAGCTAATATTGAGTGTGTTGCATAGCCTAGTCCTTCCTCTTTGCAGACAGAGGAGGAGGACCCATATGTGCTACCGGCATGGGTAGTTCAGTATTCTCACACACATGACTTCCTTAATAGTGTTTTTCCTTCAGATGAAGCTATTATTGAGGCCATGTCTGGGGTTGAGACACATTGGGAAGAGTTGCATCATAGATCTTATTTTGTTCCTGAGCTTGACCGTTTGGAGTGTGAATAATTTAGGGAGATTCTTAGTGAGAGAATTGGTAGTCCCATAGTTCTATTAAGCTCTCCTGATCCGACGGCTGGTGGAAACATGGAAAATATATCTCCTACCATTCCTATCAATATCTCTCGTGATCCTGGAGAGATTGAGAATGTCTATATTGGGGCAGAATGTTCCCATGCTAAGATTTAAGAGTATACCAAGCTATTCAAAGAATTTCGTGATGTATTTGCTTGGTCATATGAAGAAATGCCATGTATTGACCCTCGAATTGTTGACCATGAGATTAAAACTTATCCTAATGCTAAGCCTGTTCGACAACACTTGCGTGTAGTGAATCCTAGGAAAGCACCCATGATTAAGGCTGAGATAGAAAAACTATTGAATGTGGTTTTATCTATCCCATTCCCTTGATAGAGTGGGTTTCAAACCCCATTCCAGTTGATAAGAAG
Organism: Pseudotsuga menziesii; assembly: GCA_001517045.1. Classification (NCBI taxonomy): domain Eukaryota; kingdom Viridiplantae; phylum Streptophyta; class Pinopsida; order Pinales; family Pinaceae; genus Pseudotsuga; species Pseudotsuga menziesii. The sequence continues at coordinate 517,654 of LPNX010385361.1, read as the reverse complement.
CAGGGAACGATACGCATATGCACTGATTTTCATGACTTGAATCGTGCCTGTCCTAAAGATAATTTTCCCACACCATATATCGATCAGATTTTGGATGAGTGTGCGAGAAGCGAGGTATTTTCCTTTATGGACGGCTTTTCCGGATACAATCAGATACAAATCAAACCTAAGGACCAACATAAGACTTCCTTTATTTGTCCTTGGGGTACCTTTGCATATCGGAAGATGTCTTTCGGCCTTAAAAACGCCAGAGCCACTTTTCAGCGGGCTATGAACTTGATCTTCCATGATCTCAAATCAATTATTGAAGTCTTTTTGGATGACCTTGCTGCTCATTCTTGTATGAGAATGCATCATTCCTACCATTTGAGATTAGTGTTCAAAAGGTGCCGCCATTACTTAGTCAAGTTAAATCCTCACAAGTGCATATTTTGCGTGAAGTTTGGTCGCTTATTAGGGTTCATTGTCTCCAAAGAGGGTATAAGATTCAACCCCTTGAAGGTTGAGGAAATACTTCAATTGTCTCCCCTGAGAAACATTAGACATCTTCAATGTTAGCAAGGCATGGAAAACTTCTTATGGAGATTCATCATGAACTTTGCCAATTTGACTAGAGACTTTATGTGTCTTTTGAAGAAGGACACTGCCTTTTGCTGGGATGAGTGAGCCCAGGAGTCCTTTGATGCGCTTAAGCGAGCCTTAGCATCGGCCCCGGTGATTAGTCCACTCGACTATAGCCGTGACATTCTACTTTATGTGGTTGCATCCATGGAGACGATTGGTATGGTTTTGGTTCAAGAAGATGAGGAGCACCAAGAGCATGTCATATATTATCTGAGCTGAAACCTTATAGATGTGGAGATCCAGTATTCCCATGTGGAGAAGCTTGCCTTAGCTACCGTTCATGCGATTCAAATATTGAGACACTATATTCTCCTTCGCCAGACCTTGGTTGTAGCCCAAGTCAATCCATTTCAGTTCGTCCTCACTAGAAGGATGATTGGGGGAAATTATAATAAGTGGATTGTCATTTTGCAAGAATTCGATCTCGAGTTTGTTTCGGCAAAATCGAAGAAATCATTAATTTTTGCGGAGCTTATATCTGATTTCCTGAGCGAGAAGGAGGAGGAAACTTGTGAAGATACATTTGTCGATGAGAACATCTTCTTGATCTCAACTTTGGATCCATGGTATGGAGATATTATCATATATTTACAAAAATTGAAAGTCCCTACTCACATTTCATGGGATGAACGATGACGATTACGTCACATAGCCAAGAATTACCTCATAGTGGATAACACATTGTACCGCCATGGGGTAGATTCCATTTTATGTCATTGTTAAAACTCATGAGGAGGCTAAGCTTGTCCTAAATGATTGCCATGGAGGGGTGTGTGGCGGTCATTTATCTGGGCTTTCTACAGCCCAAAACATCTTGAGAGCGGGTTATTTCTAGCCGTCGATCTTTAAAGATTGTGTTAATGCAGTCAAAAAGTGCCACCCTTGCTAGGTGTCTACACGTAATATGCGCTCATGTCCTACCCCGTTACATCCCATTATCACCACCGGTCCCTTCACTAAGTGGGGGCTTGATTTCATGGATTGCAACCCAGTTTCAGCTAGGGGGCATCATCATATTATCGTGGCTGTTGACTACTTCACGAAATGGGTTGAGGCTATGCCTACAATTAAATCCAATGGTGAGACAGTCGTACACTTCGTATTCAACCAGATTATTACTCGGTTCGGTATTCTGAAAGAGCTTGTCACTGACCATGGTAGGCACTTTCAGAATCGCATGATGGAAGAGTTGGCCTCGAAATTAGGGTATAAGCAGGAGCACTCTTCTTCTTATATCCCTCAAGCGAATGGACAGGTTGAAGCATTGAACAAGTCACTCAAGTCTATTCTCCAACAAACTATCACACAAAGCAAGACCAATTGGCATATCATGTTATATCCTGCTTTGTGGGCTTATAGGACCGCAGTTAAGACTGCCACCAGTTTTTCTCCATATCAGCTTGTACATGGAGTGGAGCCTATATTGCTGTTTGAGTGGGAAATCCCTTTTTTGAAGATAGCCATAGAGCTCTTACCACACACTTCCCCATTACAGGAACGTTTGGTCCACTTAGAGCAGCTTGATGAGTAGTGCCAATATGATTTAGTGGCTCTAGAAGTGAATAAGCATCGCGTTAAGGTCCAGTATGATAAATATGTCCGTCCAAGGAAGTTTAGTGAAGGAGATTTGGTCCTTTTGTGGGATCAAGCTAAAGAAACCTTGGGGGTAGGCAAATTCAACCCCATGTGGTATGGTCCTTACATGGTTAAACATGTGTTAGAGAAGGGCGCTTATGAACTAGTAGATGATGAGGGGATGGCCTTGGCAGAGCCTAGAAATGGGCTCTATCTTAAAAATTACTATGCATGATTTTCAGCCAGGGCTGACTATTGTATATTATTGTACAACTTTTTGCATAGTTAGGTTTTTCTTATGGTGATCAGGTTTGTTGATTAGATTCTGTTTCATATGGAAAATGTTAATGGGGTCTTCCATCTATATAGGATTCACGAATGGTGCAAGACGTCACACTCAACACTCAGCCTCTGCTACTTGGGTGATTTATACTCCCACGGGTCAGGTATTGTCTTCAGGAGGCATATGTTTACAGCCCTATTCAAACAATGTTGCTGAATATAGTGTCATTATCGAGCTTCTATGGGATGCCATTTCACATGGTGTTCTCTCTCTTGAGGTACATCTTGATTTGGAGTTAGTAGTGTCACAGCTTAATGGCTTGCATCATGTTAGAGATCCAACATTATTATGGAGATTCTTACGTTTGAGATTGTTAGAATGACAATTTGACAATATAACATACATAGATGTTCCAAGAATTTATAATCAAGTTGCTGACTCATATGTTAACTACGTGTTAGATTGGCATTTGTTTCATAGACAATAAGCTCATCACAAACATAAATTTTTACACATGTAAATAAATAAATCGATCATCATAAAAGTTTTCATTAAACACCCAAAATGTGGTAATATATAGTGTCATAATACAAAAATGGGGCTTCCGAGCCACCAAAATATATATACACTGTAGTACAAAATGTATCACTCCCAGGTATCTAAGCCTGGGGAGGAGGAGGGGGGTTCTAATCGTGGAATGTCACCACGGCTCTAGCTAGCTGTCTAAACAACTGCACCCATGCTCGTGGCACACCCACCACCTGACGCTGCATGGCCTTAGGCAGGTCCTCGACTTGCACCATGGGTACCCTATGTGTCAAGCGCATGAAGTTGGTATGAATTCTATGGAGCATCCGCTCCGCATCCACACCCATAATGTCATCTCCTCTTCCCCTCCATCTATGACGAGGGAAGCCTTCAGGCCTCCATGGTCCTACATCTGCATACATATGATAGGATGTCACTATGTGTTGTCACGCAAAAAAAACATGTCTTTTTTATTCCATATATCAAAAAACACAAAAAAATTAAATAAATCAAAAATCTTAAAAAGAGGGTTGGGATTCGTTACCAATGTCACCGTATGCTGATCCTGGTGGTAGTGGCATGTTGGGGTCTCCTTGAAAATATATCCCCACATAGGGGTAATCATCAATGGCAACTATTTGCTGCTACCACCATGGAAATAAATTAGTTGGATAGGGTTTGGACACCCTACCTCCACCCAGTCTGCGCATCACATCTGCCCAACGTCGTTGGGCCAGATCTCGAACCCCATGAAGAGGAACGTCAACTCTAGGTCTCAATCCCGGAACACGCTCAAAGAAAAATGTGCTTTCTATGCTGCTGAAACTGAAGTTTCGTACTCTTCCCATCTTGCACTCATTGAGCTGGTGCTTCATATTGCCCAATAGTGCAGTTCTCCAATCATAAACCATGGGTCTCATGCACTCCACTACATAGAACATCAGGGGCCACGAGGCCTGGTGGTGTGAGGCTAGCCCTGCTATCCTACCCAATTTTAGTAGTATGGCCTTTAGGCCTAGCACCTTTATGGATTTAGTTGGGATCTAACTCCTGACCTTCTCTGTGTCTAGATAACAATACACTGCTATGTACTCATCTATGGTGAGGCCACCTCTAGGCCTACGAGAATGTAGGCTCACCATTTCCCCCCATCGGGATAGTCCAGTAATGAAGTATATGTCCTCCACTTCTATGGTGAGGGACATCCCATCGATCTGGAAAGACTCTGAGTCGAGATCCCAGTAGTCTACTAGCATCTGCAACAGTCTTGGGGGATGCCTTAATTCCCTCCTTCCAGCAGATTTCATCCCATCGACATCAGATCATTTATTCTGGGATAGGAATCTAGAGTCATTTTTGAGTGCCTTGAGACTTGCAGTCATCAGTGGTAGGTTCTCTCGCCATCGAAATTTTTTTGGGAATACATCAATGTCCCCTAATCAATGGATTCTCTCAAGTGTTCGACCTCAGCACATTTATTCACACTTGTTAGTTTGCACTCTAGTACCTTGATTCCCATTGTCATTATCAGTGGGTGATCTCGCTTCTATTAATAGTATACATCAATGACCGGTAATCAGACAATGGACTACTATGTTCAACCTTGACACCTCTATTCACATAGTAGGACATGTACTCGTAGTGGTTTGTGTAGAAGACATTCCAAATTGGTGGCATCTCTTATATGCTACCTCCTTGATCCTGCCAGTGTTCATGAGATTTCAGCTCTCATGACTTGATTCCAGTATATGTCAGACATTTCCAGCCATCATGGAGACCATGATCATTTGTATATATTCATCATGGAGATTCTGATCTATTTATATTGTACGTGGCGATGACCACATATGTCATATTGTATCATGCCTATTCATGGCCATTGTACTCTTATGTATCCGAGACTGCTATATGTACTTACAGTTATGTGCAGAGTTGTATCATTGTATAGTGCTGATTGGAAGGCTGGTTCTTCCACTGGGTTCTTCATCACTTCATTTCAGGGATGGACTTATAATGTATTTCAGCCATCGTATGACCCCTTTGACCTCACACATTAGGGGGCATCTATTATAGTTGATTTTACCACACCTGGTGAATCACACTTTTATGGCCTTCCCTATCCCTCTGCAGACTCCTTAGACCCCATGGACCATTTTTGTTCCTTTGATGTTTCCAATATCATCCCTAAAAACATGCTAAAATTTCCATATGTGACTTTTAAACCCTTTCTCGCGTATATACGCAGATTTGACCCCTAAAACCGCGTACATCGGGATGTGTGCAAAAGACCAAATTATTTTGGAGTTTTACTTGATGTGGATCCAACTCACTTGTCTCTTGGCCTACCATATCCCTTGAGATCGCTCGAATTCAACCTTTCATTACCCCATTGAAGAGCTATATAAGGAACCCTTTGGATACATTGAAGGAATATGAAGAATTGAGAGCAAGAGAACTATAGTCCATTGTTGCTGGAGCTTATACTTGAGTCTGCATCCCTTTGTCCCTTGGAGCACTTTTGTGTTCTTCCCAAGCTTGCCTTTTTCTTGTGAGATTGCTATCGAGAGATGGAGGATTGAAGTGGTGGAGGCCCAAGTGGGGGACCCAGTTTCTCCGATTCGTAGACATGCCGACAGAGGTTGTATCTATTGTAATCTCTGTTTTATATGAATAGAAATATCTTTTCCTGTCCAATAATGTGTATTTGAATGAATATTTTATCCATGGATGATTTCAAATGCTTATATTTTATTTATTATATATGCTAGAGTAGAGCTAACACAATTATATATAGTATGCTTGTCTTGTTTATTGAATGTTGAGGAAGGAATTTATCAATTCAAGCTAAAGTTGGAAAGCTCAACGGGGATCTACATCAACCATTCGGAATAAGGTACGAATCAAGATCCTTTAGTGTTAGTTATTTGGTTTCCCTTTCATATAGGAAAGGATTGATTTCTGGAGTCAAGCTGTCTGTTGTGGTACCCCTAGGAATTTCTCTCCGTAATAGATATCTTAGATCAAGAATAAACTAGAAGCCATTAGGGACAATGTCGAAGAAGTAGAAGTGGATATTAAAACCTTGAATGGTCTCCTAAGTCCATGGGAATCCTTCATTCAAGAATAAATATTACCTGTGGAGGGATGCATGTAAGAAGAAGCTTGATTGACGAAAAAATAAGAATATATGGATGGATATGACAATCAATCCCTAACATCTCATTCCAAGAAGAGAAAGAACAAGAAGGAAAAAAATTACCGCAAAGAATAAAAGAGCTTCAAAAGAAGAAATTTCACGGCTCAGATTTTCAGTTGTGATGAGAAAGGACACTTTTCAAAAGAATGTCCCAATATGGAATAATGGAAGGATGATATGATCAAGAAGTACTATTCAATCATATAGAATGATGTTTAGGAAACCAAAGGGAAGTTTTGTAAAGTATTCTAAGTATATCTACAAGATCCAGTGCATAGTAAATTGAAGTATCAAAAGATACAAAGAAAGGTTCATGGTTTCTATCAGAAAGAGAGAGTCGATTATGGAAATACCCTAATCTAGGGGCTAGACATATGTCTTGAGTGGTGGATATTACACTAGAAATTTGGTGTAATCAAAATAGAAGAACAAATCGAGAAATCTATAGGGTTTGAGACTCTCTACAAAGAACCACCTATGCATAGAAGAATTTGTACAAGCTCAGTAGCCACCCATGGTATAGCACATACAGTTACATGAGGAGCTTGAGGATCAAATAGAGCGATGGAGATCCCAACCATTACTACTAGGTTGAATAAAGAAGCCTACACAGGAGAAGAAGCTCATAGATGGGTGCAAGAGAAAACTTGCAACAAAGTTCAAGATGGAAGATTTTGATATCCAATGACCATTACAGGTGACATAAATTGATACAAATAATATTAGTAGAAGAGGAGGCTAACTGTCACTCCAATTTCATGATGCAGAGAGTACAATATGTAGAGGGAGGATGGTGCTCCACCTCAGAGGGAGTGACTACGGTAGATCTGAAAGTTCAAGAATATTGACATGACTCTTGCGATTAGAGGTATGATGAAGTCCATAGGATATTTTCCTTATCCAAGTAAAATATGCAGAGAAAATGGTGTGGTACCTAAAGGGTACAATTGAGTATGGTATAATATATGTGAGAGACCAATGAATATTCCTGCAAATATCTGATGACTTTGATTAGGTTGACAGTGCTACAAACAAAAAGATCACTCCAACATGTTGCAAGAAGTGAACCAATTTTTCTCTCAATGCAACTAAGGATGAATATATTGCAGCTGAGAAGAAATCAAGGGAAGATTCTGCAAGTGATGAGTAATATGATCCAAAATAATTCTACCAATGAAGATGAAGATCATACTCTTATCCATTTCAGTGTTGAACAAGCAGGGATGCATTAGTAGGACACAAAGATTCAACACTAATACACTGTTCTATGTGATCTATGGCTTAAGAAGACTTGATTTGTCTTTTCAATCATGATAAAGATAGGAATAGTTCCTGAGAATGAGATGATGGAGTTGAACACATTGGTAGAGACTCCGGTAAATCAAGAATACAAATATCAAGATGGAGTCTACCAGACAAACAAAGATAAGTATTTGTATTATTATTTCTTATATATCTAGTTGTTCAGTTGTGTACACATATATGTTTCTAGATTCAGGAAATGTAGTATAAATATTAGAATATTTGTAGTTTACTAGTAATATGTAGGTGATGGGTAAGTGGCTTATGTTGTTGTACAAAATTCCATTTCTACTTATCTAGAATGAAACCTCCTTGATGACATAATGCATTGGAAAGATGGAAGGCATCTAGAAAGTTACCATATGTATACAAGATATAGATGATTGTCGCATTAGCAAAAATAGTTGCATGATTATATGACATATACATTTATGCATAAGGATTTGTCATTTTATTATATGAATTGTTTCTAATCATACAACTATATTTGAATTGTAGGAAGGATTGTATATGTAACACCCCGGTTTTGACCCTGTTTGCATTAAATGTATATGATGTAAATATTATATGGAACCATGGCAAGGAGCTCAAGGACAAAGTCCTGTCATTGATTAATGTTTGGTGTATATGTGATCATGGTTGATGCCTATGGTTCATGTGCTAGGTCAAGCACATTTGTAAACACCATGTAAATATGCAATTTAATGAAAACCCACAACCATCTATGTCAATGCAACAAATAATGAGATGGGAGCATGATTTCCAAAGGATAGGGAGGAGGGGGAATGTTTAACCTTGATACTTTGGGTAAAACCCATCAAAAACTATCAACTACCCCTTTTCTTGTCTTTTCCCCAACCATTTATTTCTACCAAAATTTGGTTGAGGTAGTTATTGCATGGGAGGGAAATATCATCGGAAAATTTTTAATTGGGTAGAGCACCCATTTTGGAAGAACGTGTTGTTGGGCTAACTGGGTAGAGTTGGGTTTTACCTTAAACTTCGCACCAACAAAAGACCCACAGTGTTGGCCCTTTCGGCAGCAGCCTACGAACAGGCTACAGTCTCACCCAAAATAGCTATGGGGTGCCGCAGAATCAGGTTTCTGCAAGCAGAAGAGAGAATCTTACTGTACCTTTAGTCTTTAACTATTAATAATCACGCAACACAATGCTTGTATTATCAATTATGTAGCTTCACAGTAGATAAACAAACAGTTACTTGCACATCCCTTATCTGGGAATTCACAGCGAAGCTAGTTATTAACAGCAATCTTACTTTAATAGTTATTTACTTAGCAGTGCATAAAATATAATAACAAATCAACACAAATGAACCACAACACCAGATGTCACGTGGTTCACCCCCAGTGTAGGGGTTACGTCCACAGAACTGCGTTTTATTCAACTCTTTACAACTAAAACGACATTTCTGATCTGCGCACTCAGCTGCAGATCCTTTCAGTCCTCAAATCCGTGCACACAGCAGCAGGCCTTTGCGCACACAGCTGCAGATCTTCCTTTTCACCAAAAACCCCTCTGTGCACATAGCTGCAGAGGTCGTCCACGCACATAGCTGGGACTTAACCTTCTTACAAAAACCATTATACAATCTCTTAGCTTTGCATTACATTAGCTTCATAAGATAATCATTAAATACCTAACCCTACTTCTTTACATAAGTGCCTATTTATATTGCGCACTGTTACAAAACCATGGATTTACACCATGGGCGCCCAAAACTCTAACCCTGGATTTAACCCAAGGGTTAATTACAAAAAGGGGTTTCGACCCACCCGCGACACCCCTAAGACTATTTTAGGTTGTAACTCCGCTTACAATTCCACAAAAACCATGGAGTTACCAAAACTAAGGACCTTTAGGGTCAGAGCCCCAACAGGCCCCTAAGACTCACTTGTGGCCCGTCCCGGGGCACTCTGCGACTTTTCTGGTGGGAGAATCTTGCTGGTGATACGTAGTGTGTAGTGTGATGAATCCATTCATCTAGTCGTTGGTTGTTTGTGCATTTCCTTTGGACTTTTTATGCTGGTAACAATCTTCTAAATCTGTCAGCAGCCCCCTCTTTCAATCTACTTGTCGAACACTTGACCATCCACAACTTTGGGTCCCCTCAAAATTATGTGTCAAGGTGCATAAGAAAAAAAAATTCCCTAGCTTTACTAACCCAGGAGGATACAGCTTGGGATGTTGCAGAATTTTCCCATGCAGACAGGGGCTTTTCTTTGTGCGACGTAGAGCGCACTTCTGCCTTTCTTCAGATCTCTTAGAGCGAAATTCTGCCTTTCTTTGTGCCTTGGTCAGGCATGTCTACTCCAGTAGATTGTTCAAAAGGTTTTGCAGACTTCTCTCTCTCACAACTCGTAACAGCTTCTGGGCTTTACAGTAATTCGACATGGTCTGAACTGCAGAACTATAGACGGCGAACTATGGGAGCTGGATGTCTTTTTAAGGACTCTGGCGATCAGGATTTGTGATAATGGGTCATGATGGATAGCGGATCGGACCCAATTGTTGTGGATATCAGACATGCACCGCTAGGTTTCGTAAAATCTCATCATTGAGGATGGTCAATGTAGAGCATGTGCCAGTGCCGTCACATCTGATCTTCCCGGGCAGTCATAATTTTAATCTACAACTCAAATTTTTGCTGCGCCGTGCTAAGGACCTTCGACTTTACATGTGACACGCGACCCGTGACCTTTTGACAGCTTAATTATAGTCTAGTACCCACTTTCAACTGTTCTTGGTACTTAGACTCTTCTTTCTTGTATTATTTCTAATTAGGGGGTCCCGGTTTGTCCCTGTACTTCTTCAACTGACTTCTGTTCACCATGGAAGGCAAAGTTTCTCCGTTTAATTTGGCTAACTGGATTGCGCCACCATCGCTAACTTTCTGAACTATGTAAGGTCCTTTCCAATGGGTCTTAAACTTTCTGGGGAACTTCATGAATTTGCTGTCATACAAAAGTACAAGATCACCACTCTAGAATTGCTTCTTTTTGATATGCCTGTCATGCCATGCTTTTTCTCTAGCCTTCTGCACTTGCTGCTGGAACCTTGCAATGAATCTGTCTTCTTCTAGTTTTGTTATCTCGGCTAGCCTTTTATTCAACATATCTAGGTCATCCATGTTTGTGAAAGAAGCTATTCTAAGACTAGGAAGAATATACTCCATTGGCATAACTGCTTCTTGCCCATAAACCAACCTAAAAGGTGTGTGACCTGTCAACTTCTTGCAAGTGGATCTATAAGCCCATAATACTATCGGGATTCTGAGATCCCAATCATTTCTATTAATATTATAAACCTTGGTCAGAGCCTGCTCAAGAATCTTATTGAAGGCTTCCACAGTTCTATTTGCTTGGGGATGGTACACAGTACTCTTCTGGTGATATACCTGAAACTCTTCAGTCAATGCTTCAATAGTTTTATTCAAAAAGTGTGACCCTTGGTCACTCATAAGGATTCTAGGACATCCAAACCTTGTTAAAATATTGTCAAAGATGAACTTCGCAGCTGTAGCAGCGCTACAATCCTTGACTGGTTGAGCTTCAGCCCAACGAGTAAGGTATTTAGTTGCTGTAATAATATACCTTGCTCCTGATTTCTTTGCAGGGGGATTTATGGGTCCAACAAAATCAATAGCCCATTTGTCAAAGGCCTGTAAATTTACCTATGGAATGAGGGGCATCTCATCCCTCCTGGATGGTTTTCCTGTCCTTTGACAGATATCGCAGCTGTGGCAGTACTCCCTAGCATCCTTATGAAGTGTAGGCCACCACAAGCCGGCTGCCAAAATATTCTGCGCTGTAGCTTTCCCTGCATAATGACCTCCTGCTGCTCCAGAGTGTGCTTCAGCCAAGATCAATGGTTTTTCATGCTCGAGGACACACCTACGCAGTATTTCATCTGGTCCCATCTTGTATAGTTGTCCTGCTATTAAAGTAAAATCAGCAGCTCGAACCACCAACTGCTTCTTTTGCTGCATTGTCATCTCCGCCGGTGCATATCCTGTAGCCAAATACTGAACAATGTCCTGAAATTAATCATCAACCATATGGATGGTACATAGCTGGGCATCAGGAAGACCTTCATCTAGGCTAGTGGGATCTTCCCCTGACTCAAGCCTCGACAGATGGTCAGGTCCCAGGTTAAGTATGCCTGGATTAACTATGATCTCAAAGTCGTACTCCCGAAACAAGATGAGACATCTACATATGCTTCCACCTAGCACAGGTTTGTTAACCAAATATTTCAAAGCAGAGTGGTCAGTGAACATCTTAAAATGAGAACCTAACAGATAATGTCGAAACTTTTGCAAAGCATATACCATGGCTAAACCTTCCCTTTCTGTCGTGGTATAGTTCTTCTCTGCTGTTGACTGTTTGCGACTTGCAAAGGCAATAGGGTGATCAATGTTACCTGCACCTATCTGAGCCAAAACTATACCCAGAGCGATGGAGGATGCATCGACATGCACATGAAACTAGTTATTCCAATCAAGAAATACTAAAATAGGGGCAGTCACCATCTTTTCTTTTAAAATGTCCAAACTGGCTTGACATTCAGGTGTCCATTCAAACTTAATCTCTTTCTTCAGCTGTTTCTCCATCGGGGCTGTGATCTGGGCATATACTTTGATAAATTTCCTGTAGTATCCAGTGTGACCAAGGGTAGTGCAAAGTTGCTTAACAGACTTCCGAGGAGAAAAATTCACAATGATTTCTATCTTCACAGGGTCTACCATCAATCCTTGCTTACAAACAATATGACCTAGCAAAATTCCAAAGGGTGCACAAAAGATACACTTTTTCAAATTCAAGGAGATCTGGTGCTGTCTACACTTATCCAGCATAAGTTTTAAACTAGCAATGTGATCTTTTAGTAACCCGAAGATAGTCCAATCATCAAAATAAACTTCTAAGAATTTATGTATAAATTCTTTAAATGCACAAATGACTACTCGAGAAAACATAGCTAGTGCATTCTTCAATCTGAAAGGCATAACTGTATACTGAAAGGATCCCATTTCTGTAGCAAAAGTTGTCTTGTGTCAGTCTTCTGGAGCAATTCTAATCTAATGGTAGCCTGAAAATCCATCAGTAAAAGATTAGAATTCTTGACCTCCGACATTGTCGAGGAATTCATCTGTAAAAGGAGTGGAAAAGGGATCATGTAGACACACATCGTTCAGCTTCCTCAGATCGACACAGATTCGAATTTCACCCTTAGTCTTCTTTTCTTGTACTGCCATTGGACTGACCCATTTGGACTCTTCGATAGGCTCTATAATTCCTGCTGTAAGCATCTTATCGAGCTCCAGTCTTACTTTTTATTTATACTTAGGGTTTAGCCTATAGGGACGCTGTTTCACAGGCCTCGCATCAGGTTTCAGAGGGATCTTTATTACTCCTATATCACCAAGGATACCTTTCATCTCGGAAAACTTCATCAGAAATAGGTCCTGATATTCGTGGAGAAGTTGGGTCACTTTGCTCACCATTTCATCATCCCAATAATCTCCAATTGTAGCATACTTGGGATTTTCCTATGACCCAATGTTTACGGTCCACAACTTCAGAGGCTGAGTCACTTCAGGTGCTTCAATCACTGGTTTGTGTACTTCGCAATTTCCTTCTAACTCCGGAATGTTAATGTTACGCGGATCGTCATCCTCGTTAATTGCAAGGTTGTAACATTCAACTGCATTAGATTCTTGTGCTTCCCAATCTGTTTGGTATTCCCCTATTTCTTGGTCATCAAATATCTTAGTACGGATCAATCTAATAGCTCCATCTAAAGCAGGACAAACTTCGTTAATAGAAAATGTAAGCAAAAAACTATCAACAAGATCATCCCAACTTACAGTACCATGTCGAAGCTCGACCTTCGTATACCAGGTTTTTGCTATAGGTTCCAAAGTATGCACAAGCTTATGCACCCATTCCTCGTAAGGTACATGTTCCCATGCTGCATAACATTGCTTCAAATGTTCCTGAGGACTATTCTGCCCATTGAACTTACTTCACACCTATTGAGATTGGTCTATGAATCTGAGGCGTAGAAATTTCTGGCAAGCTTCCCAACTGTGAATATACTTCCTGTGGCCATTCCACCATCTCGCTGCTGTAGCTCTTAATGCTTCTTCCAGATTCTGCATTCTCTGTGATTCTGGCACTTGTTCTGAGAACTGCACAATAAATTTTCCTAGGTCTGTCAACCCATCATATGTAGGAAAATCTCTAGCCTGTGCACTAAGGCATCTAAGAGATTTGGTCATTCGTGCGCACCGATGGCCATGTAGCTCGTATAGTCGATTTTTCCAATTCTCTAGACCATCATCTGAGTCAGACATGCAGGAGCTATCACATTGCCAATCCATTACACCTTTGGCATTAGGCTCGACATAATCTTCTTCTTCAGCTGTGATATTATAGATGTGGTCCAGAATATCCTGATCTTCCTCTCTGACTAGCTCCATATATCTTTCTCCTTGAGAAGGATCCAATGGTAGTATAGCTCTCAATCCCTTCCCTTCAAAAGTCATTTGTCTCTTTTTAAGATTGATAACCGCATCACTATCTATTTCCCACTCAATTCCTAGAAGAGCTGGATACGGGTTACTGTCATCAATGATCTCAATAACTTCAAAATCTGCTACAGTGCTGACTCCATCTATATCCATTGGTACTCTAGGGAATCTTCCTAAAGGTAGAATCCTCTGCTGATTGGCTAATCTCAATTGGATAGGGGACCAGTCAAGGGTGGGCTTTCCCATTTGTTCCCATGTCTGTTTAGTTAAGATATTGACTTCTGAACCTAGATCTAAAATAATATCCTTCATGTCATATTCTCCTATCTGAGCATGTAGTCTCATCTCTCTTCCAGTCCTTCTAATTCTACTGACAGCTTTTTCCCTACCAAGGCTTTGCTGAGGTTCGCAAGACTGAATAACTTTTTCTAATTCATTTAAGGCATTCTGATTTCTTAACAATTTGATGCAACTCTGTAAAAATGATGACAGAGTCCTTACTTGGCCTTGTGAGTCTTCCTGGGATTGCAGCTGCTGATGCTGCTTGTTTGCTGCGGGCAAATCTGGATCAGCAAAGTCTTGTCTGGCTTCCAAAAAAATTTGTTTTTCTCGTCGAACATCAAATGCTGGAGTTTTCCCTATGGCCTTGCGAACCCAAGCTTCATTAAGCTGCTTCGCCGGACACTGCGCATCTGTCATAGCTCCACTTCTTGTAACCACATTAACAGCTGGGATTGGTCGTGGATCGACAGCAATCAACTAGACACTCGGACTAGGTTTACTATTCCTTTCTTGAATTTTAGCTAGCAACTGTGGGCACTGCTCAATGACATGATCGACTACTCTGTAGTATCGACATGTCATGGTTGGGTTTTGACAGTCTTGAGCTAGATGTCCTGCTTGATTGCAGTTATAGCAAATAACTTGACCTCAACCTCCTCCAGGCATACCACGACCACGGCCTCTAAAACTGCCTCGACCACCTCGGTAACCATATCCATCATTGCCTTGTGCATCCAGGTAGATCCTATAAGTGTCGTAGGTCCGCTCCCTCATAAGGTCGAAGCTGTGACATTCATCTTCATTGTGGCCTACTGACTTACAGAATTTACAGTAAGGGTTCTTCGGGAATTGAACATACCTCTGTAATAGATAGCAGTATTCCAGTCGATGCTGGCCAGTGGTTTGATAGATCTCACAGTACAGAACACTAGGATTCAGCGGGTTTGGTGTGCCAGTATTCAAATAGTTTCTCAGTGCCAGACACTGGTCCTTGTCGTGGTCTTCTATTCGACAATGTATACACCATACCTCTTCACGGGTGGATTTCCCTTTTTTCATGTCGCAAATCTCTAAAGCCATCTCCACGAGCTGTGCTTGAATTTGAGCTATGCCAGAATTATCTTCGACAGGTGTAGTTTCAAGCTTTATGGCAATCTCTAAGGCCTCTTGCTGATCAGCAACCTTCTGTTGCATGAGTGGAGCTCTGATGTGAGGTAATAATGCTGCAATAAACCACTCCTTATGTTGTGCTGGTCCAATCGTGAAGCTAACTTGGTCAAGCAGAACTTTGAATCTCTGATCAAAGTCCCACACAGATTCGCCTCACTGCTGCTGAATCTCTTTTAACTCAATGATGCACTGCGACTCTGATTTAGGTTTCTTAAATTCTTGGATCAGTGCTGCTTTGATGTCAGCCAAGACAGGATTCTGCATACTAGCAAACTTCATAAACCAAGTTAGGGCTCGGTCTCTAAAAGAAGTGATCAGCTGCGCTCGTCGAACATCTATGTCCGTAATGTTCTTCGTGGTCCACACAGCTTCGCATAGAAACCAGAACTATTCTGGATCTTCTGACCCAGTTCCTTTAAAAACTGGTAGTTTGATGTCATCATGAACATGGGCCATCTGGGATCTAGGGAGGGAGGAAGGGTTTGAACTAGCTAGGGAAGACTGACCTGTGACAGGGATACTCGGGCTAGGATTACTTTCATACTGCGACAGGTTCTCGGGGATAATAGGTCTTTGCTGCGGGGTTATCAGAGGGTTTCTAACCGAGGGGGCCTCAGCAGACTCAGAGGCTTCAGAGCTTAAAAGGGTATACTCAGTAGAGGGGCTGAGATCTCTCTTATATCTTTTTCCACTTCGCAGTAAACCACTTTGCTTGTCGAGGTCCCAGTCACTTCCAATCATAGGTTAGCAATACTAGATCTAACAATCTGATTCTATAAGCAAGATTCCTTTTTCATCCAATATTATTTTAATATTCAAACTAAATAGGTTCAAGTACTTACCCCTTGGTCCTTTGAAAATTTTTTGTTCAGCTTCGCTAAAGGAGGTACTTGTGTCGATGGCGAACTCCGTCACAAATGCTTCGAGAGTTCGCGCAGTCCAGAAATCCACGGCTCGCGAGATCGCGTTGTTCACTCTTTTCAAGATAGTGATTCTTGCTGGGGTCCAGGGAGGAAACTGGTTTTCTTGGAAGTTCGTCCTCCTTTCTGTTAACCTGGATAACCACTGGTGCAACTCTATGTGTATAGTACCAAAGAAAATTTCATGAACATCATAAAAGATGTACCTTTGCAAAAATTGTTCCGCGCTACGACGAGGATCTTTATTTTCCTGGTCTGCAAACTTCAAATAGGTCACTTCGATCCAATCACCAATTTCTTTTACAGAGGGTCACCAAAACATAGCCCTCGAGGTACGATGTAGATCCCTCTTCAATAGATACTGAGTTCAATTGGAAACGGAACTAATTTTTTGGGCTAACTGGGCAGACCCGGGTTTTACCTTTAACTTCGCACCAACAAAAGACCCACAGTGTTGGCCCTTTCAGCAGCAGCTTGCGAACAGGCTACAGTCTCACCCGAAACAAGTATGGGGTGCCGCAGAATTGGGTTTCTGCAAGAAGAAGAGAGAATATTACTGTACCTTTAGTCTTTAGCTATTAATAATCACGCAACACAATGCTTGTATTATCAATTATGTAGCTTCGCAGTAGATAAACAAACAGTTACTTGCACAGCCCTTATCTGGGAATTCATAGCGAAGCTAGTTATTAACAACAATCTTACTTTAACAGTTATTTACTTAGCAGTGCATAAAATATAATAACAAATCAACACAAATGAACCACAACACCAGATGTAACGTGGTTCACCCCCAGTGTAGGGGTTACGTCCACAGAACTGCGTTTTATTCAACTCTTTACAACTAAAATGACAGTTCTGATCTGTGCACTCAGCTGCAGATCCTTTCAGTCCTCAAAGCCACGCACACAGTAGCAGGCCTCTACGAACACAGCTACAGATCTTCCTTTTCACCAAAAACCCCTCTGCGTACACAGCTGCAGAGGTCGTCCACGCACACAGCTGGGACTTAACCTTCTTACAAAAACCCTTATACAATCTCTTAGCTTCGGATTACATTAGCTTCATAAGATAGTCATTAAAGACCTAACCCTACTTCTATACATAAGTGCCTATTTATATATCGCATTGTTACAAAACCATGGATTTACACCATGGGTGCCCAAAACCCTAACCCTGGATTTAACCCAAGGGTTAATTAAAAAAAGGGGTTTTGACCCACCCACAACACCCCTAAGACTATTTTAGGTTGTAACTCCACTTACACTTCCACAAAAATCGCGGAGTTACCAAAACTAAGGACCTTTAGGGTCGGAGCCCCAACACGTGTTTTGACCCCATGGGAAAGAAAACTCCCAAAAACGTAAGTCCATTCCCTCATGCATTAACGTTTCATCTTCCCTCGCATTTTGGAGAGAGATGCGAGATGTTTGGGGGCATTCACCTACGCATTGGTCATTCTTCCTGATCAGATAGACGTAGTGAGAGCTAGCAGGTGTTGCTACGCATTTCTGCAAGTATTTTTCCTTTGTAGAGACTATGGTTGCAGTGTTGCAGAGATATATTGAACTACAGAGTGTTATGAGAAATTGTCACTTATGTATCATAGTGAAGCCTGTGTTGCTGTGTCTCCCTATGGTTGCTATGTTGAGCACCTTGTATTTGGTCTGAACTATATAGAATACTTAGGAGTGGGAGATATGTAGAATGTGCTTGATAAACCTAGTGTGGAACCTCACAATAAGATAAGAGTGGCTGGTGAATCTGCTATGCACATCCTGAAGAGCATTGGAAGGGAAGGTGTATACTAAGGGACTGTGGAGCAGAGAAGGGGACACTTCCTTGTGTTGGGTGTGTAGGAAATGTATATTCCAGGCCATATAGGTCTTGTGAAGGTTTTCTTAGCTCTGTGGATGAACTCACTTGCTTAGCAATTCTTCCTGTCCATTTCCTTAGAAGCCTGATAAACCCAACTTGAAGGACGACTTGGCTAATAACCTGATAAACCCATCGGTTGGCTTGGATGTGTCTTGTTGTGTTTGGAATTATGTGATTCTTGAATGGAAAGTATGATAAACCCAAATGTGAATGCTGGCTTGGCTGAGTAGCCTCATAAACCTAGTAGTGAGATGGCTTGGCTCATCCTTTATGTGAGTGTTGGATTGAATGTGTGTAGTCTGATAAACCCAACCATTAGCTGTCATGGCTAATTATCCTGATAAAACCAGCAGTATATTGGCTTGTTTACTTGCAGCCTAATAAAGCTAACCGTGTTGGCTTGGCTGAGTTTTTGTGTATCCTTGGCTATGTGTGAGTCTGCTATTGTTTCCTTATTCCTCGGGGAAATCATTCCCAACTCAGGGTGGCAGTGCTGCTGAGAGACTGATGAGTGCACTAGCCTATGGTTGGGTGGAACGTTGAACTAACATAGTTGGTTGCAGAACAAACTTCTTTCAAAGATAAGTGTTCTTTTCTGTGTTTATCTCTGCATTTGCCATTGCTTGATGAAATATGATGAACATGCTTAATGTGTTGAATTGATGAATTGCTATGCTGTATAATTGCAATTGTATGCATCTGTGTATGCTCTTTCAGTGAATTTTTACATTAAGTTGCAGGGGTTAGATTACTGGATTGGTGATGGCCTGAATGGCCAAAATATGTCCAAGACTTTGATTAGCAGGTTGAATTTATGGACTGAAATCTCCTTCCAAAATGGTCTATTATGTAGGAGGGATGTAGAATGTGGGAAACGTCTTTCTGCCAAGTCTATTTTCAACAGATCTCTTTCCGCAGTTCTCCGTTCCGCAACTTGTGGCATGTGGGATGTGGAAATGTCCTTTGGTGAATTTGATTTTCTACAGTTTTCCTTCTACAACTCTCCTTTCTGTAACTTGTGTGATACAGGATGTGGGATAGCAATTTCCATATTCCCCGATTCTGCAAACTCAAGTTTTCCACACCGTTGATTCTTGTGTGTTCATTTTCAGCCATCGATATGTTTCCAAATGCGGAATAGGTTTTGACTGTCGATTTGTGGTCGTGCTCTCTTTCTCTGGTGAATGGGAGGGGATGTGACGATGTGGTATCAGAGAATGAATGTCAAAGAGTGCTTTTCACAGCCATGCTTGGTGATTCAAAGAAGAACAAAGTCTATTTAATAAATTGTTAATTCTGCATGATAATCGGGGTATGGGTACGTGACAGAGTGGTATCAAAGACGTTGGTTGTAGCATTGGGCTTGGATGGGCTAGAACGAGTAGTCAAAAGAGAAAAGAACACCCATATTGTGGCTTAATAGAGCTGTGGATTGCAACGCTAGGCCTAAAGGGGCCAAGTTGAACAAGTTAATAGAGATGTTGGTTACAACGTTGGGCTTAGATGGGCCAGGTGACAATAATTAAATGGGTTTTTAATTTTGGATTGCTATGCAGCTAACAAATAGTGTTTGATAACACATTTTGCAGAGTCATAGTGCATATTGGAAAAAGTGGGTTTTTGGCCCAACCATGAGAACCTACGACATGAATGATGCACAAGATCCCTATGAAAACGGGGAAGATGCTATGGGGGAAAATGTCTGAGTTGGAAATGCTAAGACAGAGTCTAATGGGAGGAGGTTTAAAGATACTCCCCCAGATTTTGCAGCCACCATGAGAAGCCTAAGGGTGGAGATGCAAATCTACAATGTAGACAATGAAATATTGGTTAAGGCCCAGAAGGAGAAGAATCAGTTGAATGTAGCTATGCTGCAAATTTTGACATACATTCAGAGGCAAAGGAACTCTAGGTACTGGAAAACAAGACTAGAAGGTAGTAAGACTACTGCTAGAAGAAGGAAGAGATATCCTAGTGGGTTGTCTGACTCTGAACAATCCACTAGAGGTTCAAGTTCTTCTTTCTACAGGAATAAGAGGAATAGGTGCTTCCAGAACCATTCCCGTGATGAGTTTAAGAAGGCAAGGCTGCCTACCTTTAATGGTGAGATAAAGAACAATCAAGAAGCTGAAGCTTGGCTTCTTGGGATGAGAAAATATTTCCAAGTCCAATTTTACTCTGGAAATATGAAGGCTAGAGTAGCCATATTCAATTTGAATGGAAGGTCACCCATATGGTGGGAGCACTTTAGGCAAGTGAAAAATACTAATGAATGGAGAATTGTGTGGAAACAATTCCAGAAGTATTTCCAGCAGAAGTACCTCTCTAATAGGTACTATGATGATAAAATCAAAGAGTTCCATGAGCTAAGATTGGGACAACAGACCATGGAAGAGTATGAAAATAAGTTCCTAGAACTTTTAAGGTATGTTAGGTACATAAAATATGGAAGGGTGAAAATACAACATTTCATGAGTGGATTTCCTCAGTCTTACAAAGACAAAATTAAGTTTTATGAACCTAGAACTCTGGAAGAAGCGATAAGGAAAGCTAAGTATTTCTATGAGAAAAGCAAAGAAAAAATTGATTATCGTAAGACATGGAAGGACAAGAAGAATGAGAATTCTAACCAAAGGAAGAAAGGTTTCAAACCTTCTAACTTCAGTAATCAATAGAAGCAGCCATCCCAAGTTGAGAAACAACTAGCTATAGTGGTGGGAGAAAATCCAAGAGATCCACAATAGAACAGAGAACCACTCTAATGTTGGAGATGTGGAGGACCCCACATGCGCAGGAATTGTCCACTTGAGAATGAGAATGCAATGCCATCTTACAACATTCAAGATGAAAAAATAGTGGGTCAAGTAGCAAGGGCTTTCCCTAGGATTTATGTAGCACTGGAGGACCACCAGGCAGATCACCAGTCAACTATGGTTGAAGTTGCAGGTAAGATTGTCGAGCAATCAATTTCTATTTTGATTGACTCTGGTTCTACTCATAGTTACATTACCCCTAGAGTAGTGGAGATTTGTGCTTTTAAGAAAGAAAAGGATATCAAATCTTGGTTAGTTTAGCTAGCCATTAGAACTAAGAGAAAGGTTAGTGAAGTGGTAGAGAAATGTCCATTGGTCATGAATGGATTGGTATCTTGTGTTGATATGAATGTTCTACCACTTGGTTCCTATGATGTCCTCATTGAAATGGATTGGTTAGAAGATCACAGGGTAAATCATAATTCTTACAATAATACTTTTGAATGCATGGATGAAGAAGGGAACCTAAGAGTTTGAAGAGGCATTCGAAAGGTGATTTCAGTTAGGCATATTTCAGCAATGCAACTGAAGAAGTGTTGTAGGAAAGGTTGCAGAGTGTATGCAACTCATGTTTTTGAAGCAACAGAGAATGAAACTATTAGGTTGGAGGACTATCCGGTATTGCAAGAATTCAGGGATGTTTTTCCTGATGAGATTCTAGGGCTTCCTCCAAGGAGGGACATTGATTTCATAATTTACCTTGTGCCAGGAGAAACACCAGTGTCCAAGACACCCTACAGGATGAGTACACCAGAAATGCTATAGCTGAATATGCAACTGTAAGAGTTGTTGGAGAAGAAGTATATCAGGATGAGTGTGTCTCCTTGTGTTGAACCAGTTCTGTTTGTGAAGAAGAAAGATGGTACACTCAAGTTGTGTTTTGATAAAAAACTACTGAAAAAAGTCACTATGAAGAACAATTATCCCTTTCCTAGAATTGATGACCTCTTGTTATCCACCTGAATGGAACCTCTCCGTCCGAGTGCTGACATTCCTCATGTTGGCACACAAAAGGACATTTATGGATTGAGGGTTGCCCAAAACACTATAGATGGGCTTATTATCAACTACATTTATCATCCATCCAGCTGTTTATTTTTACCTTTTAGATATGACAAATTATGTACGCGACTCTTTAAATATGCAACTCGCGTGTGGTACATGAGTATTGGTTGTTGCATCTCGCGTACAGATGTGTACGCGGGTTACCCTTAGAGCAACTCGCGTGTCATACGCGAGTTTCTAGTATTGATACCCTCGTACATGTCCCTTTGACATTAAAAATAAAAACACGCGATTACTTGATATTAGTTAAGCATTTATCCTTAATCACCTTAACTGTCTCAACCTCCTCAACCTTTGAAAATTCCTTATTTCACCAAGTATAAATACAGGCCTTGGGGAGGGTGTTAAAGAAATACACTTGGAGAGCAAAGTTATGCTGGTGGAGTTTATGTAGAAGTCTTTGGAGTAGTGGAACTCAGAATCCTTTGGTTGCAGAGGAGTCCTTGTCTCAGGTGTTGGGTTGTAATCTGAACTCTTTCATTATTGTTAATAAAGAGAATGCTTCTTCCATATGTGTCTTGAATGTCTCTCATACATTGTGGTTTCATAAATATTTATGTTTCATCATTTTGTATATGATTTATCTAACCTGTTTATATATATGTATCATATTGCATTTGGAATATTGACTTTTGACAGGTGAAGGAGAAGCATCCCTGAAGGCTTTGGAGGAGAAGCAGAGCGGAAGGGGACAAGCTAGGATCAACCGTCGTGTATCGGGTGAGTCTTTTCTATCCTCCTATTTCCTTTACTGCACTCTAGAGTCAATTTCCTGCAAGTTTCCTGAGTATGTTGGTAACCCCAGACCTTGGGTTATAAGGTGTTTATTCCTATACAACAGAATTGGCGATTCTGCTGGGGAGCCCAGACTGCTGTAGGTTGTTTCTGTCAACCTTGACCAGTCTTTGCTTTGAAGTTTGTGTGTGGTCTTTTATCCTGGTTCATACTTATCATAGTGTTTGGAAGTCCTGTGGATTTTTCTTATTTTCTGAGAAAAAATTTGTACCTGTATGCGGGTTGCTCTTCTACACAGTCGCGTATAGAGGCCTGCATACATGTTTTGCTCTCTTGGACAGTCACGTACAGTACGCAAGTTGCCCTTCAACACAGTCACGTACAAGCCTGGAAATAGGGATTTTTTAGGATTGGGTTTGCTTGTCCCTCTCTTTGTGTAATTCATATTTGTTAGTTGGATTTCTTTATGAATACTATGTTGTTCATCTGAAGACCTTTTGGTGACCACACTTTGTGCTTTTTTCGTAAATCCCTTGGGTTTCTTTTGTTTGGATTGTCTTTTGTTTGCATGCTGAAGTAGCATGGCCTGTTGGGTTATAGGTTGAAGTGTCTCTTTCCGGATCAGTGATCAGGGTCTTGGGCATCATTTTTCTAGTCTATCTTTTGATATTGGTTGGTTTGTCACTCACCTTTATGAGTTTACAGTGATCTTTTGTCATTGTGTGCACCCAAGCTAGGGTTCCCAGTCTTCCTTTGTTGGTTGATTCTTGGTTCTTTTGACCTGTTTACTTCAGTTTGTTTATTTTATACAGTTGATTAGATCCAACTATACTCAAGTGTAGTGCATTTTAGGCGCATGGTAGAGTTTGAGCATTTTATAGCAATAGGGTTCGTTCTTTGCTCTTTCCCCCACCTCCTTTTATTGCTATGATTCTTGGCTTATGTTTCTGGTCAGCCTCTGTCAGTGATCTTTGTCTGAGTTCAGAATCTTGTTGGTGTTTTTTTCCTTCTTCTTTGGTTGGTTAACTTCACCATGCAAAAATAGTTGACTTGTCTTTTATGCAATCCTTCCTTCCAAGTAGGGTTTATACTGACTTTAGGGCATTCTAGAGTTTGTTTGGTGGTTGTATAGTAGAGTTCCTTTTGCTTTGTTCTTTTCATCTGCATGCTTTTAGTTTGTAGGTTGTTTTTCTTTTGCATTTATAAAAGAAAATTAAAAAGAACGTACACTTGTTTTTGCTGCTTTCCCCCTACCTCCTTCTTTGGCTTGACCTTTTTGGAAAAGGTACTGAGCAACCTTTGTTTCTAGGTTTAGATTGATACTTGGGAATTCTTGACCTTTGTTTATGTTAGTCTTATTGCTTAGTCTCTTCATTCCAAAGTTGTTGGCTTGTTTACTTTTGTAAGCCTTCTTTTCAAGAGAGGTTGATATCTAACTTTAGGGAAACCTAGGGTTTGTTTGTGGGGTGTAGAGTAGTTGTCTATTTGCTTTGCTTACAGTACTTGCTTGCATTAGTTGATAGGCTGTTTTTCTTTTGCATTTATAAAATAAAAAGACAAAAACACATGTTTGCTTTATATGCATTTAGATTAGGTTTTTAGTCTAGATTGCATAGCATATCATTGTTTTTGAAAAAACAAAATATAAAAAGAATTTGTTCTTTTGTGGCTTTCAAGTTTTCTATTTGAAAAATAAAGAGAATAGTTTTTGCTTTTTGCATTTCATATCTTTTTGCTTAGTCATTTTGTTTCAACTTTGAGTCAAAACACCACATAAGTTTCATGCCATTTACCCTCTGAATAAAAACAACCCTTAAAATAAACGATATAATTTTTAAATTATTAGTAAGTTTTATTTTATAAGGTCATACACCAACTAGCTCAGGCTAGACTTGTGGATTAGGGAGTTTTAACTCTCCACAAGTGTTTAAATTTCAGACGTAGTTGGCCAATCACTAGGTAAACCCTTTTCTATGTTGATTGTATCTGGGAAGCTCCTCTCAAATGAGATTTAAGCACGAGGCCACGTGGAGACTTGGACTGAGGAGATAACCCTTCGATTCCTTGTCAAAGCGTAGACCAAGGTTTTTACACATCTGGGGATTCTATCTTAGACAGGGTTTCAGGCTCAGCTACCCTACCCATGCGTATGAATCAGGCTTGCGACTATCCCCCCAGAATGTCAATATAGTTAAGGTAGCCTTTAGTCTCTTTGACATCTAGGGTTCATACATAAGTACACCGAAAGGCTATTTCTGGTTGACCTTGGATGGACTTGGAAGGTAACCCCGGTAGAAGGTGTGGGAGGGTGGTGGGTGATTCCTCTGCTTATGCTTAAGAACATCTACAGGGATGCCAAGTAACTATCTCTCAGCTTTCTTTTGGAAAGCGTATCTTATACCTGTTTGTCTGTTTGGATTTAGGAATTTTTAGTGAGTGCTGTTTAGTTTGTTTGTACTTAGTGTGCCTTTAGGTGTGTGCTTTGTATTTTTGGTTGCCTATCAACCTCAGACTTTGTCTCCTGGTTTGAAGCTATGGCTAAAACCCCTTCGAACACCAACCAAAAGATCCCCATGCTAGGAAATCCTTGTACTATTCCTCTTATGGGGAATGTTGGTGTTCCCTTGATGGCCACATTGAATCTACTTGGATTCACCCTAAGGATACCGGTGTGGTTGTTTTCCACTCCAACTGTCCTGAATGCTCTTAATGCTTCTCAAGTAAGCTCCTTATATCAAGGGCATCAAAACATTTCTTCCCCTTCACCTGTAGTTGATTCTCCTCCTCCTTCTACCTCATGCAGTGAAAGTATTGATACTAGTAACCGGTAGTATAAAAGGAATAAAAGAAGGAGGAATAGGAAGAAGGCACATAAGCAAGGGGGCACCCATTCAACCTTTGCAAGTCAAGTTGAACCTCACCACCTAGCCTCTGTTGTTCATGCTAGGGGAACCTATCCAACCTCTGCAGGTCATGTTGGATCTAAGCACTCAACCTCTGCAAGTCAAGTTGATATTCACCATCTAGCCTCTGTTGATCATGCTGGTGGGATCCTTCCAACCTTTCCAGGTCATGTCAGATCCAGTCCCTCAGCCTCTATATTTCATGCTGAAGGCACCCATTCAACCTCTATTATTCAAGTTGAACCTCCCCATCCAACCTCTGTAGTTCATGTTGGATCCATCCACCCAGCCTCTGTGGTTCATGCTAGGGGCACACACTCAACTGCTGCAAATCATGTTGATCCTAACCACTCAGCCTCTATTGTTCATGTTGGTGGTGCCCGTCCAACCTCTACAAGTCATGTGGGACCCAGTCTCTCAGCCTCTGCAAGTCATGTGGGGGGCAGTCTCTCAGCCTCTATGGTTCATGCTGAAGATGATCTGTCAACCACCTCTATGAGTCATGTTTACACTATTGAAAAGACTAACTGTTCAAAACACAAGCCCAAGTTTCCTTGTAAGCTTTCTGAGGGAGACCACCTTACTTATAAATTCCCTTCTATCACGGAGGTGCGAAGAGTTTGGTTTCATGGGCATCCCATTTTTGAACATTCTAGAGCTTTTCAACAACCAACCTCTCTTAGTCAGGTTGGTCCCAGTCACCCGGCCTCTGGTTTTCATGCCGGGGGAAAAATCTCATCCTCTGTAGGTCATGTTGAGAGCAAACAGTCAGCCACTGCTAGTCATGTTGACACCATTGAGAAAACTGGTCGTTTGAAGTGTAAACTTAAGTTCCCTTGTAATCTATGCGAGGGAGATCATCTTACTCACCAGTGCCCTGCTATCGCAGAGGTGCGAAGAGTGTGGTCCGAGACTCAAGAATTTCCTTCTCCTGAATAACCTATAGTTTCTCAACAACCTACTCAACCTTTGGTTGATCAAGTGGTCGAACAAATCTCATATTTGGTCGATCCCACTCTTCTTTTGGAGAGTGATCATGATGTGATTGAACCAATGTCATCTTTGGTCAATCCCACTCTCCCTTCGGAGAGTGACTTTCACGAAGCGATTGAATTGATTTCAGTATCGATCAATCCCACTCTTCCTTTGGAGAGTGAAGTGTCTACTAGTCACATTTTCTTCACTACCGGTTCAGAACTTAGTGAATAAGGGGGCACTGAACTTGCTTTGGATCAACCCCCACAAAGGTCTCGGATTGCTTCCTTTGATTGGGATAGCCTAGTTGAGCCACGCCTTCCTTCTGATGCACCTTTCCAGATAAAGGTCAAAGTTGAATCATATACGATTGCTCATTGTATTGTTGATGAAGGAGCCTCAGTTAGTATCTTGTCTGCTCATGCTTGGTGAGGCATGGGATCTCCCAGCCTTGTGTCGACTGCTAGTCAGTTACTAGAATTTGATAGAAGAACTTGTGTAGCCTTGGGAATTCTTGCTCAAACACCTGTTACTTTGGGTGGGAAGACTATTTTAGTTGACTTCATGGTGATAGAAGACCCCTTGGACTTCAATATGCTCCTTGGACGTGATTATTTCTATGCCATGAAAGCTGTGGTGTCAACATTATTTCATGTGATGTAATTTAATCATGACGAAGAAATTGTCACTATCAATCAGTTGGATTTTCTTGATCCGTCTCCTGACCCAACTAGAGACCAGGTCTTTCCTTTATTGATTCCTAGTGTTTCTATAGACACTACCCCGCCATAGGTGAACTATGTGGCCTCTTGTCCTTTGTGTTCAATTGCTACTGAGAAGCAGCCTCTGTTTTCATGCTTACCTTCTCGAGACTTGATCCCAGCAGTTGACTAGGCGAGTCATCCTATACATACTGTAGAGCTTTCTCTCCACTCTGTCAATCCATTTGAAAGTTTAGACATGTGTCCTATCTCAGATGATCTTTTTCCTTCGGATGAAGTCTTCCTAGAGTCTTTGATACAGTCTGATCTTCTTTTGGATGTGGTTTTAGTTGTGACTAAGTCTAACCCTGACTTACTTAATAAGCTTGATATTTCTATTGATTGATCTTCTTATGTTGGTCTTGTTGAGTCTTTTGACTCTTCCTTCGAACAAAAAGTCAGTGATCCTAATGAGTTTGATTTTTCTTATGAATTTTTCAACTCCCGTGATACTGAGTTTGTTCCTGCAGACTCTATATCCCTTGTTGATTTTTTCTCTCCTTCTGAGGTTGATATTACTGATTATAAACCCTCGAGCCTTGGTTCTATAGAATCTTCTTCGGTTGATTCTGCCTTGACTTTACCTTTTATAGAAGATAGAAAAGTCACACGTGTTTCTACCAAAGTGACCTGCACTGGATTGTTTCTTCTGAATATGATCCTCATGTTGTTGTTCTTTGGAGAAAGGATTTGTAGTTGGATTCACAACTTTTTATTGGCCTCGCCTTATTGTTCAAGTTGTAATTGCATTTGCATGTACCCTGCTCATGCTTATGAGCCTGATGTCGGCTTCCATGCTTTTAGTTCGTTGTATAAGCCCTCATCTTTGTTCTCATCATTGCTAAGCCTTGTATCATTTTGCCTTTGCAACTTGACACCTTTTACCTTGAGGAGATGTTTTTCGAGTGTCCTTATCTTGGTTACTTTCCTTGCATTATGCATAGGTCTATTCCTTGCGCTCGGAACTAGTTTCTCCTGTCTATGACACTTGTATCCTCGCAGATAGAGCATTCTTTCTGCTCTCTTTCGAGCTCGTTAAAAACAGTAAGGAGGACGTGAGTTGACTTTTCTGGACTCGTTAAAACTTCACGGGAAATATCTTGAGTTTATTTAGGCCCAGGTCTGACTCCTCGAAATATACTTGACTGCCGAGTAAACTTTTCCGTTCAGGCTCGTTAATAATATGTGAATGGGCATCCACATTGGTGGTAGGTTATCTCTTTCTTGGACCATGTGGAATAATACGAGAAAGGAACACTCTCTTTTCTTTGGAATTGAGAAGAGTATTCTCAGGCATAGGTTTATCTCTTTTTCGGGCCTGAGGGACTAAACTTACGGAAAAGGAACCCCGGTATGAGCTTAGTTTTCTCTTTTTCGTGCTTTGGACCAAAACATGAAAAATATTTTGAGTGTACTTTATGTCTTTGTCATGCTCGTTAAACCTTAAAGAACAAAGCATCGAGTTTATTGTTGTAAGCCCCATTTCTCGTAATCAAATGGATCTTTCTGAGTGATATTGCCTTCCTTCACACTCATAAAACTCAGGCTATATGCTGCTTTTGAAGGAGCATTGGGTAGGTGGTAATTTAACCTTTTTCGGACCTTCCTGACTAAGTACGAAAAAGGTGCGCCTTTTCTTCTTCAGAAGTTAAGAGAGTTCTTTTGTAGTTTGTTTTATACTTTTTCAGCCTCAGGAGACTAAATTGGACGAAAAAGGACCCCCCTGGAGTCTTCTTTGGAGTTTTCAGACTCTCTAAACTATGAAAACATCGTCGAGCATGTACTAGTTCAGCCTTGTTAAATCCACGAATCAGTGACACTATCAAGCATTATTTTCCCGTCTCTTCAAGCTTGTTAAAAAATGAAGAGGGATCCGAGTTAACTTTCCTGGACTCGTTAAAATTTAAAAGGGAAGGTAAGGAAGAAGTTTTCTCTTGTTTTCAGTAATGGCAGCATGTCATCCTTGAACATAGCACTCTTTGTTTTCCGATATCCATGTTTCAATGATTACTTTTTCGTTCAGCTATTACTTTGATTTTCTTACTCCTCCTCTTGTCTATTATACCTGGGGAATCTGATCATGTTTCCTACATGACAGATAGGTCTAGTTGTTCTATCTATAAGTTAAACGCTGCCTTGGGTCATCTCTGTGTTGTGCTCATTATTCAAGGACTTTACCCAATGTCTGATCTATAGCCTTATCCAATCATTGTTATATATGTTATCTATTGTGTCTCCCTTCTTTTGCCCAGTTCCTAGTCACTTATGTGATCCGTTGGAGGATTTTTTGCCTTCCTTATCACAGCATGGTTCCGTTTCAGTACTTCCTGATGACGATGACCTAGAGTTTTGACGATCGTACCTCATGATTCACTTTTATCATTGGTGAATTCCTTTGCTTCAGTTGTCAATTATCACCTATTGATTGACAAACTATTGAATCCTTTCCATGTTCAACTTCATCTTACCCTTATTCACATGGCTTGGATTGTACTGGTTCTTTGGGATCCTTTATGAAGACCTTAGTTCCTCACCTATGGACTAACTTGCACAAGATTATGTTCTATTCATATACATAGCTTCCAGATCTTTGAAGACTCATCATTATTGTATATTGTGTCTTCGATCCACCTTTGTCATCTACGTGGTTTCATACCCGTATCATATGATGTACTCAAATATTGTAAAGGAGCTAGTGTTCCAGTAAATTGAACATAGCATCCTCAGATGTAACTTTGTATATGACATTACTATGTATTTGTTTCAGGTACTCTCTCTGCTCCATTGGATTTCTGAGTTCTCCAAAGATAAATATTATAATGTATTTCGACCATTGTTTACCTCTGACCTCACACATTAGGGGGCATCTGTTATCCACTTGAATGGCACCTCTCCGTCCAAGTGCCGACATTCCTCATGTTGGCACACAAAAGGACATTTATGGATTGAGGGTTGCCCAAAACACTATAGATGGGATTATTATGAACTACATTTATCATCCATCCAGCTGTTTATTTTTACCTTTTAGATATGTCAAGTTATGTACGCGACTCTTTAGATATGCAACTCGCATGTGGTATGCGAGTATTGGTTGTTGCATCTTGCGTACAGATGTGTACGTGGGTTACCCTTAGAGAAAATCGAGTGTCATACGTGAGTTGCCAGTATTGATACCCGTGTACATGTCCCTTTGACATTAAAAATAAAAACAAATGACTACTTGAGATTAGTTAAGCATTTATCCTTAATCACCTTAACTGTCTCAACCTCCTCAACCTTCAAAACTGCCTTATTTCACCAAGTATAAATACAGGCCTTGGGGAGGGTGTTAAAGACATACACTTGGAGAGCAAAGTTATGCTAGTGGAGTTTATGCAGAAGTCTTTGGAGCAATGGAACTCAGAATCCTTTGGTTGCAGAGGAGTCCTTGTCTCAGGCGTTGGGTTGTAATATGAACTCTTTCATTATTGTTAATAAAGAGAATCCTTCTTCCATATGTGTCTTGAATGTCTCTCATATATTGTGGTTTGATAAATATTTATGTTTCAGCATTTTGTATATTATTTATCTAACATGTTTATATATATGTATCGTCTTGCATTTGGAAGATTGACTTTTGACAGGTGAAGGAGAAGCATCCCTGAAGGATTTGGAGGAGAAGCAGAGCGGAAGAGGACAAGCTAGGATAAACCATCATGTATCGGGTGAGTCTTTTCTATCCTCTTATTTCCTTTACTGCACTCTAGATTCAATTTCCTGCAAGTTTCCTGAGTATGTTGGTAACCCCAGAACTTCGGTTATAAGGTGTTTATTCTTGTACAACACCTCTTTCATCAAATGAGAGGAGCAAATGTATTTTCCAAGATTGACTTGAGGTCTGATTACCATCAGGTAAGAATTAAGGATGAAGACATTCATAAGACAACCTTCAGGATGAGGTATGGACATTATGATTTTTTGGTAGTACCATTTGGTCTCATAAATGTACTAGCTACATTTATGTGCCTTATGAATAGTGTCTTCAACAGGTATTTTGACAAGTTTGTTCTTGTTTTCCTTGATGAAATTCTTATTTATTCTAGGAATGAGGAAGATCATGAAGAGCATTTGAGATTGACATTACAACTATTTAGGGAGCATAAGATGTATGCAAATTTGAGAAAGTGTTACTTCTATAAAGATAGAATTCAGTATTTGGGTCACATTATCTCAGAAGAGGGTATATCTGTGGACCCTGATAAGATTGAAGCCATTATGAATTTTCCTAATCCAAGAAATGTAACAAATGTAAGATCTTTCAAGGGACTTTCATGATACTACAGGAGATTCATAGAGGGATTCTCCAAGGTTGCACATGCCATCACTTCTTTGTAAAAGAAGGGAATAAAGTTCGAATGGACATCGAGGTGTGAAGAAATATTCCAGTAGTTGAAGAGTCTTCTCATAAGTGCACCAGTATTGAAAGTTGCATACCCATAGAAATATTTTGTGGCATGTACCAATGCATGTGGTCAAGGGCTTGGAGGAGTCCTTATGTAGGGCAACCACGTGATATGTTATGAGTCAATAAATTTGAAGGATCATGAGAGGAACTATGCCACTCATGATCTGGAACTTGCAGCCATACTACATGGTCTCAAGATGTGAAGGCACCACTTGATGGGAAGAATATTTGAGCTAAGAGCATACCATTGTGGTATGAAGTATTTGTCTCATCATCCTACTCTAAATGCTAGGCAAACAAGATGGCTGGAGTTTTTATGTGAGTTTGATTTTGAAATCAAGCACATAAAGGGAAAAGAGAGTAAGATAGCTAATGAACTCAGTAGGAAGGTGCATAAAATGTATGTGGCATCCATTAGTATTTTCCAATCAGATTTGAGACAACAAATTGTCAATCATACTGCTGAAGATGAATTGTATGTGTAGGTCAAGGGTAAGTTGCAACAACAAAGCCTTGAAAAGAGGTATGAGGGATATAAATTGGAAGAATATGGAATTCTTACTTATAAGAACATAATTTATATTTTGAATGTAGTAGAGTTGAGGAGAGTTGTTATGGATGAGATCCATCATGCTCCATAATCTGGTCACCCAGGATACCAGAAGACAATTGCTACATCTAGAAAGAAGGCCAGGAATGAAAAAGGACATGGCTGAATATATTTCAAGGTGCATGAAATGTTAGCAGGTGAAGGTTGAGCATCAAAACCCAGCAGGCTTGTTGTAGTCTTTTTCTGTTCCAGAATGGAAATGGGAATTTATTTCCATGGATTTTATTATAGGATTGCAAATGACTTGGAGACAGTAGGATTCCATCATGGTTGTGGTGGATAAGTTGACAAAGGAAACACATTTTATACCGGTTAAGTCTATGCATAAGACTGATGACATTGAAAATATATTCATGAAGGATATTTTCAAATTGCATGGATTTTCTAAGGCAATAATATTTGATGTAGATGTCAAGTTCACTTCCAATTTTTGGATTGGGTTATTTGAATATTTGGGTACAAAGCTAAACTTCATCAGCGTTGGCCACTTTTCCCTTCTCGTGTGACCCAGATCTTACACATCCCACCAATCCAACAAATATCTGAGATACCGGCCCGATAGAGCAAGCCCCATCGGCAACACCTACAAAGCAGACGCAGTCTCACCCGAGATATCTCATATATGGGTAACTATCGGAACCATGTTTCTATGATTGTCGAGGAAGTATATTCCCTTGGCTCGCAGCCAAGGAGCTTAATGAAGGAAACATGGGGACTAGATAGAGGAGACATTTCTGCATGAATGAGCACAATTATATGTCATCGTGCATGACCTGGATTTCCTTTCCCCCTCATAGCTGGTGCAACTCGTGCAACGCAGCTGGATTTACTTCAATCAACTCTACAACTCAAGTCAGGATTCATAACAGGAATTATACGGAATGATATATATTTATATAGTTTCAATTCAACAAGATATTCTATTCATCCATCTACCAATTGCAAGAAACTAACAGAAACTAAACCGTATCTAACATTATACAGGAAGCAACTATTAATCAATCACACAAAGATTCACCACATCAATCACTCATTTGGACACAGAAATAACATGGAAACCCATCTGGGAAAAACCACCAAGGTGCTTTTCATCTAGCATGAGAAAGGATATAGCACCTTGCAGTCTACGGGATGCAGACTGATCTTGAGATATGTCTTTAAGTTCAGACTCATAGTTCTCATGCTCTTTGGTACCCTCTCCTACTCTAATCCTACTCCTAGCGGTCTGCTCCCACTGTAGTCATATCCGTGGCTCAACAACCCCTCTAATGCTACCATACTCTTCCTGCGTCTACTCCTCTTCTGATCACTATGACATTACAACATGGTTGGAATCCCCTTCCCTGGATTACTGCTGAATAGCAAAATACTACTGAAAACTAAACAAAAATCAATGGAAACCTTACAAACCAACCTTCTAGCCATTGCATCCTTCCTATTTATACTAATTTACATGGCCACACAGGGCTAGCTGCATCTCGACAGTTTTTTACTTGTCACAATCAGCCTCCCTCTGGTTACAGCTGTGGTGATCATGACTTGACACGAGGCACTATCGACCTGACTTACAAATATCTTCTCATACGTGCGTAGCTATAGGCTTATGTCACCTTATACGGCCATGATATGGATTCTGTATCTATTCCTTTCTGAGCATTTCCCCCCTTTTGCACTTCCGCGATTGCCTTTCCTTTTCCACACACTTCTCCGTTCTGCCTTTGCAGGCCCTTTTCATCCTTCGCACTCTTCCTTTTCTTCTATCATGCATGCATGCATTTTCATTGGCTGCACGCACAAAGTTCCTTTTTATACCCCTTTCCTCGGCCAACAGGCCCCCAACACTCACATGTGGCTCATCCCAAGCCACTAAGCAAGGGACATATGAGCAGCCTGATTTGACCAGTAGCTTTTTTGAAACTTTATAGTTTTTTTTTTTTTTTTAGCTTCAGCTGCATCTGAACTTGCACAGTCCACTCCTTGCTCTCTTTTTTTTTTCAAGGAAACCTTTTGACACATTCTTGTGTTTCTCTCCTCCTGCTACCTTTAATATTACCACTCTTCATATTTGAAATTGCTTGAAGTAAATCAACAGAATCAATCACAGAAGGTTTACTGCTACCTAAACCTGTATCAGGCCCCTTCCCTTTCACTGACCTTTTACCTTTATCTTCAATCCTGGCATCCTCCTTATCATCGTCAACCCCAGCATTTCTATCTGAACTCTCCAAATCTATCTTCAAATCATTATCTTTACTGTAGCGGAGATACGCACACTAATATAGCTTGTTTTGCAACACCATTTTAGAGGATGGGTAATGGAGGATTCAATTGTAGAGTTTTCTTTAGCTGACAAGTTATGATTATGCGCTTCTTATTGAGACCAAGATCCTTGCGAAGAGGAATGTTGTCTTTCCTCTGGGACTCTCTCATCATTTTTTCATAGTCCACCTCCAATTTCACCAAGGGTACCTAGTGTCCCATTCCAACACAGCAATCCATGTGGCCTTGGTTCTTCCCCCATTCTCATGCTCCAGAGAGTTGATGCACAATTGCTGTGGGTTGTTGCGGCTTGTTCTCTTGATGCGCTTCTTCGCATTTGTCTCTTCTACAGTGCTATCTTCACCACCCTATTTTCCATATATATGAACTTTGAAGACTTGTCCATATTGAAAACTGGACATGTCTTGCTATCCTGGGTGGTGGAGGTGAGTGATTTTCCAAACTTTGACAAATCTCAGCTGAGCATCATAGAGTTCAAGCCGACTCTTGCTCGTTGGACTTATTTCAACCTGCTAAGATCCAGATATCCCACCTGAAGGGGTGGATGTCGTGGCCACCTTTCAAGCTTGTAGAATTTGTGAAAGAGTGTAGAGACTGTGGACCGGACCCCACAGAACTTGTCAAAATGGGTCGGGTCTCTGGTCCCTACAGGATTCCGCTCTCGTGCCACTAACAGGGCTGCTACACTAATGATCTACTAATAGCTAAGGATGACTTCGTGGAAGGATTGTTGATGGGTTGAAGCCACTGGGTGACTATCACCATATTTCTTCTTGCTGTCTCTGGATACACCTGACATACTGAAAGTTGTAGAAACAATTTTAGCCCTCAAGAGTGCTCAAAAAGAGATTCTCCAATTCATTTGTGACTGCATCTGGTGGGTGAGCAGACATCACACCAATTTACCCTTCTCGCGTGACCCAGGTCTTGCGCAGCCCGCCAATCCAACAACTACCTGAGATACCAGCCCGATAGAGCAATCCCCATTGGCAACACCTGCGAAGCAAGCGCAGTCTCACCCGAGATATCTCATAGATGGGTAACCACCCGAACCATGTTTTTGTGATTGTGGGGGGAGCATAGTCCCTTGGCTCGTAGCCAAGGAGCTCAACGAAGGCAACAGGGTGACTAGACAGAGGAGTCATTTCTACGCAAATGAGCACAACTGTATGTCATCGTGCATGACTTTAATTTCCTTTCCCCCTCATAGCTAGTGTAAATCGTGCGGCACAGCTGGCTTCACTTCAATTGACTCTACGACTCGAGTTGGGATTCATAACAGGAATTATATAGAATGATATATATTTATACAGTTTCAATTCAATAATATATTCTGTTCATCCATATACCAATTGCAAGAAACTAATAGAAACTGAACCATATCTAACATTATACGAGAAGCAAGTATTAATCAATCACACCAACATTCACAACATCAATCACTCATTTGGACATAGAAATAACATGGAAACCCATCTGGGAAAAACCACCAAGGTGCTCTTCATCTGGCATGAGAAAGGATATGGCACCTTGTAGTCTATGCGATGCAAAATGATCTTGAGATATGTCTTTAAGTTCAGACTCATAGTTCTCATTCTTTCTGGTTCGCTCTCCTACTCTACTCCTACTCCTAGCAGTCTGCTCCTATAGCAATCAGATCCGTGGCTCAACAACCCCTCTAATGCTACCATACTCTTCATGTGTCTACTCCTCTTCTGAACGCTATGACATTGCAACATGATTGGCATCCCCTTCCTTGGATTACCATTGAATATAAAACTACTATTAAAAACTGAACAAAAATCAATCGAAAGCTTACAGACCAACCTTCTAACCATTGTATCCTTCCTATTTATACTAATTTACATGGTCACGCAAGGCCAACTGCATCTCGGCAGTCTGTTAGTCATCATCATTAGCTACCCCTCTAGTTATAGCTGTGGTGATCATGAATTGACATGAAGCACTCTCATCCTGACTTACAAATATCTTCTCATATGTGTGTAGCTGCAGGATTACACCGCCTTATACGGCCATGATCCGGATTTTGCATCTGTCCCTTTCCGACCATTTTCCCCCTTGCACACTTCCGTGTTGATGTATTTGTAACTTCAAAATGTATTCATCTATGTATATTATGTATTGTAACTCGATTTTTCGATCGGGAGAATCAATAATGTAAACAAGTCATGTCAAGTCATAGTGGGTAACCCTCTGATTGTCTAAGGGTTAAAGTCCCCACAGTTTCGAGGCACTAGGGTTATTAGACTCTCCTAGTAGAGGTCAGCCTTGGTAGGGTTTTAGTCATGTCAGGATTAGTATAAATAGAGAACTGGAGTCTCTATTTAACACACAACTCATCCACACTCAAGTATAGCGCATAGTTGAGGAAGGAGAAGACACTGGGGCTAGATAAGAATAAGATTGCTACTGTCGGGAGATCACTTACTGTTTTTGGGATTTTACTTCTTTGGTTTTGATTCTATCTCTGAGGAAGTTGCAGGGTTTTCTCCTTTATGGTTTCCATGAGGAAAAACATTGTGTTCATTGTCTCTTGTGTTTGATTGTTGTACATGTTATTCCCTCAGTTAAATATCCTAATAATGCTAGCTTAATGTTGAAAAACTAACATGGTATTAGAGCTAACTTGAGAAGAAGACACTGTGCAGCTGCGGGAACTAGGGATTCCTAGTTTGTGGATCTTCCTCCACATATCTTCAGCAAAAGTAAGGTGGAATAACTCTCCTCCTTAGGGCGCATCTTTTTGTCGAAGCATAATCCAATTCTGAGGTTTTTCAGTTTTGGACTCGACACTATTGCCGGAAATTAGGGATTTTCATAGAAGAGGATTTTTTCAGTGATCCCAAGCCTCGATTGATCTCCTCCCCAAAATTAAAGTTAGGGACAAATTTCAAGGCATTTGGGTGGAAAGAACTTCGGAAAAGTAAAACCCTAATCTGCTCTTGAACTAGCTCTACAGGATTTCAGCTCAAGTTTCAGATCCGACATCTTGACCTGGTAAGATCTAAGATCTTTTGTATTTCCATTTGAGATTCTTAGTTTATGATGTCTCATCATACCAAGCTTGATGAAAAGCTTGAGGGAGCTGATAACTTCTGAGCCTGGAAGTATAGGATCTCCCTCGTCCTGGAAGAGAATGAATTAGACTCCTACATTCATGAGGAGGTTCTAGTTCTAGAGGGAGATGAGGAAAAGGCCTTACATAATAAGAAGATGGTTATGGCAAAGAGGATCATTGCTGATTCTATCAAGGATCACCTTATCCCATAGGTGTCCTCTCTCAAGACACCTAAAGCTATGTTTGATGCCCTAAACAAATTGTTTGAAGGGAAGAACATAAACAGAAAGATGACTCTGAGGAATCAACTGAAGAATGTGAAGATTCAGAATGCAGAGACCATCCAGTCTTACTTCACAAGGGTTTCTCAGATCAAGGAAAAATTAGAAGCTGTAGATGAAGAAGTGGAGAATGCAGATATTGTGATGACTACTTTTAATGGCCTTCCTAGGTCATGGGATTCTTGCATCCAAGGAATATTTGATAGAAATAAGTTAGTCAAATTCAAAAGACTATGGGAAGAATGTTCTCAAGAAGAAGCTCGGATAGCAGCTCAAGAAGAGATGGGAAGTGAAGATCAAGCTCTCACAGTTCAATCCAAGAGAGGCAGAAGAAAAACTCATCACTTAAAAGGTAAGAATTATCATCATAGAGAGAACAATAGAAAGGACCCATCTAGATTAATATGTTATACATCTGATGAGATAGGACACTTTGCAAAAGATTGTCCTAAGAACAAGAACCACTCTCATAAGAAGAAGGGGAACAAAATAAGACATCATGCTCATGTTGCAGAGGATGATGAACCATCCAAGAAGAGATCCATATATGAAAGTGAAGATTCTTCAAGCGAGGATGAATATGTTCTGATCTTCACTCTCACAGGTAACATTATTCATGGTAGTGATTATTGGCTTATAGATAGTGGGGCTTCCAAACATATGACTGGATTCAAGGAATCCTTTGTAAGACTGTCAGAACATGAATCACCTCACAAGGTGAAGCTAGGAGATGACTACCAATATCCAATAAAAGGTAGTGGGGAATCTTCATATAAACTAGACTTTGGTAAGTATCTAATAATGAAAGAAGTATTGTTTGTGCTAGGACTCAAGATTAACCTTCTCTCCATATCAACATTGGATGCAAAAGGAATGAGGGTTACATTCATAGATGGTCAAGTCATCATGTGGCCAAGAGGTAAGACTATCAATGATGCAGTGGTGATTGGAGAACAAGAAGGCAGATTGTACAAATTGAAGGGCCATAAAGAACAAGCCTTGGTCCATGACATAGTAGATCCAAATGAGCTTTGGTATAGAAGGATTGCACATGTGCATTACAAAGCACTACCTATTGCAAGCAAAGATGTTGAAGGTCTTCCAGAATTCCAAACAAAACATGATGGGATTTGCAAAGGATGTGTGAAAGGAAATAATACAAAGAACACATTTCCCAGTAGTGAAAGCAAATCCAAAGGAATACTAGAAATCATCCACTCCAATGTATGCCGTCCGATGTCATCAAACTCGCTAAGTGGGTATGCATACTATGTTTCTTTTATTGATGATTTTTCTAGGAAGACATGGGTTTACTTCATGAAGAACAAAGATGAAGTATTCAGTAAGTTTAAGGAATTCAAAGCCTTGATCGAGAACCACACTAAAAAGAATATTAGGACTTTTCGATCAGATAATGGCGGAGAATTCACTTCGAATGAATTCAAAGAGCTATGCAAAAAATCAAGAGGGAGTTGTCCACTCCTTATAATCCACAACAGAATGGGATTGTGGAATGGAAGAATAGAACCATCATGGAAGCTGCAAGAGCCATGCTTCATGATCAATATCTTCCTATGCATATTTGGACGAAAGCTGCTAGAACATCGGTGTATGTACAAAACCATACTCCAAATAGAATACTCAAGAACAAGACTCCTGGAGAATTATTCTCCAGCAAGAAACTAGAAGTCAACCATCTTAGAATATTCGGTTGTCTTGTGTACGTACACATTCCAAAAGAGAAGAGAACAAAATTAGATCCTTCAGGAAAGAAGGGCATATTCATGGGATATTCTGAAATCTCGAAGGCTTACAGAATCTATTTCCTAGGATACAAGAAGATTGAAATCAACAGGGATGTGACATTTGATGAAGACACAACTTACAACAAATCTAGAAAGAGACCTACTGAAGAACCTGAAGAAGAAGAAGCAGAAGCACCCAGAATTCATGATACAACGATGAACGAAGAAGCTCAAGAAGAAGATCGAGAATTTGACAAACCACAAAGACATGTAGATCCACCTCTGGAGAAGAATCCTCATAAGAGGAAACCTTATTGGGTACAAGAACTTATCCAAGGTGTAGAAATATATGGAGCTCCAGAAGAGAATCACAGAGAAAGAAAGAGGAACAGATCCTGCTCCGGGTATGTATCCTTACTATGTG
Organism: Pseudotsuga menziesii; assembly: GCA_001517045.1. Taxonomy (NCBI): domain Eukaryota; kingdom Viridiplantae; phylum Streptophyta; class Pinopsida; order Pinales; family Pinaceae; genus Pseudotsuga; species Pseudotsuga menziesii. Next base: position 477,229 of record LPNX010385361.1, on the reverse strand, counting down.
ATTTCATTGATAAAGAACCTTCTAGTTATGAAGAAGCGACAGAACGGAAATAATGGAAGGATGATATGATCGAAGAATACCAATTGATCATGAAGAATGATGTTTGGGATGTTGTCCCAATACCAATCGGGAAGTCAATTGTAACTTCCAAATGGATCCACAAGATCAAGCATGCTGCAGATGGTAGCATTGAAAAATATAAGGCAAGATTTGTGGCTCGGGGTTTCTCTTAGAAAGAAGGAATAGATTATGAAGAAACCTTTGCACCTATAGCCAAATACACTTCCATCAGATTAGTACTTGCTCTGGCTACAGTGATTAAATGGAAGATATACCAGATGGATGTCAAGACTGCTTTCTTGAATGGTGTAGTAGAAGAGGAAGTGTATGTAGAACAGCCACTCAGTTTTGAGACACATGACAGGGAGTCTCATGTGTGCAGACTGAAGAAAGCCCTGTACAGTTTGAAACAAGAACCCAGGGCCTAGTACGGTAGAATTGACAGCTTTCTATCTAGTTTGGGCTTTGCCAAGAGTAAAGTAGATTCCAACCTTTACTACAAGGTTGAGGATGGAAACCTAGTGATGCTTCCACTATATGTAGATGATCTATTTGTGACAGGTATGGATGGGTTGATTGCTAATACAAGGAGAAAGCTTGCTGCTGAGTTTGAAATGAAGGACTTGGGGATGATGCATTACTTTCTAGTGGCAGAGTACAAATGGAATCTTCCTTGGACAAGGGAAGTATGTAGTAGAGATCCTGAAGAGGTTTGGGATGATGGACTGCAAGGCTATCGCCACACCTATGGCATCGAACCTAAAGCTATTGAGTGATGCTTCATCAAAGTCAGTTGATGCTACGATGTATTGTCAGATGATTGGGTCATTGATGTTCCTAACGAGCACAAGACCAGACATTTGCTTTGCTGTGAACACCTTGAGCCAGTTCTTGACATATCCGAGAAATGTTCACTTGATTGCTGAAAAGCATATTCTAAGGTACCTGAAGGATACAGTTGATTATGGGCTCAAGTAAAAAGATTAACCTAGAGGGTTATGTTTATTCAGATTGGGTAGGTAGTGCCATTGATAGGAAGAGAACTTCAGGGTGTTGCTTCAGTATTGGATTAGGTGTGATCTCTTGGTTTAGCAGGAAGCAATCCTGTGTGGCATTGAGTACAGCTGAAGCAGATTATGTTGCAGCTTGTTCAGCTAGTTGTGAGGCAGTATGGCTATGGAAGTTACTGTCTGATTTATTTGATCTCAAATTGGATGCTACTTGTATACATTGTGACAACCAGAGTTGCATGAAGTTGTCATAGAATCTAGTGTTCCATGACAAGTCGAAGCATACCGAGATCAAGTACCACTATATCAAGGATATGGTGCATATGGGAGTAGTGAAGCTCCAGTATGTTGCAATGGAGGAACAAATAGTTGATGTATTGACAAATCCATTGGATAGGGTGAAGCTTGAGTAATTTAGGGAGAAGCTTGGTGTTCTCCAGATCGAGATTTCCTCCAAGGGAAAGTGATGAGTCCCATAGCCACTCTGACATGGTGAGAGGACTGGTTCCTTCCATGGTCAGATGTAAGGGCTGATCCATTCTATCACGGTGAGAGGATTGGCTCCTTCCATGTTAGATATGAGTGTTGAGATCCATATCCGTTCTGATGAGTAGGTCAGATGTAAGGGCTGAGCCATTCTATCATGGTGAGAGGATTGCTTCCTTCCATGTCAGATATGAGTGCTGGCCATTTTGTCGAGTAGGACATATGTAAGGGAAATTGCCATTCTTTGAATGGAGCTGCCTGGTGAGGTACCAGGAACACTCAGTCTAGAACTGAGTAGCCATTATGATGTGATAGAGGGATGTGTTCCCACTTGATCAAATGTAAGGGCTGAACCATTCTGTCATGGCTAAAGGATTAAGTTCCTTCCATGTCATATGTGAGTGTTGGCCATTCCGATGAGCAGGTCGGATGTAAGGGAAACTTCCATTATCTAGGAGAATGGAGGCACCTGGTCAGTTACCAGGTAGCTTAGTCGAGGAGGACTGGGGGCCATTCTAATATGACTGTAGGATTGGTTCCTACAAGATCAGATGTGAGTGCAAGCCCTTCCATCACTGTGAGCAGGATGTGTTCCCGCCTGGATGGATGTAAGTGCAGAGCCTTTTCATCACTGTGAGCAGGATGTGTTCCCACCTAGATGAATGTAAGTGCATAAATCTTTCATCATTGTGAGCAAGATGTGTTCCATCCTAGATGAAAGTGAGAAAATATTCCATCATTGTGAGTAGGATGTCTTCTAGCCTAGATGGAAGTACAGAACTCTTCTATCATTATGAGTAGGATGTGTTCCAGCCTGGATGGATGTGAGTACTATGCCTTTCTGATGAGTAGGTCAGATGTAAGTGTTGAATCCTTTTCACAAATGATAGTGATGTCCTATCATGCTGGTGAATGTGAGTGCTGAGCCTTTCTAATGTGATTATAGGATTGGTTCCTATATGATTAGATGTGAGTGTTGGGCGTGCCTTTCTGACGAGTAGGTCAGATGTAAGTGCTGGGAAAAGACCTACATGATGGCTAGGCCTACAACCAACGTGAAAAAGGGATAGCTCTATAGAACTTCCTATGATGAGAAGAATCATGAGATAGCACTAGTGATGATCCATATCGAGTGATGATCGAGATCCAGTGATGATAGCTAGTGATGATCGAGATCGAGTGATGATGATCCACCAGTGATGATCCAGATCGAATGATGATCCAGATCCAGTGATAATGACTAGTGATGATCCATATCTAGTGATGATGACCTATGATGATCTAGATTGACAGATGATCCAGATCGAGAGATGATCTAGATTCAAAGAATGAAGATGACTTGAAGATGAAGATGACTTAAAGATGAAGGTGACTAGAAGATGAAGATGACTTGAAGACTCAGAATACTTGAGATGTAGATGACAATATGATCCAATTGATACAAAGAAGACCAGTGATGAAAATTGTGTTGAAAGAATACCTTCCTAGTTAAGAGGGAGTGTTGATGTATTTGTAACTTCAGAATGTATTCATCTATGTATCTTATGTAGTGTAACCTGATTTTTATTTTTGAATGTATCTATAATCTAATTGAGTCATGTTGTCATGCCTTGATGTACTGATCGGGAGAATCAATAATGTAAACAAGTCATGTCAAGTCATAGTGGGTAACCCTCCGATTGTCTAAGGGTTAAAGTCCCCGCAGTTTCGGGGCACTAGGGTTATTAGAATCTCCTAGTAGAGGTCAGCCTTGGTATGGTTTTAGTCATGTCGGGATTAGTATAAATAGAGAACTGGAGTCTCTATTTAACACACAACTCATCCACACTCAAGTATAGCGTATAGTTGAGGAAGGAGAAGACACTGGGGCTAGACAATAAGAAGAATACAGTTGTCAGGAGATCACTTACTGTTTTGGGGCTTTTACTATTTTGGTGCTGATTCTATATCTGAGGAAGTTGTGGGGTTTTCTCCTTTATGGTTTCCCCAAGGAAAAACACTATGTTCATTGTCTCTTGTGTTTGATTGCTATACTTGTTATTCTCTCAGTTAAAGATCCTAACAATGCTAGCTTCATTAGAGGAAATTTGAGGTCTAAAATAGGCCTCCTAAGGAAAATGATAAAATAATAGTTAAAATAATAAAATAGTAGTTGAAATAATAGAATAATAGTTATTAATTTTGGAGGAAGAATGAAAAAAATTATTATTTTTGTTCGTATTTTCGACATTATTCATCACGCTTTTTCAGGTATTTCTTATTTTTGGGGTAGCGAGCTCCGTTAAAAGTATGCAGTCTGGGTACCCGTTGGATGAAAAATTGAATTCCGCATCCAACGAGCTCTCTCTCCTTAAATTTGAGTAAAAAAATAGGGAGATATGTCGAAAATACGAACAAAAAAAGTAGTTTTCTTTTATGACAAATATGTCAATTCAACCATTATGGTTGACTCATTTTATTGAAATTATATTGGTTCTTGAATTCCAACTCACAAAATTTATTGTTGGCACGTTTTCTTATAGGGCCCATTTTATACCCCAAATTTCCTCTAATGAATGTTGAAAAACTAACATTCTGCACTCACCTTTCCTTTGCCGTACACTTCTCCATTCTACCTTTGCAGGCCCTTTTCATCCTTCGCGCTCTTCCTTTGCTTCTATCATGTGCGTGGTGCATTTTCCTTGGATATGCATGTGAAGTTCCTTGTTATGCCCCTTTCCTGGGCCAACAATCACTTCCTACCATCCTCAGATAGACGGCCAAACAGAGAGAGTAAATCAAGTGCTTGAAGACATGGTTCACATGTATGTGATGGAAAAAACAACCAAGTGGGAATATTATTTACACTTGGAAGAGTTTGCTTATAACAATGGACATCAAGCATCCTTGGGGACGAGTCCATATGAAGCTTTGTATGTGTTAGAATATAATCCGTTAGGGATTATTGTAAATAAATAATAAATAGGAATATGAATAGATGCATAGGAAGATGAAACGGCTGGTTCTCAACCGCCACATTGTAATATATAAATATTTGCATTTGGCTATGTAATTAATCGAATCGGGAGTTATTACCAACAAGTGGTATCAGAGTAGGGCTATCTTCCATAACTCCTGCTGCATTTCTATCCATTGTCATTCTGGTTGCCAGTCCAGTCCATTGCCAGACTGCTCCATCAGTCTGCCAGTGGCATGAGAAATCCAGTCTCTGCGCGCATGCAATACCTAACCCTAATCCTGAGTTATTCTTCTGCTGCATTTTCATGAGGGAGTTTAGAATTTTTCTTAAACCCTATTTTTTGTGGGCTCTCTTCTGGTGGGCTGCGACCTGCTGCGTTGTAAAGGTTGTTGTATGAGCTTGCTCGTGTATTGTGAGCGTGAGTTGCGACCTGTTAGTTTCCTGGACGTTATGATACCTTCGATTTTTCCTAAACAATATCTCCATGAGTTCTTTGATTGATATTTCATTTATAAGGAACAATCTTTAATAGTCTGTATACCAACTTTGCTTTACCTCGAATTAAGAACGAATTGGAAAGCCCTATATTTATTCCCCAACTCTTTTCCCCGCAAACTGAAATATCTTCCCGAACCAGAGAAGATTCTCAAAGAAGAATAGTGCTTCGGAGTTGCGTCGTGTATCAATGAGGAAATGGTTTCTTGAGATGATGAGTTTTCACTATTGATCAGCTTGCAAGTGATAATATTGATCTTTTATGACTTCAAACTAGTCAATCCGCTCATATGTTCCTATTTTTTGGGTGGATTTTGCTTTACCGTGGAAAAAATGATGTGGCCTTTTACCCTGTGAGTTCAGTTGCTACAAAGAGGGATAATTTGCAATTCATTCCATTGTTGCATTCTGGTATCACTATTGGAGACTGCGTTCTATTGAAGACTGCGCACTATTGTTGCGTTCTGGAAGACTTGAAGACTGTTGCTGGTGGTGATGGTATATAATACATGCTGTTGATCGAATCTAGACTGAAGATATATACTGCGTTTATATATAGTGAGACTGCCTGAGTGAACAAGTTATTTGTGACTTTCAAAAGAAACCCTAATTTTTCTGAACGGACTGCCTGCGTGGTGAACCCGACATGAAGAAACTGCGTGGTGAACCTGCGTGGAGACTACCTGCCGCCTGCGTGATGGACCTGGAGGAATAATGCTTGCTAGAGATATAAAGCTGTGTTGGATATTGGATGAAGAGAGCTGCGTGAAGATTGCTGAAGCTGAGAAGATTGGCGTAGAGAGATTGTATAGCCTCAAGATTCATGCCATTCCCAATGTGAAGGTAAAAATTTACATATTTTTACTGCTACGACCTGCTACACCGTCATCATCAGCGTGCTGTGTGAAGCTATGCACCTGCGTGAATGGTGTGGTTGTTGGGATACGAGCCCAGGTCTCCATGGGCTATTGCGATAGAAGCTGCAAAAGTTTGAATGTGTGTAAATATTCAGTAGTTTAAATGCATAGAATGAGCTACTGCGTGCTTGACCACGCCTTATATCTGCGTTGAACTAATGCTTGCTGCGTTGAAGACCTATCTGATATATATTGTGACTCATATATATTTGAGATAGCTGCGTTTTGAGCTATCTATATAATATTGCGCTGTGATATATGAGACCATTGAGAGACTGATATATGCTGCAATTTCTGCGAGCGATGAGCGTGGAGACTGATATAATGCATGCTACAATTTGAGACATTCTTATGTGTGATTGATATCATATATTGAAGACTGTATAATACCTATCAGCATATCACATCTGCGACCAAGTTGAAGAGCTGCCTGAGTGGAGCTGCGTGGAGCTGAATGTGAAGATTGTTGCTGCGATCCAGACAATTGCTGCTGCTAATCACTTGATTTTGCAGGGTATATAGTCTAGTGCTTGATTTTTGTGCACTTATATCATTTGCACACTAATATATTAGCTTCTGGTGCCTCCACATATTGTATAAAAAGGAATGCTGCTGTATATCTTAAGCTCGTGATTGATATATTTTGTATACTGAAGAAACTTGTGAAGCTTGCATTGTATTCACCTTGGCAGAGACTGTAGACCTGCAAGGTTATTATTTGTTTTCTATTTCTCTTTGTCATATAAAGTTCATTATTGTAAATTACACTAACAGTTGTAAATATGCACTCTTTGGCATCTAGTATTGGTGCTGCCCTAGCTGGCAAAGACCAATCCAAAGACCCTTCCAAGGGAGATTGCAGTAAGAGAGGACGAGGAAGAAGAAATTTCAGAGGCAGAGGGGGAAGAAGCATAAGATCAGATTTGCAGTGCAAGCGTTGCGGAAAGACTGGGCACACATCAGATCAGTGTTGGGCTTCATGGGATTCCATCAAAGACAAGCATAACCAGAAGAAAGATGACCAAGATGCTAGTAAATCTTCTGATTCTTGTATTGTTGCACATTGTAATCTTGGATTTAATGAAATGACTTCTCTTTCATCTTACAAAGATTGTTGGTTGCTTGATACTGGTGCAACATCACACATGACATTTATAAAAGAGTGTTTTGAAGAACTAAATGAAACAATAGATGGCATAGTTTACTTTGCAGATAAGTCAAGTATTAAACCAAAGGGAATGGGCACCATTCGAATGAAGATGCCTGGATTCCCTAATTTCTTGTTGAAGAACATTCTCTATCTTCCAGAGTTGCAGAGAAGCCTGCTGTCCTTGGTGGAGATTCGATAGCAAGGCCATTCCATTGAAATAAGAAAGTCCTCTAACAACCAATTCATCATGACTGGATACGAAGATGGAAAGTTGCTGAAGCTCAAGGGTTCATCCGCAATATTTCAGAACTATGCCTACCTCTCTCAGCATGGAGAAGGTAATATGTCATCTAGCTCATTGTGGCATGCAAGATTTGGTCATATAAATTATAACAGTCTTCGTTTGTTGAGAAATAATGGTGTAATTGGCTTGCCCACCATTCCTAAAGAGAAGAATAAATGTGATGCATGTATTTTAGGGAAACATAGTAAGCTGCCATTCCATGAATCTAATTTCAGAGCAAGTAGGAAATTAGAGTTAGTACATTCTGATTTGTGTGGCCCAATGCCAACTCCTTCAGCAAATCGGAACAAGTATTTTATGACATTTGTTGATGACTACTCAAGAATGTGCTGGACTTACTGTTTAAAGACAAAATCAGAAGCATTTCAAAGA